>JACEFZ010017584.1:37500-382500 GCA_014155875.1 Cepaea nemoralis | reverse complement strand
CCATCACACACATCCCCCACACCACACACTATCCCCCACCCACACACTATCCCCCACCCACACACATATCCTCACCCATACCACCACACCCCACCCATACCACCACACCCCACCCATACCACCACACCCCCCACCCACACACCATGCACACATCCCCCACCAACACACCGCACACATATCTCAAACCCACACACCATACACTTCTCCCCACCCGCATTTGCATCCCCAATCCACCCAACACAATCCCCTACCCACACAACCCCGCCACCCACACATACTTCCTCAAACCACCCACACATCTCCACCCACATAAACACACACACCCCACACCCATCCCATACACATATCCTCCACCCATACACACATCCCCCACACCCATTCCCACACCCCTACTTTCACCCCCACACATCCATCCACACATCCCACCAACACCCACAAATATCACTACCCACAAAAACCCACACACCCCAACCCATCCAAACGCATACCTCCAACCACACATCCCCCACCCACACATATCCCCACACTCACACACATCATCCACACACACTCACACCTCCTCACATCTAGACACATACAAAATGTCTCACGTTAGCATTGAAACTATTATGAACAAACTCCCACACTTTACTCACACACATACACTGACAATTGTCATGAGCAGTCTCATAAAAATGTTAAACATGGAGAAAACTGTGTACATAAAAAGTATGTGACGTAAACATAGTGATGCTCCCACACACAGAGGTACACACAGAGAAGGCACACACACACATACACACACACATTCACTCTCATGCTCACTCATTCTGTCTCTCATTCACACTCACTGACTCTCTCACTCAAACTACAGTAATGTACATAAGTTTATATTATACATGATAAAATCAAATGGTATTTAACTGATAATATGACAGATGAAAATACACAAACATACGGATTCGCGTGTTACATAACATGCGTGTTACATGACATGCATCTGCTCAGCTCTCTCTCTCTCTCTCTCTCTCTCTCTCTCTCTCTCTCTCTCTCTCTCTGTATTCTTTCATATACACACACTCACACCCATGCGCGCGCTCACACACACACACACACACACTAACACATCAACTCTCGCACTGTCTCACTCTCACACACAATCCTTCACACACACTCACTCTCTCAATCACACTCTCTCACACATACACATACGCATGCACGCACGCACGCACACACTCCCTCACTCACTCTCACACATACACGTACGAATGCATGCACTGACACATTCCCCTACCATTTCTCGCTCAATCACTCTCTCCACACACACGCACGCACACACACATTCACTCTCTCACTCTCTCTGACACCCACTTTCTCTCTCTCTTTCTCTCTTTCTCTCTCTCTCTCTCTCTCTCTCTCTCTCTCTCTCTCTCTCTCTCTCTCTCTCTCTCTCTCGCTCCCACACGCACACACATATATAGTGAACAATTATACCAGTAAATGAATTATGGTGGCATATAGTCGGTATGGATTAAGTATTGAAAGAGTTTTCGGTTAAATGTGTAGGGACTCATTGGAGTTTTTAGATCTGGAGGCAGATCATTCCATAAGTGAGCACCAGAATAAGCGAAACATGTTTTGTATAGGTCCAATCTAGGCTTTGAGACATGTAACAAATTTAGGCGCTTGCTGTTCATTGCATTAGATTGAATCAGAGGCAGAAGATACTCTGGGGTATTTTGAGATATAATTTTGTTCACTAATTTGGCTTTGTTGAAAAGGAAGCGCTTTTGAAGTGGTAGCAGTCTTAGATGACTGTACAAATTATTACTTTCAACGTGCTTTATGTCAGAAACCAGACGAATAGCACGGTTTTGTAGAGAACATAGTCGTTTTAAATTAGATTTAGGGCAACCATCCCAAACTGTGGAACAGTAATCGAGATGTGATTGGATATAGCATGTATAGAATATTTTTCGTGTGCTTTCGTCCAGGAAGTGCTGAATTTTAGCAAGTTGGTAAACTTTTTGTGCTATTTTCTTGGTAAGAACGTGAACATGAGAGCTCCAGCTCAAATGTCTGTCAATTAAAAGACCTAGTGTTTTATGTTCATTCACATTAACTATAGGTAACGTGCCCATGCGGAGTTCGAGCGGTGCTCCAGTTATGGCTAGTGTCTGTAAATTTTGTCTGGTCGTTATTAGCATGGATTTGGTTTTGTCGATGTTAATTTGCATGCGGTTTTCATTGCTTCATCTAGTAAGATTATCGAGTTCCTGTTGTAAAGAATTCTCTAATTCACTACGGTTTTCTTGACTAGTATATATAGTACAGTCGTCTGCAAATAGATCACAAATTGTATTGATATTTAAAGGAAGATCATTAATATAAACTGCAAAAAGCAGCGGACCTAGTATTGAGCCCTGAGGCACACCAATATTCAGCTGTGTGGGTCTTGATAGACAGTTGTTGAAGGACACGACTTGTTGTCTGATAGATAGATAGATAGATAGATAGATAGATAGATAGATAGATAGATAGATAGATAGATAGATAGATAGATAGATAGATACATACATACATACATACATACATAGATAGATAGATTGATAGATAGATTAGATAGATAGATAGATAGATAGATAGAAAGATAGATAGATAGATAGATAGATAGATAGATAGATAGATAGATAGATAGATAGATTAGATAGATAGATAGATAGATAGATAGATAGATAGATAGATAGATAGATAGATAGATAGATAGATAGATAGATAGATAGATAGATAGATAGATAGATAGATAGATAGATAGATAGATAGATAGATAGATAGATAGATAGATAGATAGATAGATAGATAGATGGGGCGCAGAGGTGTTTCCAAGCCACCAGGGCCAGGTTTTATACTGGCAGCCAAACTGATTGAATTCTTCAACATTTCCCATTGATCATCCACATCCTGGAATAATATCTTTAGATCAGGCAATATATCAAATCTGTTCTGTACTTCTATGTTGAATTTGTTTTGTATTTCCTTTTCATTACTCAATGTACACAAATCATATTTACTGTTTCCTGTTACATACTTGACATTCTTCAACTTTATCCTTAGTGTTCCTGTAAGTAGTCTGTGGTCACTATAACAATCAGCACTGGGAACTGTTTTTGCTATTGTTAGTGCATTTCTAAATCTTCTGCTAATCAGATTGTAGTCAATCTTGATTTCCTACTTTTGCATTGAAGTCTCCTATTATGATGTTTATTTCTGAATTTTTACATTTCTTTAAGGCAGACTCTATGTCATTATAAAATTCCTCTACACTATCTTCACTGGATTCTCCTGTTGGGGCATATTCTTGAATAACATTTATACTGAAAGGTCTGCCACTCAATTTAATTAGTAGAACTCTGTCCGACACGGCACAATATCCTTGAACAGATTTTGATGTTTTCTGATCCAAAATAATTGCCACACCCCTTTGTCGATCTTCACCTCCAGAATAAATAATCTTAAAATCTTCATCTATCTTGATGCCTACTCCTGTCCATCTCGTTTAGCACATCCCTAAAATATTAATGTTTTCTTTTTCTATTTCTTGTTTTATGTTCTCTAATTTTCCGTCGCCGTTTAACGTCTTAACGTTCCATGTTGATAATGTTAATATCTCTGTCCTTGTCTTGCGATGATCAGTCTTAAGGCGAATCATAATGTACTAGGCACTTTTAAAGAGGTGGTTTGCTGGTGCTTTCCTCTATGGCAGTAACCGTACTGGTCGTTTGACCGCAGCCATTGTCTCACGAATGAGATCCTCTGCCTGCCGTCGCGAAACTTGAGACCATAACCAACAAATATCTGTCGGCTGCCCTCAAAATTTCATCCACCACCTGCCTTCCGTGGCTTCTTTTGAACACTTCCAATAAACGAATACGAAATAACATTACATAATCCACAGGATAACACCAAAGCAGCGTCTCCCCGAAGAATAGACGCATCACCTCGCCGCCATTGTATTCTACATGTAGTACTTAATCCTTCGTTTTTCTGTCTGTCCATGGTATTCTTTGCATTTTCCTCGGAAACCCCATTTCAACAGCCATCAGATGTTTTTCAGCTTGACTGCTCATTGTCCAAGCTTCACATCCATACAAAAGTATAGGTTCTATGTAGAATGTCAACACTCTTTTTCTTGTTGCAACTGAAAACTGTGTTATTGGTAAGTATGTTTTTCATCTTGCAAAAGGCTACTTCGTCGTGGCGATTGTCGTTCTAATCTCTTCAAGGCATATCCCATCAGATGTTATGACTGCTCCGAGATAATTTTACCGATTCACTTATTTAAGAATATTCCCATAAAAAAAAAAAAAATATTACATTGTGGTATTTGCTTCTTCCTAGTGACGACCGTAATCTGTCTTCTTACAATTTAATTCTAACCCTAGTTGTTCAACAGTCATAACATCTGATGGGAGATGCCTTGAAGAGACTAGAACAAGAATCGTCATGGCGAAAGTAGCCTTTAGCAAGGTGAAAAACATTCTGACCAATAAAAAGGTGTCAATTGAAACGAGAAAAAGAGTGTTGAGGGGATACATAGAGCCTGTTATTTTATATGGATGTGAAACTTGGACAATGTGCAGTCAAGCTGAAAAAAATCTGATGGCTGCAGAAATGTGGTTTCTGAGGAAAATGCAAAGAATACCATGGACAGACAGAAAAACCAATGACCAAGTACTACAAGAGACAAATGAAAATGGTAAATTGATTAGAGAAATTAGACGTAGACAGACACAATTTTTTGGACATGTTATGAGAAGAAATGGATTGGAGAACTTAGTGACAACTGGTAAGATACATCCCCAATCCACTCACACACACACCCCACCACCCACACCCCACCACCCACACATACATCCTTCACCCACCCATATATGCCTTAACCCAATCCCCCACTACACAATCCCCCACCCGCACATCACATACATCCCCTACCACGCAATATTCCCAACCCACGCACCGCATACACACACATATCCCTCACCAACACATCCCACACCCATATACCACCACACATCCCCACCTACACACCACACACATATCCCCCACCCACATACCACACAATATTCCCACCACACCCACACAGAAACCCTTACCCATCCACCCCACATAACCCCACCCACATCACAAAAATCCGCCATCCACACACACATACCTCACCCATACAATATCCTTAACCAACACACCACACACCTCTTCCCACCCACACACACACATTACATACCCGTCCACGAACACACACTCCCTCACGCACACATCCTCTACTACGCACCCACACACCCCCACCCACCCACCCCCAACCAAACATCTCTCGATCACAATTCCCCTACCCACACTTATCCTCCACCCACTCACGCATCCCACCCCGACACATGCACATCCCTCACCCACCTACACATCCCTAAGCCACTAACACCCCCCCCCCCACACACATTCCCTATCGACGCACACATCTCCCACAAACACACGCCCACATACTTCCCCCAACCACCACACATCCCCTACTCACCCACACATATACCTCACACATACACACATTCCCCGCACCCATCACACACATCCCCCACACCACACACTATCCCCCACCCACACACTATCCCCCACCCACACACATATCCTCACCCATACCACCACACCCCCCACCCACACACCATGCACACATCCCCCACTAACACACCGCACACATATCTCAAACCCACACACCATACACTTCTCCCCACCCGCATTTGCATCCCCAATCCACCCAACACAATCCCCTACCCACACAACCCCGCCACCCACACATACTTCCTCAAACCACCCACACATCTCCACCCACATAAACACACACACCCCACACCCATCCCATACACATATCCTCCACCCATACACACATCCCCCACACCCATTCCCACACCCCTACTTTCACCCCCACACATCCATCCACACATCCCACCAACACCCACAAATATCACTACCCACAAAAACCCACACACCCCAACCCATCCAAACGCATACCTCCAACCACACATCCCCCACCCACACATATCCCCACACTCACACACATCATCCACACACACTCACACCTCCTCACATCTAGACACATACAAAATGTCTCACGTTAGCATTGAAACTATTATGAACAAACTCCCACACTTTACTCACACACATACACTGACAATTGTCATGAGCAGTCTCATAAAAATGTTAAACATGGAGAAAACTGTGTACATAAAAAGTATGTGACGTAAACATAGTGATGCTCCCACACACAGAGGTACACACAGAGAAGGCACACACACACATACACACACACATTCACTCTCATGCTCACTCATTCTGTCTCTCATTCACACTCACTGACTCTCTCACTCAAACTACAGTAATGTACATAAGTTTATATTATACATGATAAAATCAAATGGTATTTAACTGATAATATGACAGATGAAAATACACAAACATACGGATTCGCGTGTTACATAACATGCGTGTTACATGACATGCATCTGCTCAGCTCTCTCTCTCTCTCTCTCTCTCTCTCTCTCTCTCTCTCTCTCTCTCTCTCTCTCTCTCTCTCTCTCTCTCTCTGTATTCTTTCATATACACACACTCACACCCATGCGCGCGCTCACACACACACACACACACACTAACACATCAACTCTCGCACTGTCTCACTCTCACACACAATCCTTCACACACACTCACTCTCTCAATCACACTCTCTCACACATACACATACGCATGCACGCACGCACGCACACACTCCCTCACTCACTCTCACACATACACGTACGAATGCATGCACTGACACATTCCCCTACCATTTCTCGCTCAATCACTCTCTCCACACACACGCACGCACACACACATTCACTCTCTCACTCTCTCTGACACCCACTTTCTCTCTCTCTTTCTCCTCTTTCTCTCTCTCTCTCTCTCTCTCTCTCTCTCTCTCTCTCTCTCTCTCTCTCTCTCTCTCTCTCTCTCTCGCTCCCACACGCACACACATATATAGTGAACAATTATACCAGTAAATGAATTATGGTGGCATATAGTCGGTATGGATTAAGTATTGAAAGAGTTTTCGGTTAAATGTGTAGGGACTCATTGGAGTTTTTAGATCTGGAGGCAGATCATTCCATAAGTGAGCACCAGAATAAGCGAAACATGTTTTGTATAGGTCCAATCTAGGCTTTGAGACATGTAACAAATTTAGGCGCTTGCTGTTCATTGCATTAGATTGAATCAGAGGCAGAAGATACTCTGGGGTATTTTGAGATATAATTTTGTTCACTAATTTGGCTTTGTTGAAAAGGAAGCGCTTTTGAAGTGGTAGAAGTCTTAGATGACTGTACAAATTATTACTTTCAACGTGCTTTATGTCAGAAACCAGACGAATAGCACGGTTTTGTAGAGAACATAGTCGTTTTAAATTAGATTTAGGGCAACCATCCCAAACTGTGGAACAGTAATTGAGATGTGATTGGATATAGCATGTATAGAATATTTTTCGTGTGCTTTCGTCCAGGAAGTGCTGAATTTTAGCAAGTTGGTAAACTTTTTGTGCTATTTTCTTGGTAAGAACGTGAACATGAGAGCTCCAGCTCAAATGTCTGTCAATTAAAAGACCTAGTGTTTTATGTTCATTCACATTAACTATAGGTAACGTGCCCATGCGGAGTTCGAGCGGTGCTCCAGTTATGGCTAGTGTCTGTAAATTTTGTCTGGTCGTTATTAGCATGGATTTGGTTTTGTCGATGTTAATTTGCATGCGGTTTTCATTGCTTCATCTAGTAAGATTATCGAGTTCCTGTTGTAAAGAATTCTCTAATTCACTACGGTTTTCTTGACTAGTATATATAGTACAGTCGTCTGCAAATAGATCACAAATTGTATTGATATTTAAAGGAAGATCATTAATATAAACTGCAAAAAGCAGCGGACCTAGTATTGAGCCCTGAGGCACACCAATATTCAGCTGTGTGGGTCTTGATAGACAGTTGTTGAAGGACACGACTTGTTGTCTGATAGATAGATAGATAGATAGATAGATAGATAGATAGATAGATAGATAGATAGATAGATAGATAGATAGATAGATAGATAGATAGATAGATAGATAGATAGATAGATACATACATACATACATACATACATACATACATACATACATACATACATACATACATACATACATAGATTCATTGCTTCCGGTTTCAAGATGGCGACGGACGGTCGGGTTGTTTTGTGCTCGTTAACTTTTTCGCGTAAGGGATGGATTTATTCATTTCTTGCGTGTAATTGGTGTGCCAGGATGTAAAACCAGGAGTTTCTACTCAAGATCTGCGCGGGTGCTACGGAGTTCGTGCATCGAGCGAAGCCATCCTTGAGTGAATTTTCAGCAGCGTGTGTGGTTCTCAATCAAAAGTCTGTGTTTACGTTTTTTCAACATGGCGGAACAACGTGTGTTTTCCGAAGGATCAGCAGTCAACATACCGAAGCGGCGGGGTAACCGCGCAGGGAAAAAGAAGCCAGGTAAGCGCGGTGGCTTGAGACGTTTTAGACTCAAGTGTCACCGTCTAGGACTCAGGAACATCCGTATTCTATATTGGAACTGTGCCAGTGTAAAACAACGGGGCTCTATTTTAGAAACCCTAGTTTACAGGAACGACATTGTAGCACTCCAGGAGACGAGACTGGGCGATCAGCTACTCCGAATTGCCGGCTTCAAATGTTTCTATAACAGACGACATCTGGGAACGGCGATTCTCGTTCGCGACAGCATGGTGGCGTCAGAGCTAGACATGTCCAGTTGGAACAGTGACGATATACAAATACAGGCGTTGAGAGTTCATTCCAGTATACCATTCGTATTGGTTAATGTTTATGCCCGCAATGCGAGTGTGGACGCCCAGAAGTGGCAGTGCTTAAGTGGCATATTAGGCCACGAGAGAAATGTTATTTTCTGTGGTGACTTCAACGCTAAAGGCAGATCATGGGGAAACACTTCCTCCAATACACAAGGGGAGGAGCTCGAGACTGCACTGGAAACCATCGACCTGGTTTGTATCAACAGTGGCTGTGTCACCAGGACAGCAAGCCGTCCTGGCGATGAGGACAGTGCTATTGATCTGGCGCTAGTTTCACCTTCACTCACTACAGTGTGTAGATGGGGTGTCCTAGGACACCATGGCAGCGACCACCACCCATGCAGCATATTGGTGGAGAAAGGCAGAACCAGGCAGCACAAGCTAAAGGTAAAGACGTTCCAGTATGACAGTACAGGGCAAGATGTGGTGAGTAAAATAAGACGTGACAAGCGCAGAACGTTTCAGGGCAGGAAGAAAAGGAAAAAAAGCTGGGAGCAGCCACCGTGGTGGAGTTTCGAGGTGGAGAAGGCTTGGGTGGATAAGCGTAGTGCTGTAAGGAGATGGCAAAATGCCAAGAAGAACAGAGCTGGTCATCCTAGTTCCTGCTTGCACTTAGAAAGAGAGATGCACACAAAAGTAAGCTATTTCAAAAAACTGGTCACGGTGGTTAAAAGCGAAAAATGGGCAGAGGTGTGTCAAAGAGTAAGCACAGACAAGTCACTGAAATTGTTCTGGCGACTACATAAAAGCATGAGTGGTGTAGTCAAGAATAAGAGCATTTCTGACTTCCAAGGTGCTGACCTCATCTGGCAGAGGACTGACGAGGACAAGGGCAAAGCCCTCTTTGAACGCTACCTTGAGCAGAGCAACCAGACAGACATGGGAGGCCGGAATCTGGCCAAGGAGGTCACCTCAGACAGATGCAAGGCCCAGGACACTTCGGATGAAGACACAGTGACAGTGAAAGAAATCAAGGCTGTGCTTCGACGATCAAAAAACAGTGCTCCAGGTCCTGATGGCATAAGATACGACGACATAAATAGGTGTACCGACAATGAGCTAGAGAAACTAGCAGACATGTACAACAACAGTATAGGGAGTGCTAGCATCAAGGAGGAATGGTTACACAGCTATCTGATTCCCTTGCCGAAGCCTGACAAAGACCACAAGAAAATTCAGGGATATCGAATTATAACCATGCAGAATACAATAGGCAAGCTGCTGGAGAAGGTAATTGCCAGGAAAATATCAAGCCAACTAGAGAGGCAAGGTGTTTTCCCACCTACCCTGGGTGGGTACCGTCCAAAAAGAGAAACCTGGACCAATGCAGCAGTCTTTGCCCACGATGTCTATGAAGGTTTCCACTCAGGCACTGAAACCGTTGCTGCAGCGATTGATCTTGAGGACGCATACAACAGAGTACCACTGGATTTTTTAATGTTTCAGCTTCTTGAACTAAACGTAAGTCCATTCCTCCTTAGTTGGATCGCTGCAGCTCTCTTCCAACGGAAAGTAGTTTTTAGATGTGGCAGTTGGACTTCGGAACCAACAACAATATATCCTGGCCTACCACAGGGATCACCATTATCTCCGGTACTGTTCAACGCCTACACAGTGAGAATCACCAGTGAGCAGATCACTGGACCTGGCAGGACATTGTCATATGCCGATGATGTTTTAGTGTATCGTCAGGGTAAGGATAGAGAGGAGGTTGCTGTGGAACTACAAACCGAACTCAATCGCATAAGTACTTGGTGTGATGAAGCTGGGGCAATGGTCAACCCAACTAAGGCAACAGTGACCTGGTTCTCGTTGAATAATCATATTGTCAACAATCCAACACCAACTGTAATGCTGTGTTCAGAGACGGTGGAAAGAACGCAGGCAATGAATTACCTGGGGATACGGTTTGATCGAAGCCTTGCTTATAATGTGCACATAGACCAGGTGATAACAAAGGCCAAGCGGGGTTTGGCAGCGATGCGGGTGATGGCGGCAGTAAACTGTGAGCAGCGCCATCTATGTCTTCTGTACGAGGGGCTGGTCATGTCTGTTTTGGAGTATGCAATGGCAATCCTGACTGTCAGCCATAAGCAGATAGAAAGGATGGAAAGGATACAGAATGAAGCTATGCGCATTATTCTTGGATGTACAAGAGATACAGCATGCAGGGCGATGCGCTACCTTCTTGATTTTCCAACCATTGAAGAGAGAATGCAAGTTTGCAGGGCACGTGCCTACCTCAGAATTAACGCAAACACACAGCATCCACTGCATAGTGAAATTAGGAAGGTGAAGGGCAGCAGGTTAAAAAGAGGACGGTCGTGGATGGGTCAAGCCGAGGACATTCTTCAACAGGTGTGTTCACTTGAGGACTTAGAACCTGGCGAGGAGTGGGTGCAAGTGCCAACAGACTTCTGCACATCCTTTTCAGTTTGCATCCAACTAGATAGAAAATGCAGACAAGAAAATCCGGCTGCTGTTGAGGCTGAAGTACAAGCGTTGATTTTCGAGAATTCGCTAGACAGTGACGCGGTCATCTACACAGATGGGTCGGTCGTCCGACATGTGAGAAGCTCATGGGCCTTTACAGCTCGGGCCGGAGGGAGAATTGTGAAGGAGGACTCTGGTGCTTTCACTGAAACCACAAGTAGCCTGACCATGGAAGTCATGGCAGTAAGTAAAGCAATAACATGGCTCGAGACACAGACATTCACTAGGGCTTGTTTCCTTAGCGACTCAATGAACATGATCAAGAGGATAGAGGAGGGGTCGATTCGAAGAGAATGGTTGCTGCCTCTGAAGCGGTCTCGGCTGGCAAAGATTAGTTTCATCTTCGTGCCAGGGCATGCGGGAGTACAAGGAAATGAGCGGGCTGACAAGCTCGCAGGTGAGGCTACTGTTGAGGGCGGACGCGCCATGGACCAGGCTGACATTCTGAATGCTCTACGAGAAGTGAGACTTTTGCAAGAACCAAGTGATGACTGTGAATCTACAACAATGGCCAGACTGCGAGAGCAGCAAATTAAAAGAGGGGTGGCCAAACAAGAACACTACGCAGGAAGCCAAAGAAGATTGATAAACCAACACAGAACTGGCGTCGTTAGCCGCTACACGCTGCGGGATTTGCTGAGGAGGGGATCCGAGCACTTATGGACTGAATGGTCCGATGTGCAACGAGGATGATCTGTCGACTAACTAACTAACTAACTAACATAGATAGATTGATAGATAGATTAGATAGATAGATAGATAGATAGATAGAAAGATAGATAGATAGATAGATAGATAGATAGATAGATAGATAGATAGATAGATAGATAGATAGATAGATTATATAGATAGATAGATAGATAGATAGATAGATAGATAGATAGATAGATAGATAGATAGATAGATAGATAGATAGATAGATAGATAGATAGATAGATAGATAGATAGATAGATAGATAGATAGATAGATAGATAGATAGATAGATAGATAGATAGATAGATAGATAGATAGATAGATAGATAGATAGAAAGATAGATAGATAGATAGATAGATAGATAGATAGATAGATAGATAGATAGATAGATAGATGGGGCGCAGAGGTGTTTCCAAGCCACCAGGGCCAGGTTTTATACTGGCAGCCAAACTGATTGAATTCTTCAACATTTCCCATTGATCATCCACATCCTGGAATAATATCTTTAGATCAGGCAATATATCAAATCTGTTCTGTACTTCTATGTTGAATTTGTTTTGTATTTCCTTTTCATTACTCAATGTACACAAATCATATTTACTGTTTCCTGTTACATACTTGACATTCTTCAACTTTATCCTTAGTGTTCCTGTAAGTAGTCTGTGGTCACTATAACAATCAGCACTGGGAACTGTTTTTGCTATTGTTAGTGCATTTCTAAATCTTCTGCTAATCAGATTGTAGTCAATCTTGATTTCCTACTTTTGCATTGAAGTCTCCTATTATGATGTTTATTTCTGAATTTTTACATTTCTTTAAGGCAGACTCTATGTCATTATAAAATTCCTCTACACTATCTTCACTGGATTCTCCTGTTGGGGCATATTCTTGAATAACATTTATACTGAAAGGTCTGCCACTCAATTTAATTAGTAGAACTCTGTCCGACACGGCACAATATCCTTGAACAGATTTTGATGTTTTCTGATCCAAAATAATTGCCACACCCCTTTGTCGATCTTCACCTCCAGAATAAATAATCTTAAAATCTTCATCTATCTTGATGCCTACTCCTGTCCATCTCGTTTAGCACATCCCTAAAATATTAATGTTTTCTTTTTCTATTTCTTGTTTTATGTTCTCTAATTTTCCGTCGCCGTTTAACGTCTTAACGTTCCATGTTGATAATGTTAATATCTCTGTCCTTGTCTTGCGATGATCAGTCTTAAGGCGAATCATAATGTACTAGGCACTTTTAAAGAGGTGGTTTGCTGGTGCTTTCCTCTATGGCAGTAACCGTACTGGTCGTTTGACCGCAGCCATTGTCTCACGAATGAGATCCTCTGCCTGCCGTCGCGAAACTTGAGACCATAACCAACAAATATCTGTCGGCTGCCCTCAAAATTTCATCCACCACCTGCCTTCCGTGGCTTCTTTTGAACACTTCCAATAAACGAATACGAAATAACATTACATAATCCACAGGATAACACCAAAGCAGCGTCTCCCCGAAGAATAGACGCATCACCTCGCCGCCATTGTATTCTACATGTAGTACTTAATCCTTCGTTTTTCTGTCTGTCCGTGGTATTCTTTGCATTTTCCTCGGAAACCCCATTTCAACAGCCATCAGATGTTTTTCAGCTTGACTGCTCATTGTCCAAGCTTCACATCCATACAAAAGTATAGGTTCTATGTAGAATGTCAACACTCTTTTTCTTGTTGCAACTGAAAACTGTGTTATTGGTAAGTATGTTTTTCATCTTGCAAAAGGCTACTTCGTCGTGGCGATTGTCGTTCTAATCTCTTCAAGGCATATCCCATCAGATGTTATGACTGCTCCGAGATAATTTTACCGATTCACTTATTTAAGAATATTCCCATAAAAAAAAAAAAATATTACATTGTGGTATTTGCTTCTTCCTAGTGACGACCGTAATTTGTCTTCTTACAATTTAATTCTAACCCTAGTTGTTCAACAGTCATAACATCTGATGGGAGATGCCTTGAAGAGACTAGAACAAGAATCGTCATGGCGAAAGTAGCCTTTAGCAAGGTGAAAAACATTCTGACCAATAAAAAGGTGTCAATTGAAACGAGAAAAAGAGTGTTGAGGGGATACATAGAGCCTGTTATTTTATATGGATGTGAAACTTGGACAATGTGCAGTCAAGCTGAAAAAAATCTGATGGCTGCAGAAATGTGGTTTCTGAGGAAAATGCAAAGAATACCATGGACAGACAGAAAAACCAATGACCAAGTACTACAAGAGACAAATGAAAATGGTAAATTGATTAGAGAAATTAGACGTAGACAGACACAATTTTTTGGACATGTTATGAGAAGAAATGGATTGGAGAACTTAGTGACAACTGGTAAGATCGAGGGGAACAGACCAAGGGGAAGATCGAGAGGAAAATAACTGGATGGCTTGGCCACATGGCATGGATGAGACAGGAACACTGAGCTGATCAACGACTCTGGTGATCGAGTGAAATGGCGAGTCATGACCGCCCACGCTTTCCGGCATGGCACATGACTGAATGATTGAAGTACTACAAGAAACAAATGAAAATCGTCAACTGATTAGGGAAATTAGACGTAGACAATCACAGTTTTTGGGTCACTTTATGAGAAGAAATAAATTGGAGAACTTGATGACAACTGCCAAGATTGAGGAGAAGAGGACAAGGGGAAGGCAGAGAAGTAAATACCCGGAAGGCTTGGCCACGTGATATGGTCGAGGCAAGAACACTGATCTGATCCACGACTCTGGTGATCTAGTGAGATGGCGAAACATGACCGCCTACGCTTGCGTCATGGTACATGATGAATGAATGAACATTTGATGAACATCGTAGCAGTCAAAGTCACTTTATTATTATTAATCTCGTTCACAGTTAAAGTCACTTCAATATTAGTCATTTTCACAGTTAAAGTTTCTTCAATACTCCACTCTTGTGTAGGAATACTAACTCTGTTTTTGTATAGACAGTTCCAACATTACTGTTGGATACAAGAATTCAGGATGATGCAGGGTAATACTCTGTCATTGCATAGTCGTATTGTTCTTTCACGGTCACTGTGTCTTCATCCGAAATGTTCTGTGCCTTGCATCTGTCTGAGGTGACATCCTTGACAAGATTTCGGCCTCTCATGTCTGTCTGGTTGCTCTGCTCTAGATATCGTTCGAATAGGACTTTGCCTTTGTTCTCGTCAGTCCTCTGCTAGATAAGGTCAGCACCTTGGAAGTCAGAAATTCTCTTATTCTTGACTACCTCGCTCATGCTTTTATGTAGCCGCCGGAACAATTTCAGAAAAAAATTAAAACAGCGCTCCAGGGCCAGATGGCATAAGATACGACATCAGTAGGAGTACGGACAACGAGCTAGAGAAACTAGCAGACATGTACAACAACAGTATAGGGAATGCTGCATCAAGGAGGAATGGTTACACAGCTATCTGATTCCCTTGCCGAAGCATAGCAAAGACCACACAAACATTCAGGGACATCGAGTAATAACCATGCAGGATACAATAGGCAAGCTGCTGGAGAAGTTAATTGCCAGAAAAATATCAAACCAGCTAGAGAGGCAAGGTGTTTTCCCTCCTACCCTGGGAGGGTACCGTCCAAAAAGAGAAACCTGGACCAATGCAGCAGTCTTTGCCCATGATGTCTATGAAGGTTTCCACTCAGGCACTGAAACCGTTGCTGCAGCGATTGATCTGGAGGACGCGTACAACAGAGTATCATTTGATTTTTTTATGCTTCAGCTTCTTGAACTCAAAATAAGTCCTTCCCTCCTGAGTTAGATAGCTGCAGCCCTCTTCCATCGGAAAGTAGTTTTTAGATGTGGCAGTTGGACTTCAGAACCAACAACAATATATCCTGGCCTACCACAGGGATCACCATTATCTCCAGTTCTGTTCAACGCCTACACAGTGAGAATCACCAGTGAGCAGATCACTGGACCTAGCAGGACATTGTCATATGCCGATGATGTTTTAGTGTATCGTCAGGGTAAGGATAGAGATCAGGCTGCTGCGGAACTACAAACCGAACTCAATCGCTTAAGTACTTTGTGTGTTGAAGCTGGGGCAATGGTCAGCCCAACAAAGGCAACAGTGACTTGGTTCTCTTTGAATAATCATATTGTCAACACTCCAACACCAACTGTAATCTGTGTTCAGAGACTGTGGAAAGAACACAGACAATGAACTACCTGGGGATACGTTTTGATCGAAGCCTTGCTTACATCGAGCACATAGACCAGGTGATAACAAAGGCCAAGCGGGGTTTATCTGCGATGCGGGTGATGGCGGCAGCAAACTGTGAGCAGCGCCATGTATGTCTTCTGTACGAAGGGCTGGTCATATCTGTTTTTGAGTATGCGATGGCTATCCTGACTCTCAGCCGTAAGCAGATAGAAAGGATGGAAAGGATACAGAACGAAGCCATGCGCATTATTCTTGGATGTACAAGAGATACAGCATGCAGAGCAATGCGCTACCTTCTTGATTTTCCAACCATTGAAGACAGAATACAAATTTGCAGAGCACGTGCCTACCTCAGAGTTAACGCAAACACACAACATCCTCTGCATATTGAAATTAGGAAGGTGAAGGGCAGTAGGTTACAAAGAAGAAGGTCGTGGATGGTCAAGCCGAGGACATTCTTCAACAGGTATGTTCATTTGAGGATTTAGAATCTGGCGAGGAGTGGGTACAAGTGCCAACAGAGTTCTGTACGTCTCTTTCAGTCTGCACCCAACTAGACAGATAATGCAGACAAGAAAATCCGTCTGCTGTAGAGGCGGAAGTACAAGCGTTGATTTTCGAGAATTCCTTAGACGGTGATGCTGTCATCTACACAGATGGGTCGGTAGTCCGGCATGTGAGAAGCCCATGGGCCTTCACGGCGCGGGCCGGAGGGAGAATTATGAAAGAGGACTCTGGTGCTTTTGTTGAGACCACAAGTATGAGACCTGACTATGGAAGTCATAGCAGTAAATAAAGCAATAACATGGCTCGAGACACAGACATTCACTAGTGCATGTTTCCTTAGCGACTCAATGAGTATGCTCAAGAGGATAGAGATGGGGTGGATCCGAAGAGAGTGGTTGCTGTCTCTGGAGTGGTCTCGGCTGGCAAAGGTTAGTTTCCACTTCGTGCCAGGGCATGCGGGAGTACAAGGAAATGAGTGGGCAGACGAGCTCGCAGGTAAGGCTACTGTGGAGGGCGGACGCGCTATGGACCAGGCTGACATTCTGAATGCTCTACGAGAAGTAAGACTGTTGCGAGAACCAAGCGATGACTGTGAATCTACAACCATGGTCAGACTGCGATAACTGCAAATTAAAAGATGTGTTGCCAAAAAAGAACACTACGCAGGAAGCCAAAGAAGATTGATTAACCAACACATAACTGGTATCGTGAGCCACTACATGCTGCGGGATTTGCTGAGGAGGGGATCCGAGCACTTATGGACTGAATGGCTCGATGTGCAATGAGGATGATCTTTCGACTAACTAACTATAGATGTACTGTTCTAACAGCACTGTTAGATATACGAGTTCAAGATAATGCAGTGTAATACTCTGTCATTGCATAGATGTACTGTTCTAACTGCACTGTTGGATACAGGAATTCAATATCATGCAGGGTAATATGGGAAGTGTATATACACAAAGGTTAATGCGCCCAGTGTAAATGTGTAAATGGTGGTCAAGATACGATTCTGTAGTTAACGTTAATTTCGCGACGGATTACATGACGAGGCAATCAACCGGATCATTTACTGACTGTCTGTGATTGTATCGGCATTTTAAAGTTCAGTAGATTGGCAATACACAAAATAAGCTTACGGATGTGACAACGATGGGCAAGTTGGAGGGCAAGAGAGGCAGAAGAGACCAAGAGAGAAGATGCTGGACAGTTTGTCATGACGGCATGGATAAACATCGGATTCAGAAATGATTGGCAGCTCACGAGACAGATGGCAGTGGACAGACATGGACATCATCGCAACTTGTGCGTGAACTATAATAAGAAATCGTTTACCCGTGCATCTGTCAAGGTCTACCCTGATACCATTGTGCACAATGAACACAGAGCTATCTGCTCCCACATGGCCTGCGATTTCGAATCCTATGGGCCGGGATTGTGAACCTGCGGTCATTAGCCGAAAGCCAGACACGTCAATGATTCTGATGGCAGTTTTACACAAGTACACTACTCCAGTATGGCATCAGGCATGGGCGTGTACCTACAGTAGGCAGGGGCCTGTACCTACAGCAGGCATGGGCGTGTACCTACAGAGGACAGGGGCGTGTACCTACAGAGGGCAGGGGCGTGTACCTACAGCAAACAGTGGCGTGTACCTACAGCAGACAGTGGCGTGTACCTACAGCAGACAGTGGCGTGTACCTACAGCAGACAGTGGCGTGTACCTACAGCAGACAGTGGCGTGTACCTACAGCAGACAGTGGCGTGTACCTACAGCAGACAGTGGCGTGTACCTACAGCAGACAGTGGCGTGTACCTACAGCAGACAGTGGCGTGTACCTACAGCAGACAGTGGCGTGTACCTACAGCAGACAGTGGCGTGTACCTACAGCAGACAGTGACGTGTACCTACAGCAAATAGAGGCGTGTACCTACAGCAGACAGTGACGTGTACCTACAGCAAACAGTGACATGTACCTACAGCAAACAGTGACGTGTACCTACAGCAAACAGTGGCGTGTACCTACAGCAAATAGTGGCGTGTACCTACAGCAGACAGTGACGTGTACCTACAGCAGACAGTGGCGTGTACCTACAGCAAACAGTGACGTGTACCTACAGCAAATAGTGGCGTGTACCTACAGCAGACAGTGACGTGTACCTACAGCAAACAGTGGCGTGTACCTACAGCAAACAGTGGCGTGTACCTACAGCAAATAGTGGCGTGTACCTACAGCAGACAGTGGCGTGTACCTACAGCAGACAGTGTCGTGTACCTACAGCAGACAGTGGCGTGTACCTACAGCAGACAGTGACGTGTACCTACAGCAGACAGTGACGTGTACCTACAGCAAATAGTGGCGAGTACCTACAGCAAACAGTGGCGTGTACCTACAGCAGACAGTGGCGTGTACCTACAGCAAATAGCGGCGTGTACCTACAGCAAACAGTGACGTGTACCTACAGCAGACAGTGACGTGTACCTACAGCAAATAGTGCCGTGTACCTACAGCAAACAGTGACGTGTACCTACAGCAGACAGTGACGTGTACCTACAGCAGACAGTGACGTGTACCTACAGCAGACAGTGACGTGTACCTACAGCAAACAGTGGCGTGTACCTACAGCAAACAGTGGCTTGTACCTACAGCAAACAGTGGCGTGTACCTACAGCAAACAGTGGCGTGTACCTACAGCAAACAGTGGCGTGTACCTACAGCAGACAGTGGCGTGTACCTACAGCAGACAGTGACGTGTACCTACAGCAGGCATTGGCGTGTACCTACAGCAGACAGTGGCGTGTACCTACAGCAGGCATTGGCGTGTACCTACAGCAGACAGTGACGTGTACCTACAGCAAATAGTGGCGTGTACCTACAGCAAACAGTGGCGTGTACCTACAGCAAACAGTGGCGTGTAACTACAGCAGACAGTAAAGTGTACCTACAGCAGACAGTTTCGTGTACCTACAGCAGACAGTGACGTGTACCTACAGCAAACAGTGACGTGTACCTACAGCAGACAGTGACGTGTACCTACAGCAAACAGTGACGTGTACCTACAGCAAACAGTGACGTGTACCTACAGCAGACTGTGACGTGTACCTACAGCAAACAGTGACGTGTACCTACAGCAAACAGTGACGTGTACCTACAGCAGACAGTGACGTGTACCTACAGCAGACAGTGACGTGTACCTACAGCAGACAGTGACGTGTACCTACAGAAGGCATTGGCGTGTACCTACAGCAAACAGTGGCGTGTACCTACAGCAGACAGTGACGTGTACCTACAGCAGACAGCGGCGTGTACCTACAGCATACAGTGGCGTGTACCTACAGCAAACAGTGGCGTGTACCTACAGCAAACAGTGGCGTGTACCTACAGCAAACAGTGGTGTGTACCTACAGCAAACAGTGGCGTGTACCTACAGCAAACAGTGGCGTGTACCTACAGCAAACAGTGGTGTGTACCTACAGCAAACAGTGGCGTGTACCTACAGCAAACAGTGGTATGTACCTACAGCAAACAGTGGCGTGTACCTACAGCAAACAGTGGCGTGTACCTACAGCAAACAGTGGCGTGTACCTACAGCAAACTGGCGTGTACCTACAGCAAACAGTGGCGTGTACCTACAGCAGACAGTGACGTGTACCTACAGCTGGCATTGGCGTGTACCTACAGCAGACAGTGGCGTGTACCTACAGCAAATAGTGACGTGTACCTACAGCAGACAGTGACGTGTACCTAAAGCAGACAGTGGCGTGTACCTACAGCAAACAGTGGCTTGTACCTACAGCAGACAGTGGCGTGTACCTACAGCAAACAGTGGCGTGTACCTACAGCAGACAGTGGCGTGTACCTACAGCAGACAGTGGCGTGTACCTACAGCAGACAGTGACGTGTACCTACAGCAGACAGTTACGTGTACCTACAGCAGGCATTGGCGTGTACCTACAGCAGACAGTGGCGTGTACCTACAGCAGACAGTGACATGTACCTACAGCAGACAGTGACGTGTACCTACAGCAAACAGTGGCGTGTACCTACAGCAAACAGTGGCGTGTACCTACAGCAGACAGTGACGTGTACCTACAGCAAACAGTGGCATGTACCTACAGCAAATAGTGGCGTGTACCTACAGCAGACAGTGACGTGTACCTACAGCAGGTAGTGGTGTGTACCTACAGCAAACAGTGGCGTGTACCTACAGCAAACAGTGACGTGTACCTACAGCAAACAGTGACATGTACCTACAGCAGACAGTGACGTATACCTACAGCAAACAGTGGCGTGTACCTACAGCAGACAGTGACGTGTACCTACAGCAGACAGTCACGTGTACCTACAGCAAACAGTGGCGTGTACCTACAGCAGACAGTGACGTGTACCTACAGCAAACAGTGGCATGTACCTACAGCAGACAGTGACGTGTACCTACAGCAAACAGTGACGTGTACCTACAGCAGACAGTGACGTGTACCTACAGCAGGTAGTGGTGTGTATCTACAGCAATCAGTGGCGTGTACCTACAGCAGGTAGTGGCGTGTACCTACAGCAGACAGTGACGTGTACCTACAGCAGGTAGTGGTGTGTATCTACAGCAAACAGTGGCGTGTACGTACAGCAGGTAGTGGTGTGTATCTACAGCAAACAGTGGCGTGTACCTACAGCAGGTAGTGGTGTGTATCTACAGCAAACAGTGGCGTGTACCTACAGCAGGTAGTGGTGTGTATCTACAGCAAACAGTGGCGTGTACCTACAGCAGGTAGTGGTGTGTATCTACAGCAAACAGTGGCGTGTACCTACAGCAGGTAGTGGTGTGTATCTACAGCAAACAGTGGCGTGTACCTACAGCAAACAGTGGCGTGTACGTACAGCAGGTAGTGGTGTGTATCTACAGCAAACAGTGGCGTGTACCTACAGCAGGTAGTGGTGTGTATCTACAGCAAACAGTGGCGTGTACCTACAGCAGGTAGTGGTGTGTATCTACAGCAAACAGTGGCGTGTACCTACAGCAGGTAGTGGTGTGTATCTACAGCAAACAGTGGCGTGTACCTACAGCAAACAGTGGCGTGTACGTACAGCAGGTAGTGGTGTGTACCTACAGCAGGTAGTGGTGTGTACGTACAGCAGGTAGTGGTGTTTACGTACAGCAGGCAGTGGTGTGTACGTACAGCAGGTAGTGGTGTGTACGTACAGAAGCAGTGGTGTGTACCTACATCAGCAGTTGCGTGTACGTACAGCAGGCAGTGACGTGTACCTACAGCAGGTAGTGGTGTGTACCTACAGCAGGTAGTGGTGTGTACTTACAGCAGGTAGTGGTGTGTACTTACAGCAGGTAGTGGTGTGTTCCTACTACAGGCAGATAGTTCCCATTGACTGCCTCTTTGTGGTCATGTATTCAAATTCTTTCCGAGGTGGAGAATGCTTAAGCGACAATGTCTCCCAGAGAGTCCCAGCCTACAATGGCTGCCAGAGAGCCCCAGCCTACAATGGTTCCAAGAGAGTCCCAGCCTACAATGGCTCACGTAGAGCCCCAGCCTACAATGAGTGCCAGTAAGGTACATGGGAAGTATAGGCAGCCTCTATGATAATGAATACATGGCCCATTAAGGAACAATCTGAAACACAACGGTATATTCAGTACTCCTCTTTGCGTGGAAAGGATCGTTTATAATGTTATTTGGCTTTACAAGTACAGAAGAACTGTGAAAAGTGTGACAGATATGCTCAAATTATGAGGCAGGTACTGGAGAGAGAATTATCACACCTAAAGACCTTTCTTTGGATCTCTCCTGCACGAGCACATATCATGGGATATCATGCCCTCCATGGACGTAGGGCGTGCCCTGCTTGCTACAGAACCAGTCATGACACGGGCAATTCTGCCTCTGGAATATCAAGAAACGTGTGGAAGCATCCAGCGCAGGCGGTATTTTCTGAATATTGGGAGTGCATGCGATCTCATGGGAGGAGTGCATATTACTCATCACGGTTGGTAAAGCACCCTTTGACACGCTTGAACGTCTGTAGGAGAGATGGTTCTAGACGCATCACTGTATAGACCATTCGCCATCGTGTAGTGACACTATCAGTGTTGACATGTTCTCAATTAGTTATCACTTTTCATGGATAAAGAGATCCTTTGCCTAGCGTGGCGATATTTGAGATTATAACCAACAACAATGTGCAAGATGCTCCCCTGCTACATACGTCATATGTCCACATGGTTACATGTGACCCTGATCGAGGGATTGGACGTGGACTCCACCTTGCCCCAGGGGCTTCCGTGTGCTAGCTGAAGGATGGAGGCACCTTACTTCTCCTTTGATAGAGGATACCCCGACAGCGCCATCCGTAAACAGGAGGCACGTTGATATATTCAGGGAAAGAACAGAGTTCAAATCAAATCAAATCAACTTTATTTTAAAATGGTCACAAATTGGGCACGCAGGCCCGTCTTACATTCGGCCCTTCCAGTCACTTATCTTTCGTCCATCAAGAACATTATACATTCACGTAGGAAGAAAAAAAAACATTGTGAAATTAATGTTGTAGCCATAAACAAGGCAAATTACCATGTTATGAGGCCCATCTCCCACCTACCCACACATCACCCCACCACACTCACAATGCCCTCACCTGTTCCCCAAACCCAAACACACTCGCCACCCACACAAACATCCCCCAACAACCCACACATCTCGCGCCCACACACATAACATCCTAACCCACTCACCCATCCCCCACCCACACATCCTCTCCCCACTCACACCTCCAACCACCCATCCCCCAACCACACCTCCATCGACCACATATTCCCCACCCACGCAAACACATCCCCCACATACCCACACATCGCACATCCACTCACACATCCCCAAACCATACACACATCTCCACCAACTAACATCTCCCTACCCCCACACACACACATCTCCCTAACCACCGATACATCCCCAATCCACTCACACACACACCACCACCCACATATATATCCTCCACCCACACACACATGCCCTAACCCACATCCCACCACACAATATTCCCAACCCACGAACCACACACACATATCCCCCACCCACACAGCACACCCCACATACCACCACACATCCCCCACCTACACAACACACACATATCCCCAACGCACAACGTTCACAGAGCGAGGCAGATGACGTGACGACTTCCCAAGGGAGCATGCAGTATGTAGTCTTGTCACATGGCCAAACCATCTGGCTTGCTAGCTATCCGTAGCATTTATCGACGACATTGTGTCCATTTGCTTCCTGATATCACTTCTAATTCTGGCATTGGTTCTTACCCTGTGTCTGGTCAAATTATTGAATTTATTGCAGGTGTTTCATCTCTGCTGGCACACCTTCTTTTATCTTGCTGTTTTTGTGAAGTTCTGACGCTGGTATACACATATTATATTTATCAATGGTATATTTGTATTTATTAAGTGTATATTTGCATCTGTCAATGGTATGTTTGATTTATTAGTGCGTATTTTTCTGTAAGGTGTGTGATTTGAAAAGCAAATTGTGCACCAACAATATTAATACGTGTATTGTATCTATCCACAGGCTCCTAATGAAAATTACGGACCCGCCAGCAACAATCAACTAGTTAAGATAGTATATGACCCGATGACGTATAGGTGTGAACGGCAATCGGAATTCTGTCCACGTAACGTGACCCAATTTGCATAATAAATGTGTATTGACTTCAGCATCTGATGGGTGACTTGTATAATGTGTATCCCACCACAAGACCCATAAAGATTTGTTTGGTTCTTATCAAAATTAAGACACCCGGCTGAAACCCGGCACGAATTGTCCAATACTTTCCTTTCTCGGCGACGACAATAAAGCATGCATTTTGAAACCTTGCTTGTGTTATTGTGCATATTGAATGTATTATTGTGGTAGTGTGAATCAGCATCGAATGAAGAATGACAATTTCCTGCTATGTTGTCAATTTTCACAGAACGTCCCATCACTATCGTATTGTCAGTGGTCACTGAACGTACCATCACTGTCGCATTGTAAAATATCACTAAACGTACCATCACTGTCGCATTGTCAGTGGCCACTGAAAGAACAATCACTATCGTTTTGTCAGTGGCCACTGAACGTACCATCACTATCATATTGTCAAATGTCACTAAATGTACCATCACTGTCGCATTGTCAAATATCACTAAACGTACCATCACTATCATATTGTCAAATATCACTAAACGTACCATCACTGTCGCATTGTCAGTGGCCACAGAACGAACAATCAAAGTCGTATTGTCAGTGGTCATTGTAGTTACCAACACTATCGTATTTGTCATTGGTTAATGAAGGTACCAGCACTGTTTCAGTGTCAATGCCAGTAATGTGTTGTCACTGTCACACTGTCGTCGATCACTATAAATCCCTTTTAGGACGGAACAACATTGGGCCAAATTTAGGTTTCCCTCTGAAGAAGACGGAGCCATTTTTTTGGAGTACAGAAATGACTGAAGTGACAATTTTATAAATTAAAAAAAAAATATTAGAACCCTATATAGATATATACAAGTATATATATTCTTAAAGAGGATATAGTAAAGTTTATTTCTGTGTATGATTGAAGTTGTTTTGTTCATGTTTACGCAAATTTGATAACCTCATTTGTATTTTGTGAAAAATAAAATATTTCATACCACTATGTATGAATTGGTACTAAATATTTTTAAAAAATGGTACTCACCTAAAATTTCCTCATTGAATACCTACACCACTTTAGAATAATTTTAAACACTTATGGTTAAATAAACAACACCTATGAAGTCCCTATTGACATTTGTAATAGGTTGGCTATCAACTGGTGACATGTTTTTTGGTCCGGCCATTGCCATGAAAGGGTATAGATAAAACGATCTTTTTTATTCCCAAAACACAAAACTACGGGGACACGAGGTTGAAATCCTCATGGGCACTTTCTGTATCACTAAAGTCATTATCTGACAGTCCTGAACTGACAAAATCGCTACAATCAGAGCTAGTCAATGCTAGTACGTCTTTGGGTTCAAAGCTGGCCATTTTAGAACTCAAAAATCCACGAAAAAATGGGTTACTTCGGAAAAAACTGCACAAAATAATCTCCACTTGTCTGAATCACGCTAGAAACGCCAATGTGGCGGAAAAACTGGCTGACGATTGCAAGGAAGCATTTGATTGGTCTGTACTATTAAAAGCAAACCAATCAAAGCAGTTCTTACAAACAAGGCCGATCATCGGCCTCGCCGTCTGTTTGAATAGAGCAACATGGTGACTCAAGGGCCGACTTATCGGCCGGGTAGGGTTTTAAGGGTATAATGTCCGTAATTACCATATTATCATCGGTTATTACATAGTCACTAATATTGTATTATGGACAACACATTGCACTGAGGCTGATTATAAAAGTGTGAATGACCACACTATTATGAATCACCATCATTTGTGGATGGCCAGCATATTATCAATACGAAACAATGTGAATCAAAAACAATGTGAAACCAAAAACAATGTGAATCCAACACAGTGTGTGTGAATCAAATACAGTGTGAATCCAATACAATGTGAATCCAGCACAATGTGAATCAAACCCAATGTGAATCAAGCACAGTGTGAATCAAGCATAATGTGAGTCAAGCATAATGTGAGTCAAGCATAATGTGAATCCAACACAATGTGAATCCAACACAATGTGAATCAAGCACAATGTGAATCAAGCACAATGTGAGTCAAGCATAATGTGAATCTAACACAATGTGAATCCAGCACAATGTGAATTAAACACAATGTGAATCCAACATAATGTGAATCCACAAAAATTCGCTTCGTGAATTTGAACACAGAAGCCACAGCCAATAGCTTGCACAGTTTATTGCCTGACATATTTCGCTGCATCTCGGCATGTGCGTACTGCAGACCTATATATCACTTGAATTGAAGAGATGAGTTATATTTGGACTGAAATATATAACACACATTGTTACTAATGCTGTCCGAATGTTGTCATCCACGACACACTTTCCCCGTGACATTACCCGTCTAGGGGTGTGGTATATGTCGTTGGTAGTAGTATATGTTGACATGGTCCAGTTTGAACGGATGGGTCGTTGAAGTTTGACTGTGTTCAGATTGGCCCAGTACTTTGGCATGGTAGTTTCATTAACACAGAGCTCTCTTATTTGCTGCACACCATATATTAATGTTGATGATTTACTCAAACAGTCTATCCCCGACTTTCACACGCCTCCATCTACCTTTCCAAGAGTCACAGAGTGATATATATATATATATAGATATCATGCTACTGAATGAATCGTGTCATTCGCACTGCGAGCGCTAACAAGTCAAGTCGCATTATTCTGTCAAGAAGCCTGATCAGCGGGAAAATGTCACGTTGAAAATCCAACAACAAGAAACACGCTGTTGCCAAGATGTGCAGCGTGGGAGCCGACAACAAGAAGAAGAACGTCGTGAGCTCACCTGCTAGCTGCATCAAAGAGCCTGATACTACACCGATTACTGAAGCTACTACGAGGGAGAAGATTGACAGCCCAACACAGTCAAGAACCAAGACAGCAGAGAAGGAGGCGAAAGACACAGGAGTCGGAACCACCGACTCAAAAACAGTCCGATGGGTTGTCAAGCGGATTCTTGTGGAGCTGACAGATGAAGAAATCCTGAAGCACCTACGTGAAGAGAATCTTCACATCCGATTCTTGAAGGCGGAGCGGCTTCTCACCTACTCCAAGATACCTACAACCTTGGCAGTAGTGACGTCGGAGGGCAGCGAGATGCCGAACACAGCATCATTCAACAAGAGAATGCAGCAACCAGAGAGATTCATACCAAGAATCACGCAATGTTCCAGATGTCAGATGGCCGGCCACAGTAGAGCTACGTGTCGCAGTAAGACGGAAATATGCCGATACTGCGCCGATCACCACGCCTTCAAGGAGTGTCCGCTGGCCAAGCTGGACACGGACTTCCGAGCTCCCAACAACAAAAGAAAGTGCGCCAACTGCCTGGGCAAACATGCATCAAGATATCTGGGCTGTCCGTACCTGCAGAGACATAGAGACGTCTTAAAAATCGCCATCATCACAAAGACACCATTGAAGGAAGCAATGCAGAGGGGCGAGACAGCCACGGGTATAGCACAAGCTGAAAGAGATCAACTTCAAAAGCAAATAGACGAATTGAAAAAACAAGTCAAGGCACTGCTGCTGACAACGTCTCCGACCAGCGATAATGAGAAGCTGCTGGCCGACATGAAAGAAATCCAGCTCAACATCAAACAAGAGATTCAGCTCATGGCTGAGGTGAAGAAGGAGAACGAAGAAATCCTACAAATGATCAAGACCGAAAGAGCATTGCATAGAACTGAAATGGAACTCTTTCAAAACAAACTAACAGAAGCCACACAATAACTCACAGAAAAACCGCAAGAAGAAAACCAAGAGACCGAGCCTGAACCGCAAGCTAAAGCCAGCAGCCCAACCACAACGCCCAAGAATGAAATACTATACCGTCGGATCTCTGAAGGGGGCACAGAATACCCAGTCGACAAGGAGGAACTCAAGCGCGCGGAATTCAGAAGGCGCTGGGAAGAAAAAGAAAAGAAGAAGCCTAAAAAACTCCGGGGGAAACCGATGGTATACCCATTAGTAGACTACAACTGTGAGGCCGACCACGGAGGAAGAAAACGCTAGGCAGTAGATACGCAAACGCAACGAGGAAAACAGGCGTTAGTAGGAAAAGGAAAACGTGGAAGAAGTCCTACAGAAACTACACAAGAAAGGAGACAAAACGCCCAAATAAAAAGTTCCTATAATGTCAACAACTCATGTGTAAGGCATCATCAGATTACTTCTCCCACACCACACAAGAAACTTGCAAGTCATGTGAGAGGAATTAAATGGTACATTTTATTGCCGTAGGCTCTTTACAAGTACGTAACAGTCGCTATCAAACCACACACAAAGCCACAGAATTGCCTATCACTAGTTTTCTAAACCCTAATGCTAATTCTATCTATTTGGTTACACAAAACTCCTATCACCACTAAACCAAGTGCTCTCTACAAAGTCAGTCCCCAGTCTGACTTGCTTACTCGCGTGGCCACACAGCACGCGGAAGGACCTTGAGGTGTCCTTCGGCTTTTTGCGTGCCGTTGCTCCTGGCACGCTTACATTAGCTGTCTTCTGTTGAGTGGCATTCGTGGCTATTACATAGGCGTGATTCTGTCATGACCAGAGTGCTAACCATCTGGTCAACGTCTCCGTGTCTCATGAGAGAACTAGTTAATAGTCCCCCATTCTATCACCTACCCTGCCCTTATATCGGGGCATTGTATCACCTCTCATCTATTTGAGGCTGACCACTCTTCCCGGTGGTATTCTATCTTGAGAAGACCTCGTCCTTTATGTACCAGTCTTTGACACACACCCTCCCCTCCTGTGTTGCGTCATCAACCTTGACTCATTGGTTGTGACGCAAGGGGTTTCTAAAAAATTAGTGTCTCTAATTTTTTGTCAAAGACTGTAGATAACCTGGCTTTGGGTAACTCATAGACTTCTACTGACTAATGTCACAATGTAGTATCACTTTACTTGGCTACTGGCAATCGCCACAAATTTGTATGGTTGGCGTGAGCCCTATTCTCAATCGCAATATTATATTAATCAGAGGTATGTCTGAACCGGACCGTTGTCTTATAAGACCTGCCCTCACATAGTAAATTAACTTACTACCCATACAAAGTTGACTTTCTTAGGGTCATCACATGAATTGCTCCATGTCCCCCATATAATATTAAACAACCATTACCCAAGCTGTGTGCGACAGGCTTTACCTTCTCGTTTCCGCGTGTAAAGTATATCTTTCACTGTTAAGTTAGTGTTTCGTTGTCTATTATGTCCCCTGACCCGGAGTTATCTCCCTTTGATCTACAAAATATGTATGCAATTTATATGTTTGTTTTTCTGGTTGTTTGCGTGTTTGGATGTAATTAATAATATAATCTAACTTCTAACATGTGTATCTAACTATCATGTGTATGTAAGTTAGTTTTCAAGTGCCATAATTCGGTTGAATGAGGTCACAAACAAGTGTATAACACTAATTAGTGACTACATTTCCGTCTTATGAGACTTAAAATACTCTTTCTAAGATCTAAACTAAACTACACACAACACATTCATCACAGCACATTTTCAACATTGATAGCAAACATTTGACGCAGACAAAAATTAAAAGTCGCGATGAGCGGCAGAAACATCCGCTGACCGATCTCGCTCTCTCCTGTATAATTTACATTCACTCTCACTTTCACACTTCTGTTACACATCTTTTACTTTCACACTTCTGTCACACATCTTTTACTTTCACACTTCTGTCACACATCTTTCACCCTCCCAATTATTTAAAAACCTTGGAGTGACACTGTACAAGTTTGGCTCAGTTTGAGAAAGTTGAGCTCAATGACTGTGCGTAAATCGCTGCACGAGTCATGTATATACAACATATTTACATGTAAGAGCAAGGGTTGATGGTTTATACCCTGATATCATGACCAACTATATTTTACTGTAATATTACTCTAAATACTAACATACTAATCCTACTTCTATAAATGTGTATTTAATGTGTTAACAATTTTAATCTATTTTGTCACATTAATCCTAAGATGTGCTTACATTAATCCTAATATTTATCTAATTTAAGGGATGTAATCTAATTATTTAAAATGGCATTGATGTGAGATGAGTTATGTACCTTTCTGAAATGGGTAACGTGAAATGTAATAAAATTATAACTAATGTTTTTAGATGCAAAAAAAAAAAATATATGATTGATATTCTTCTCTAAATGGTGTAAATGATGTATGCTTAATTGTCTAATATTTTTATCCTATTATGGTGTAAACTAATCATAATACTACCTGATCACGTTTGTTAAATGGAATGGTTCATTAAGATGGAATGAAATGAACTGAAATGAAACGGAGTGGAATGTAATAAACTAAATGGTACTATTCCTATCTAAACTACTATCTATTCTACTTTTAAGGTAAGTATGTGGGTGAAATAATGATTTATGTAAACTACTAAAAAAAAATGATAACTATTTTATTTACTAACTCTAAATGAAAATTAAAGTTACCTAATCTACCTATAATTTATCACTATATTAAAATGTTATAATACATATCACAATAAGCATATATATACATGGTATTTAAATACCCCAGGTTAGTTGTTGCCCCAATGTTCAGAAATTGCTTTCATTGGCATATTATATATGTAAACTTGTCCTGGGTATTTTAACTACATTACACAGTCATACTTGTGTCTTATGGGTATTGCACCTGTAGAGTTCGCTTGTGTCGTAGACCAGTATTTTCGTGTCTGTATTTATGCACTGTTCTGACACTGTTTTTCTCTGCTTAACACAAATGATTCACCGGAAACACATATGGAGCTTAGTAAATAATGAGCTGTTCCAGTCCACACGGTGATATATTTGTTATTCGGAGCACAGTTCTTCTTTTGATATCTACGGACACATAGTAGATCACTGTTCTTAGTACATAGTTCAGCTGTAATATCTATGTATTAGCATAAACATTTCAAATAGAATATTCTAATGTACTACTACTCTATTACTCTACACTCTTATGTGGAATCTCTGGTATTTCTACCTCAGATGGTCGACTAAGGGTATCAGCCAGAATGTTGTCCTTACCCTTAATATGCTCTATACTAAAAGTATAGTTTTGGAGTATAAGCGACCACCTGTATATACGGTCATTCCGATGCACACCACTTTGTATGACCGTGATTGGGGAGTTGTCAGTCTGGACAATGAAGTGAACACCCGCTAGAAATCGATGGAGCTTCCTCACCGCATAGATGACGCTTAGGGCCTCCAACTCTGATATGGAATATCTGGACTCAGCAGGTGTGATCTTACGGCTCATGTAGCAAATCGGGTGGAAGATGCCCTCATAAAATTGGCCTAGTACTGCAGCGATGGAGATTCTGCTGGCATCTGTCCTAAGATAATAAACGAGCCTAGGATTAGGCAAGCGGAGGATTGGTACATTACTAAACAGGATTTTCAATTTTGACAATGCAGAAATTAATAATGCATCTTTGACATCTAATTTTACAGATGCTTTTAAAACATTGGAAAATACACTTGTAATTTCCGCTAAATTTGGTATGAATTTGCTATAGTAATTTACTAACCCCAAAAGGCTTCTGACCTGCTTCTTTGTGGTAGGCATGGTCAGATTCATACTTTTTGTAATAATTCTATTGTCAGTCTTAAGTTGACCTTGTGAAATGACATGACCCAAAAAGTCACTTTCTTTTAGGCCCAATTCAACTTTGCTCGGTTTGACAGTGAGACCAAAGAGTCGCAACCTATCAAAGGCATGTCTTAGTTTCAGTAAGTGTGTTGTCCAGTCATCAGTATGGACACATATATCATCTATATAAGTCACTGTATTCGTCACTCCATGCAGAAGATCTCTAGTTAAGCGTACGAAAGTGGCAGGAGCATTTCGAAGACCGAAAGGAAGAAAACGCCACTCGTTAAGTCCTAAAGGAGTTGAAAAAGCAGTAAGATGAATGGATTGAGTCTGCATAGGGACCTGCCAATATCCCTTAGTAAAATCTAATTTAGAAAAGATTTTGGAGGTGGACATGTCAAGGATAAGACCTTCGCAGGAAGGAATTGGTTCTGCGTCGATCTTAGTGACGTTGTTGAGCTTTCGATAGTCCACACACAGACGAATTGTGGAGTCTTTTTTCTTAACTAGGACGATTGGAAAGGAGTACTCAGATGTAGATTTCTGGATGGTCCCACTAGCTTCTAAATTAAGAATTTCCTTATTTAGACTTTCTCTATAGCTGAGTGGGATAGAGTACGGCCTGCATTTAATAGGCTTAGAGTCCGAAAGAAGAATGGAGTGCTCGATTCTGTCCGTCCTACCTGGAATGTCAGAAAATATGTCTTTATACTCTGTCACTAATTGTACTAATTGTCGTCGTTGACTGTCTGTTAGTCCCTGTTCTATCTGTATGCTATCCATTGTCGCAGTCTTGTCTACAATGGGAACAGGTAGTTCCATTCCGTCGTCGTCTCCCTGATTCAGTACGGTGGTGGTGCTAAGTGCGTATTCTGTAAGCTCACTAGGTGTATGGATATCGTCGGATTTGCCAGTCTCGCTAACTAGTGTAGTTGCGTTGTGTACGTCTGTCGTCTGATCACTAGATGTGGGTGCACTTTGTTCGTCTGTCTCTACTTCTGTCTATTGTAGTGAAAAGTAAGGTTTCAGCATGTTGACATGGAATATCTTTAAGTGTCCGTTTATTGATATTTCATAGTCAACATCTGAAAGTTGTTGTATCACATTGAAAGGCCCTTGCCATGAAGTTAACATTTTATTATGCTTGTCTGGTAGTAGCACCATTACGTCTTGATCAGTTTCAAGTATTATGGGTCTAGCACTTTTGTTAGGACTGTGATGTTTGAGGATATCTGCACTGTTCACTGGAGAGAAACCATTCTTCTCCTCCCAGACAGATATTTCTTTATCTGTACAGTGCCTTAGCTGGGGTAGACACCCAAGAATTAAATCAGCACAAGGGTTGTCTAGTATTGCACAAGTAAAGGTACCAGAAATGAACGGGGTGTTTATATGGGCTCTTGCCAGAGGATAGGTTTCTATATTACCAGAAAAAGTCCGGCATTTTACAGAGTCACCAGTATAATCCTTTGGATTAACAAGTTCCTTTTTCACACCAATAATAGAGCTCCCACTGTCAAGCAAACATCGGCATGGCTTATCATTGACCATTGCAGAGTGAAACAATAGATTGCCTCTGGAGGCTATAACTGCATTTGCATTCTCTACGGAGGATGTTACAATATGCCCACATTCTAATTTTCCGTCTGCATGAAATTGGTGGCATTGGACACAATTGTCAAAACTTAATACATCGTTCACACAACAGACATCTTCAGATTGCTTGAAAGGTAATACATTTTCAATCTCACATTCAGTCTCACTACCACTATCAGAAGATGTATCAATCAAAATAGCATTGTTGGCTTTCATACGTTGGCGGCCCAGGCACTTATTTGAATAATGGCCGTAGCTGGAACAAAAGAAGCATTTGATTGCACGCCTGTATGCAGATCTTTTGTTTTGTTGCTTCTTAATAACATTTTCAAGATGCGCCGGATAATTTGGCGATTTGTCACACATAGAATAAGTGTCATGCAAAAGTTGACAGTAAATACATTTTGACACGTTCCTATCTTTCTTGTCGATTTTCTGAAAGGGTTTTCTCTTACTCTGATAATTTTTAGGTTGGTCTTTCACAAAAGCAACTATTTCAGAGTCATTTGAGGACTTAAAAATATCTCTGTTAGAAGAAAAATATGCAGACCCTTTCTTTTCGAACTGCTCTATGTTCTCAATGTCTGACTGCTGTAGAAATTTAGCAAAAGGAGATGGTATAGTGGATATGACTTTATCCATGGCTATTAAATTTTTAAGTCTGTCAAAGTCTTTTCCTATGTTAGCTGCTTTAAGCCACCTATTTAGTACACTCTGAACATTTGAGACGTAATCAATGAAAGTCTCACTAGGTTTAGGTTTTAAATTTGAGAACTGAACCTGATACCCAGGGGCATCAAGTAAAAAGTGTTGCATTATCCTATCATGGATGTACTGATAGTTAGATCTAAGATCTGTTGGTATTGATTCTATCACTTTAAGGGGCTCACCACTTAGGTTCTTCATATAAATCATAGCCCACATGTCTATTGGAACTTGGTGATATTTAAATTGATACTCGACATTTTCTGTCCAGGCTGATATGGAATCTTCTTTACAATATGGTTTGATAATATTTTTGTATTTGTTGAATTTATTTTCTTCTTGTTGACTTTTTAGTTTAGTGGCAGAGATCTCTGCGTGTGAGTCTACATCCATACCTTTCATCTTTAACTGTGTCTCTGATTCTACTTGTATTTGTTTTTCCTTAACTCTTGCCATTTCATCTATCTCTTTTTGCTTTAGATCTAATTCTTTTTGTTTTAATTCTTTCTCCTGATCTAATTGCTTTTGCTTTAAATCTAATTCCTTCTGTTTAATTTCCTTATCTTGTTCTAACTGTTGTTGTTTAATATCCTTATCATGTTCTAACTGCTTCTGTTTAGTTTCTAATTCTTTTTGTTTATTTTTTTCAGCTAGTTCTATCTGGTGTTGTCTTTCTTGCGCGCGTTCGTCTCTCTCTGCATTCTCTTTTCGTATACGTTCAGCTGTCTCAGCATCTTTTGCTTTTTTAAATTTCTTATCAGCATATTCTTCTAGCTCTTTACCTGTGTATTGCATTTCTTTGCCTGCTTTTACGAAATCAGCTAAAGTAGCCATGATGTTAGGTAAATAGCTAGCGTTGACCTACACTGACCTCTTTATTCACTTATTTTTCTTTGATATGTTATGTTTGTTAATATCTGAGCACTGCAAATTGTACTCTTTGTTTATAACTTGAAAAATTTAGACCTGAAAAAACAGAGCACAAAAGTATGCTAATGCATCACAAGCTGAAAAAGAGATGCACTATTAATCACATTGCATGCCAAAAAATATTGAGTATACTCAACTTAATGTTCCCGAGAACAAGGAACACACTCCGGTAACACAGGTCACCTTGTTTGGCACTTCGGCATAGACACGAGTTTTCTAAATAGGTCACCTGTTTGGCACTTCGGCATACACACCAATCTTCTAATCAGCTGTTGTTCACCCTGGTTTACAGAGCAGCAACAATTAACACATAGCAAACGACATATTATTCGACAATTTGGTACACAATGACATGCCCACGAACAAAACAGAATATAGTTTACTTAATATTAAATTGTCAATGTCCTGTCTTCGTTCTAACTTTTTATGCCTTTCGTCACTAACCTAATTTAATCTATGTAAGTGTTGTGCAGACCAAGTCTAATTTGCATGGCCAAAAGTAGTACCATCGTGACGGTAAACACAAGAAAAAGTACGAAAAAAAATTCATTAACTGCTTTGAAATAAATAAAAATATATTAATATTGTTTAAATAAATAAATATATTCAATTACTAATTCAAATAAACAGATAATAAGTAATATAAAGCACTGATTCAGGCGGGCAGCAGCTTAACGATTTGTAAACATTCAGATGCTGATTGCCAATGGCGCAGAACAACTGCTTGTCAATCGTAACACGTCAGAGGCGCAGCGCTATTTTTAGCTTGCAAAAATCGATAATGTTGCTGGCTGTGTATCGCTCCGCCAAGAATCATTTTTGATAGTTATTCATAAATAAATAAATAATTACATGAATAAATAACAGAAAATAATAATATCAATACTTACAACTTTGAAGAACACATGATTTAAGTATATAATATTTTACTAAAAACAAATAAGCATTATTTCGTCACGTTAGGCACCGTTTCGTTAGCAACTTGTCCTAGTTCTGCACACGTCAACCGTCACTGACACAAATTAAATTCACTACTTTACTATTTGTAAACTTAGTCTAGAGCCGTGGATGAGTGTATTAGCTTGGCTCTTTCGTCCAAGCCACACTTCTGACACCACATTAATCTTCAGCCGAGAGCCGTGGGTGAGTGTATTAGCTTGAACTTTCGTCCAAGCCACACTTCTGACACCACATTAATCTTTGCCTGTCAACAACTCATGTGTAAGGCATCATCAGATTACTTCTCCCACACCACACAAGAAACTTGCAAGTCGTGTGAGAGGAATTAAATGGTACATTTTATTGCCGTAGGCTCTTTACAAGTACGTAACAGTCGCTATCAAACCACACACAAAGCCACAGAATTGCCTATCACTAGTTTCCTAAACTCTAATGCTAATTCTATCTATTTGGTTACACAAAACTCCTATCACCACTAAACCAAGTGCTCTCTACAAAGTCAGTCCCCAGTCTGACTTGCTTACTCGCGTGGCTACACAGCACGCGGAAGGACCTTGAGGTGTCCTTCGGCTTTTTGCGTGCCGTTGCTCCTGGCACGCTTACATTAGCTGTCTTCTGTTGAGTGGCATTCGTGGCTATTACATAGGCGTGATTCTGTCGTGACCAGAGTGCTAACCATCTGGTCAACGTCTCCGTGTCTCATGAGAGAACTAGTTAATAGTCCCCCATTCTATCACCTACCCTGCCCTTATATCGGGGCATTGTATCACCTCTCATCTATTTGAGGCTGACCACTCTTCCCGGTGGTATTCTATCTTGAGAAGACCTCCGTCCTTTATGTACCAGTCTTTGACATATAAGGACTGTACCCAGCCAATCCAGACGAACCAGGAGCCTGCACCAACAAAAGAAAATCACAAGAGGAAATATACACAAAGGACAGCTGCCGACCGATCCCCCAGCTGGAGTGGGATTACGAAAAGTCCTTACAAGGACTGCAGCCAGACGAGCCAGGAGCCTACACAAACAAAGAAAACCACAAGAACAGACGAGCACAAAGGATAGCCGCCGACCACTGCTGACGTCACAGACACAAACGATACACAACCAGTCCGAGATAGGACTAACAAGACAAGAATTAGGGTAAATAAACCCACAAAAACCACGGACCTCAATTATAACCACAGCTGATGAAGCAGGTTAGACGGGGACGAATTTGGAATTTTTGTTTTTGAAATGGAATCGGAATCGGAAACTGAATGAACAAACACACACACACACACACACACACACACACACACACACACACACACACACACACACACACACACACGCACGCACGCACGCACGCACGCACACACACACACACAGAGTGAACACAGCTCGGAACCGTTTTAAGTTCTCTATTATACCCACGCCGTTACAATAAACATACGTTCACTTTCCAATACAACAATTATATCACACTATGGTTCATAACTAAAATCTTAGACACACTATTAAATTAGTAACTGGCGGCAGGGTGAATACTGCCTTAGCCATTCTTAGATTTCTGACCAGTCCATCTTGGACTTCTGTCAAATCCACAATAAAGCTTCGAGGAGACTCGTCTTCTCGCCAGCGACCCGCTTGCTTTTTCCCTGCGAAGAGTGAATCTATGAACTGAGTCTTCTCTTCCGCAAAGATGCGTGGAGCTCAGCACTCTGCACTCAACATCCTTGAACTCTGTCATGCACCCCGCTCGAACCAGATCAGTGACTAAGGGTCATGTACTCAGCATCCCGCCGTCCGCCTTCACTTCGTCAAACATCTCCTGATACCCCGTCTAGGCTGCGTCGACCAGGAAGCCCCCCCCCCCCCCCGTCTAGGCTGCGTCGACCAGGAAGCCCCCCGTCTAGGCTGCGTCGACCAGGAAGCCCCCCGTCTAGGTTGCGTCGACCAGGAAGCCCCCCGTCTAGGCTGCGTCGACCAGGAAGCCCCCCGTCTAGGCTGCGTCGACCAGGAAGCCCCACGTCTAGGCTGCGTCGACCAGGAAGCCCCCCGTCTAGGTTGCGTCGACCAGGAAGCCCCCCGTCTAGGTTGCGTCGACCAGGAAGCCCCCCGTCTAGGTTGCGTCGACCAGGAAGCCCCCCGTCTAGGCTGCGTCGACCAGGAAGCCCCCCGTCTAGGCTGCGTCGACCAGGAAGCCCCACGTCTAGGCTGCGTCGACCAGGAAGCACCCCGTCTAGGTTGCGTCGACCAGGAAGCCCCCCGTCTAGGTTGCGTCGACCAGGAAGCCCCCCGTCTAGGCTGCGTCGACCAGGAAGCCCCCCGTCTAGGCTGCGTCGACCAGGAAGCCCCCCGTCTAGGTTGCGTCGACCAGGAAGCACCCCCACCCACCCCGTCTAGGCTGCGTCGACCAGGAAGCCCCCCTCCCACCCCGTCTAGGCTGCGTCGACCAGGAAGCACCCCCTCCCCCACCCCGTCTAGGCTGCGTCGACCAGGAAGCGCCCCCCTCCCTCTTCAAGGCTGCGTCGACCAGAAAGGCCTCCCCACCCCCAGTCTAGGCTGCGTCGACTAGGCAGACCCGGTCTAGTTTAACCATCCGCCCTCGATGAGGATTTGATTCCGTCTCTACGTGACCGGTAGGCAAGAGTCTAGCCACTCCCCCTGCCCTCTTCTTTCCATCTTCTGAGGTTAGGTGTGTAGTTCCTTTATGGCCGTGGGAACCACAGGGGAGTTAACTACTGCACAATGTCGCAATATTGTATTCTTCTGTTCACTCCCCCTGTCTACTGATCCACAAATGGTCAATTCCACCCGTAACAAGACTCACCTCATGGACCATCTTGTTGCGGGGTAGAGACATTTTATACACAGATGAAGCAGAAATTCTTGAAGAGATTAGAACAAGAATCGCCATTGTGAAGGTAGCCTTTAGCAAGATGAAAAACATTCTGACCAATAAAATGATGTCAATTGAAACGAGAAAAAGAGTGTTGAGGGGATACATAGAGCCTGTTCTTTTGTGTGGATGTGAAACTTGGACAATGTGCAGTCAAGCTGAAAAACATCTGATGGCTGCAGAAATGTGGTTTCTGAGGAAAATGCAAAGAATACCATGGACAGATAGAAAAACCAATGACCAAGTACTACAAGAGACAAATGAAAATCGTAGATTGATTAGAGAAATTAGACGTAGACAGTCAAAATTTTTTGGACATGTTATGAGAAGAAATGGACTGGAGAACTTAGTGACAGCTGGCAAGATCGAAGGGAACAGACCAAGAGGAAGACCGAGAGGAAAATACCTGGATGGCTTGGCCACATGGCATGGACGAGACAGGAACACTGAGCTGATCCACGACTCTGGTGATCGAGTGAAATGGCGAATCATGACCGCCCACGCTTTCCGGCATGGCACATGATTGATTGATTGATTGAAGCAGAAACGATGTCGTAAGTATGTTTCTAAACTTTGGTCTGCTTAATACTTTATGTATTGTTGTTGCCAATTATTATGAGAGAAGTCCCATCTATATAGTAATTCATATATTGTTGTTGCTGTTATGATTGTGCCAGTATGATTGTGAACGTTGGGCCCTTCTAGTGTCGCTTGTTGCTGATAGAAATGTAGGGAGCTCACACAATGCCTTTAATACATGCAACTCTCATTGCATGCGCTCAGGGGCTATGATGTATCTGTCACTGTAGACAGACTAAATGAAGAACTCTGGCAGAGTGTTGCATCGATGTAGAACTCTTTCGCCCTGTTTATATAAAACATGTGCTTTTACTTGAGAAATAAACAAGGGCTGTTGATTAGCGTCCCATCAGGGAAGATGCCATGGATAAGACAGATCGTCACTGCAGCAGGATTAGTAGAATATTATGAAACAAAATGAATTTATATATCCTGAGAACACACAATACAAACACATAGACATACCTGACTATGGCAACAGTTCACGTAGACATCATTAAGCGAGACCACTCCGACTTCTGAAGTACTTGTAATTTGCGTCCCAAATTAAGGATGAGAAGTCAAAAGTTTAGTCCAACTGACAGGTGTTTGAGTGAACCCACTACCTCGGCATCAACACCATCAACATCTTCATGTGCCATGTCGGTAAGACTGGGCGGTTATGTCTCACCATTTCACTTGATCACCAGAATCGTGGATCAGATCAATGTGCTTGTCTCAACCATACCACGTGGTCAAGCCATCCAGGTATTTACTTCTCTGTCTTCCTCTTGTTTTTTTTCCACTCAATATTGCCAGTTGTCAACAACTTTTCCAATTTATTTCTTTTCCTCACGTGACCAAACTATGTTGACTGTCTACGTCTAATTTCTCTCATCAGATTACGATTTTCATTTGTTTCTTGGAGGACTTGGTCATTTGTTTTTCTGTCTGTCCGTGGCATTCTTTCTTCAGAAACCCCATTTCCACAGCCATCAAAAGATGTTAATTCTGTTTGCTCATTGTCCATGCTTCACATCCATAAAAAAATAAAGGTTGTATTTAGCATCTCAACAATTTGTTTCTAATTGCAAATGACATACTTTTATTGGTCAGTATGTTTTTCATCTTACTTAGTGAGTTAGTTAGTCGCGGTTCCAACTTCACAACAACGAGTTGTTCCCATTATGCTCCGTATACGCCACACATTACTGCATTAATAGTCGAGAGGATCGACTTCATTGCCCCGGGATTTATCATATATAGATCGGTCTCTTTTGACAGGACGACCCGCTGAAAGCATCGCACAAAGCACGAACACCGTAGCTCCAGCGACGACCCCCAGGAGTCTCCGAGAAAAATGCACTCGTGAACCGAACAAGCAATCCAGTCAATTCCTGAATTTGGCCAACATCTTTATTAATTTGGCTAAAATATTATCTTATTACGGTCGACATATTTATAAATTTGGTTGTGGTACTTCTGAATTTGGCCAACATTTATATTACTTTGATTAACACATTTTATTTATTTCGGTTTAGATATTTCTGAATTTGGCCAACATTTTTCCTACTTTCGTTGACACGTTTCCTTAGTTTTCTTAAAATAGTTCTTGATGTTGTCATCATTGTGTAACAGCCTCTCACCACATGACAACTATATATACCTTCAACACTAACAAAATCAACAAGCAGAACGGTGTTTATATATATATATAATACTTTTTAAAAAGTATTTACAGTACATTTATTACAAGAATAAAATAGTAATGTCTGTGTACCAAATGGATGGTGCAATATAAGATGGTATACATAGTACGATCAAACCATTTCATTTTTACAAACAGAGCTATACACATTGTATGGTGTTTCTCAATTTCTTTACTGGAATACCATTGTCTGAGTAGGCTGGTTCTCACTGCTGGTAGCCTGATAAATAATTGTTATTTGTAGTGTAGACAAACAGCTTGTCTCCTGATTGGTGGGATGACATTTGAGTATTGTAGACATCGGGGCCATCAAACATCTGGCTTTCCGGCACATCAAATATCTGACTATTGGGCTCAACCCACATCTGGTTGTTGGATTTATCACACATCTGACTGTTGCTGGGTTGTGTACTGGCGGCATGATATGTGCCTTGCTTGACTTGGATGCTTCGTTTTGTGCCCTGTTTGACTTGAGCATTGAGATAAATGTTTTGGTTACTACCTCAATGTTTCATTTAGTGCCTTGTTTGATTTGGTTACTGACTTGGTTGGGCTGCTTGGTTTTGTTAACTTGGCTGAGTCGATCAAAGTCAGCTAATATCTTACGATGCATAGCTATCATCTGTTCATATTCTTGGCGTCTAAGTGTCATTCACATCTTGGTAGGACACGCCAAAGAATCGACGGATGTGTAATGTGGTCTTTCCTCTGTAGGATGAGACACACACGGCCTTATTATCAGCGCCAACCGGTTTAACAGTCCCACCATTACAAGTCATATAGAACCTGTTAGCAAGCACAGTCTTGAGGTCTGTAGTCATCTACGGATCACCAGCCTCGGGTTTATATACTAGTATTTGAGCCACGTGTAAACTGATTTCAGCTAGTTTTAGGTCAAGCTTCTCAGATTACACTGACTCTGCTTTACCTATGGCGCGACTAAGCAACCTGCTACCCAGTCGTTGACCCGCTGTATGCTTGAGAATGGCTGGAGAATGTGTATCATGATCGCCATACGACCTTTCATCATTATGAAATAGTTAGCGTAGAAGCCACAGTCGTAACTTATCACATCTTGTAAGACAAGCGTATTATACATAAGCGATGTGTCTAAATGATGGTCAATAAACTTAAGCAGGTAGACGTGTAATGGCGGCAGACCAAATGAGTCAAAATATTCGCATCTGCCTGACCCATCATATTACATGGCGATCCAGTGGGAACCAGGTTTATCACCGGCTTCAGTGTTTACGACGAATGCCGCTGCTCTGGTTCAATCTAAGTGTCTAGGTAGCTGATCTCGAGCGCACACTCTGACCTGTAGCCGAAGAACACACATAATAGCTAGTGGTATTATGGTAATCTGTTTTGTGTCCATTATAAGGCTAATCTGTTCGTACTTGTCTGTTCTTGGAGATTTCAATTATCCCGTCGTGCTCGGCGTAGACTACGACTTGTAATGGCTCTGTGCTGGGTGTGTACTGGTGCGTTTGGCCACACGTAAACTGTTTGGTAGCATGGGCAACGATAATCTCCACTTTTCTCCAAGCTAACACTAGGAAACACCGATTTACCACTAGTGAGACCAAATAATAATAATAATAATAATAATAAGTCTTTATTTTCAAAGGGTTAAGAATTGGGCACGCAGGCCCGTCTGACATTCTGCCCTTCTTCTCTATTTCCTCTCATACATTCTTTCATTCAACATCACTTATGAAGCAACTTTTGACAACAAAAGAACATTAAAACGCATGAAAAATAATCAATAACAAATGACTCACTGAGGCAGTGTTTAACATGGGCATTATAAATACCTAAGGAGGGTGTAACGTGCCATACATAAGGGAATGTTTTTTGGCTAGTTGTCGTTTGAGATAAGTTATCATTATTGTCTTTTTTTGTGTTATTTGTTATGGGGGCATGTAGTCTGTACTAAGGTAGTGTTCAAACAGGTTGCGAATGTATGAATCATGATTGGTGGTGTCTTTGATTTCTTGTGGAAGATTGTTCCACAACTGAGCGGCAGAGTATGCTAAGCTTGTTTTATATAAGTCTATCCTAGGTTTAGGGACATGAAGTATATTTAGTTGTTCGCTATGTCTTGCGTTATATTTAAACAATGGCCAAATGGTGTTGTAGGCTGTTTGTGACAGTAGTGTTCATTCAACTGTTATGCTGCGCTGTAGCCACTGTGAGACACAACCTGAGAAGACAGAATAACAACGATATACATATACAGTCTCATCACAACCACCATAGTCTTCTTCGTATGGAGGACTGTTCAGCTGTTGAAGACATGTCTATAAGCATATTACAACCATCTCGTTATACGTAGCTGTTTAAGATCCATCCTTCAGTGTGGATTGTTTATTTAAGGAGAAAGATGTTTTCGGTGACGGTGATCGCTCGACGTTGCATGGAGATGGCTCCAGAGTATCCTGTTGGCAATTAAAGTCAGGGATACACTGCTCAATTCTACTGAACCTTAGAGTAATTATTTCCTTTTTGGTGAAGTTCTGTTGTAGTACAGCACGCAGTCGACACGTCACTAGGTCCTCAAATCTATTACTATTACAGCATTCCATGTAATCGCTGTGTGGTTCCGCCCTTAATATGTGCCACAATTTCTCAATTAGTTGTTCTTGGGCATCCGTATCTATAAAACATAGATAAGAATAAGGTACTATAACAGGGTTATAGAAATACAAATTATGAATAATAGCTCTGTATATTACTACCGATAACGGATATGTAGACACTGCAAGACACTTTCATCTTCCCCTACGAATACACACAACTACAAATATGCATTACGGTACCACCGTAGCGTTGTGTTCAAAAGTTCGAATGCCATCTCCATTCAGGGTCAACCCAGCCTACCATGTTATATTAAGAAATGTCTTGTTGGTTTCTCTTCAGTTATATGCGTCTAGCACCATATATCCTCTGTATTATGCTAGTATTGTTAGGTTAACAGCATGCCTACTTGGAGAAATATAACGACAATGTGAAAGCTTATCAAAGTCCAACTTGCCATTAGCGACGTGCCATATGGTGATCTGTTTTCTGTTGTCAGAGAACTGTCTTGTTATATGACAAATGCTAGTCATTTTATACACGATGTCTGAGGACGCGGAATCATGTCTTAACAGAATAATATGCACTGTCAGGATATTTCTGAACTTGATACAATCAAGTGCTAAGGTCGTGGCCTGTCAAAGTGATAAGGTCGCTTGTGGTATTCTTTTCAAGTCACCTCGGGGTCGCAGAGTTCACTGTATAGTGGTCAGTATGTGGCAATTAACTACGTGTCCTGGATGTACTCTTACACATGTGACCGGAAGCAACGCCACTTTTGACCGACTATAACCATTAGCCACGTGTTCCGGATGTATCTTTACACATGCGAACGTCTGTATGTAAACTCCGCCACGTGGTCCTGTTAAAACCATTAATCATGTCTCCTGGATGTACCCTTTAAAGATGTGATCCTGTGACCGGCTGTTAGTTAGTTAGTTAGTCAAGGTTCCAACGTCATGGCAACTGGTCCCCATTATGCTCCATACCCGTGCCAGCGAATATCACATAAAATGCTCCCCACTGTCCAATTTGAAAAGTGGAATAGACAGGAGTCTCGGCAATCCAACAAGCCCGCACAGGTACACTGTGCATAATGCCGCCGTCAGAATGCCAACACAAAATTCATCCACACTCGCCAAAGTTCATCGTCGATGGACTGAGGACTCGGCAGTCACTAGAAAGACCTCATTGACCCGGGTTTTCTCACATGGCTCGTCTCTTACAGCAGGGCGATCCGCCTAAAGTGTCGCACAAAGCACAAACTCCGCAGCTTCAGCACCGACTCCCAGGGGTCTCCCGAAAAATGCACTCGTGAACCGAAAGGGCAAAAAGTCAATGCAGCAACCTCCGGTAGCTATTGTTCTGAACATGCAGTTCACTGTACAGGACAAATGTAAAAATATTCGACGCGAATTTCACAGCTCACGGTGTCGCCCACACACTCAAGCAGTAGCAGAGCGACGGAACCATGTAATACCAGTCCAACATGAGGAAAATGCGATTGTAAACCGTAGCCACAAGCATAAACACGCCACAGGCCCCAACGGTTCAATGCCTAACCGCCATGTTGTACACGGCTGTATAACGTCACAGAGCCCGAGGACGAGGACCGTATCTCTAACATACCGGAAATGGTATCGTAATAGTCTTAAAGTCATATCCACTACAGAAAGTAAAAACCGACATTATAATATACAGTCGGTTACTTTATAATAGCTATATAACGGAAAAATCCAAAGGCTTCAAACGATCGACTTCGCAAATGTGCATGGAAGATTCGATGGCAGACCTCCTAACCCATGACGCCATCTTCACTTTTCACTTTACCCGTCAACAATACTATTATTTTAAATATCATCTCGTATATACAATATATATACAGACCTACAACGACTGGCAAGAGAAGGTCAACCAGAGAGACGAATGGAGACGGATTGTATCTGCAGCACAGAACCTCAATGGCTCGGAACGCTGAAGAAGAAGAAGTAGTAGAAGAAGGAGAAGAAGAAAAAGAAGAAGAAGAAGAAGAAGAAGAAGAAGAAGAAGAAGAAGAAGAAGAAGAAGAAGAAGAAGAAGAAGAAGAAGAAGAAGAAGAAGAAGAAGAAGAAGAAGAAGAAGAAGAAGAAGAAGAAGAAGAAGAAGAAGAAGAAGAAGAAGAAGAGGAAGAAGAAGAATATACAAGATATATATATATATATATATATATATATATATATATATATATATATATATATATATATATATATATATATATATATATATATATATATACTCCGGTCTCCCTGGCCAAATGGGGTTAATGACATTGTTCATAATCCGGTATATCCACGTGGAAAAAACAGCAGCTGCGAGAATCAGCATCGGATTGTGCCTCGCATGTAACTTACGGGGGCATGTGAGTAGGTCGTTCAGAAAGCAATGGCAAACTACTGAACGCAAAACTTGCCTAGCACATCAACAGCAGCTGGAATATGCTGGTGTTGACAACGTCCTATAACGGATAAGCAACATTTATATATATATATATATATATATATATATATATATATATATATATATATATATATATATATATATATATATATATATATATATATATATATGTGTGTGTGTGTGTGTGTGTGTGTGTGTGTGTGTTTGTGTGTGTATTTGTGTGTGTGTCTGTTTGTCTGTATGTCTGTCTGTCTCTGTGTGTATTACTTTTAGTAATTAAAGTCTAACATTTTACATATATACAAGACCGGAAGTAGTTAAGTATCCTCATTCACGAGATTTGAAAATTCATCTTCTTAAGGATTGTTGTGACGTTACATAAACGCATCTAAGAACGTATTTCAGGCTCATTGGCGGTCCCGATCATCTATATTACATATACAGATCATAATACTTACTAAGACACACACATTTTCCCTGATAGCCAATTAACTACGACCAGGCCATGGAGTTATGCTTATATATGGCGTGGGTCGCGCTGTGAAAAATTAGCCGCATCTCTTCGCTGTTAGTGCTTTCCAACGTTTTATAAGGTATTTTATTTTTCTAGCTCGCTTAAATACAGAAGGATGGCCGATACTTATAGATACATACAATCACTTATGTGAGTACATGGTCAGACAAATAATAACATCCCAGCAATGTCACACACAAGAGAAAACTCATATATAGAGCGAGAGATAGAGAAACAGACAGACAATACGAGTCATACCCTCTGTCACGCCGACCACTGGGCCATACACTTAGCCATGCGACCACTGGATGTGAAACCTCTCTTCGGATCCATCGAGTCATACTCTCTGCCACGCTGACAACAGGGTCATATCCTTAGCCACGCAGACCACTAGGTCTTTCACTCAGCCACGCCAACTACTGGGTTTGAATCTTCTTTTCGGGCCCATCTGAGTCATACTCACAGTCACACCGACCACTGGTTCATACCCGCAGCCACGCCGACCATTGTGTCATACCCTAAGCCATGATAATCATCGGGAGCACTTATCTAGCCTTTCCTCCACTCACCCACCCTTTAACAACGAATGGAACCATTTAGTTAACAATTCATCCACTAAACCAACCCGTCCCTTAATAAGGAACGAGTGTGTTTATCTAGCCACACTGTCACTCGCCCATCCCTTACCAATGATCAGAAGCACTTATCTAGCCTTTTCACCACTCATCCACGCCTTAACAACGAATGGGAGCCTTTATCTAGCAACACCTCTGTCTCTTAATAAGTCTAGCGTATTTATCTAGCCACTCCACCAGTCGGCCACCCAATAACAACGATAGGAAGCACTTATCTAGCTACTACTCTACTCACCGACACCTTAACAACGATTGACACTAAACTATACCCACTACAACCAATAATACCTTTCATCTTTATATTTTTTAGGGTTTTCATTTGACGCTCTGTAACCCGTAACCCAAATCCTTACATTTAATCATGTGTATGATGCTAGTGTTTAAGACACTACGCCATACCCACTACAATCATAAGGAAACAATTTTAAAATGTATATTCTCTAAAATAGGGAGGTAGCACTGCAATAAACCAGTCGATTTGTTATTCATGAATTATCTCCTCTATGTGGGTGGATTTCTATTTGCGCGGTCTATGTTGACCTTGAATATAGGAGTTACTAGCTGACTCCAACATAGACTGCCCACAAATAATACTCCAACACAACATTTGGTACTACTACCGGGGTCTTGCCATTTTTCATATGGTTAAGAGCATTCTGAACTTCCATCTTTAAAGTTGATGTTCCTTTATTATTTTTCTGAATATAATATCTTCTTCTCTTGAATCACCATAAAGGTCTTTAACATAATCTGACTACGCATGTAAAATCTGATCAGTTTCTGTTATTATTTTACCATCTTTAGTTTTTAGGCAACCCGTTGATGTTCTTTCGTGCATTATTTTGGTATTCCGGGTGTTGTGGTGGTTTTCAATTTCCCTGGAATTTTCCTCAAGCCATGTTTCGTTTTCCTCTATTAACGTGAGACATAACGTGAGCATGCATTCGTACGTGTATGTGTGAGAGTGAGTGAGGGAGTGTGTGCGTGCGTGCATGCGTTCATGCGTATGTATATGTGTGAGAGAGTGTGATTGAGAGAGTGAGTGTGTGTGTGAAGGATTGTGTGTGTGAGAGAGTGAGACAGTTCGTGAGTTGATGTGTTAGTGTGTGTGTGTGTGAGAGAGAGAGAGAGAGAGAGAGAGAGAGAGAGAGAGAGAGAGAGAGAGAGAGAGCATGCGTGTGAGTGTGTGTATATGAAAGAATACAGAGAGAGAGAGAGAGAGAGAGAGAGAGAGAGAGAGAGAGAGAGAGAGAGAGAGAGATGAGCAGATGCATGTCATGTAACACGCATGTTATGTAACACGCGAATCCATATGTTTGTGTATTCTCATCTGTCATATTATCAGTTAAATACCATTTGATTTTATCATGTATAATATAAATGTATGTACATTACTGTAGTTTGAGTGAGAGAGTCAGTGAGTGTGAATGAGAGACAGAATGAGTGAGCGTGAGAGTGAATGTGTGTGTGTGTGTGTGTGTGTGTGTGTGTGTGTGTGTGTGTGTGTGTGTGTGTGTGTGTGTGTGTGTGTGTGTGTGAGCATCACTATGTTTACGTCACATACATTTTATGTACACATTTTTCTCCATGTTTAACATTATTATGAGTCTGCTCATGACAATTGTCAGTGTATGTGTGTGAGTAAAGTGTGGGAGTTTGTTCATACTAGTTTCAATGCTAACGTGAGACATTTTGTATGTGTCTAGATGTGAGGAGGTGTGAGTGTGTGGGAAGGATGTGTGTGAGTGTGGGGATATGTGTGGGGGGATGTGTGGGTGGAGGTATGCGTTTGGATGGGTTGGGGTGTGTGGGTTTTTGTGGGTAGTGATATTTGTGGGTGTTGGTGGGATGTGTGGATGGATGTGTGGGGATGAAAGTAGGGGTGTGGGAATGGGTGTGGGGGATGTGTGTATGGGTGGAGGATATGTGTATGGGACGGGTGTGGGGTGTGTGTGTTTATGTGGGTGGTGATGTGTGGGTGGTTTGAGGAAGTGTGTGTGGGTGGCGGGGTTGTGTGGGTAGGGGATTGTGTTGGGTGGATTTGGGATGCAATGGCGGGTGGGGAGAAGTGTATGGTGTGTGGGTTTGAGATATGTGTGCGGTGTGTTGGTGGGGGATGTGTGCATGGTGTGTGGGTGGGGGTGTGGCGGTATGGGTGAGGATATGTGTATGGGTGGGGGATAGTGTGTGGTGTGGGGGATGTGTGTGATGGGTGCGGGGAATGTGTGTATGGGTGGGGTGGTTGGGGGAAGTATGTGGGGGTGTGGGGGTGGGGGATGTGTGCGTGGATGGGGAATGTGTGGGTGGGGCTGTGTGAGTGGCTTAGGGATGTGTAGGTGGGTGAGGGATGTGTATGTGTCGGGGTGGGATGCATGAGTGGGTGGAGGATGTGTGTGGGTAGGGGTATTGTGATCGAGAGGTGTTTGGTTGGGGGTGGGTGGGTGGGGGTGTGTGGTTGCTTAGTGGAGGATGTGTGCGTGAGTGAGTGTGTGTTGGTGGACGGGTAGGGAATGCGTGTGTGGGTGGGGACAGGTGTGTGGTGTGTTGGTTAGGGATATTGTGTGGGTGAGGTATGTGTGTGTGGATGGGGGATTTTTGTGGTGTGTGGGTGGGGATATGTGGGGTGGATAGGTAAGGGTATCTGTGTGGGTGTGGGTGGGAATATTGTGCGGTATGTGGGTGGGGGATATGTCTGTGGTGTGTAGGTGGGGATGTGTGGTGGTATGTGGGTGTGGGATGTGTTGGTGAGGGATGTGTGTGTGTGTGTGCGGTGCGTGGGTTGGGAATATTGCGTGGTAGGGGATGTTTGTGATGTGCGGGTGGGGGATTGTGTAGTGGGGGATTGGGTTAAGGCATGTATGGGTGAGTGGAGGATGTATGTGTGGGTGGTGGGGTGTGTGTGTGTGAGTGGATTGGGGATGCATGGGTGGTTAGGGAGATGTGTGTGTGTGTGTGGGGGGGGGGGGGGTAGGGAGATGTCAGTTGGTGGGGATGTGTGTGTATGGTTTGGGGATGTGTGAGTGGATGTGCGATGTGTGGGTTGGTGGGGGATTGTGTGCGTGGGTGGTGAATATGTGGTCAATGGAGATGTGGCTGGGGGATGGGTGGTTTGAGGTGTGGATGGGGAGAGGATGTGTATGTGGGTGGGCGTGGGATGTGTGGGTTGGTGGGGGAATGTTTGTCGGTGGCGAGTGTGTTTTGGTTGGGGGAACAGGTGAGGGGGGAGTGTGTGGGTGGGGGATGTGCGGAAGGGGGATGGGTCGGTTGGTGGGGTATGTATGTGTCCCTTGGTGTGCGTGTGTGTGGGTAAGTGGGTGTGTGTGTGTGGGTGGGGTGATGTATGGGTAGGTGGGAGGTGAATATTGCGTGGTAGGGGATGTTTGTGATGTGCGGGTGGGGGATTGTGTAGTGGGGGATTGGGTTAAGGCATGTATGGGTGAGTGGAGGATGTATGTGTGGGTGGTGGGGTGTGTGTGAGTGGATTGGGGATGCATGGGTGGTTAGGGAGATGTGTGTGTGTGTGTGTGGGGGGGGGGGGGGGTAGGGAGATGTCAGTTGGTGGGGATGTGTGTGTATGGTTTAAGGATGTGTGAGTGGATGTGCGATGTGTGGGTTGGTGGGGGATTGTGTGCGTGGGTGGTGAATATGTGGTCAATGGAGATGTGGCTGGGGGATGGGTGGTTTGAGGTGTGGATGGGGAGAGGATGTGTATGTGGATGGGCGTGGGATGTGTGGGTTGGTGGGGGAATGTTTGTCGGTGGCGAGTGTGTTTTGGTTGGGGGAACAGGTGAGGGGGGAGTGTGTGGGTGGGGGATGTGCGGAAGGGGGATGGGTCGGTTGGTGGGGTATGTATGTGTCCCTTGGTGTGCGTGTGTGTGGGTAAGTGGGTGTGTGTGTGTGGGTGGGGTGATGTATGGGTAGGTGGGAGGTGGGCCTTATAACATGGTAATTTGCATTGTTTATGTTTACAACATTCATTTCACAATGTTCATTTATCTTCCTATGTAAATGTATAATGCTCTTGATGAATGAAAGACGAGTGATTGGAAGGGCCGAATGTAAGACGGACCTGCGCGCCCAATTTGTGACCCTAATAAAGTTGATTTGTTTTGATTTGATTTGAATGTTCATGTGAATCTCTTCATATTTTTCATGGTTATGTTATTTCTTCTTATTTCTATGAGTTTTAAGATGTCTTCCATCATCCATATACGAAACTCACATGCTCAAGTTATTGTTGTATCACCATAGACCAAACTCACATGCTCGACTCATTGTTGTATCACCATATATTTCTCTGTATTCTTCGTCATCAGCGCGCCTACCCACTTTATTGTAATCAGCGCACTGACCCACTCCATCGTTAGTGCACCGGCCCACTCCATCATAATCAATGCACCGGCTTACTCCGTCATTAGCGCAACGGCCAACTCCATCGTTAGCGTACTGGCCACTCTATCATTAGAGCACCGGCCTACTCCATCGTTAGCACACAGGCCCACTTCATCGTTAGCGCACCGGCCCACTTCCATCATCAGTGCATCGGCCCACTACATCATCAGCGCACTGGCCTACTCTGTCATCAACAGCTCACTGGCTCACTCCTTCGTCATCAGCTCATCGGCCCACTCCGTCATCAGCTCGTTAGCCCACTCCATCGTCATCAGCTCACCGGCCCATTCCGTCGTCGTCAGCTCACAGGCTCATTCCGTCACCTCACCAGCCCACTCCATCATCAGCTCAACGGTCCACTCCGTCGTCGGCTCGCCAGCCCACTTCTCCGTCATCAGCTCAGCAGACCTCTCCGTCGTCATCAGCTCACCAGCCTTCTCCGTCGTCATCAGTACACCGGCCCACTACCCAGTCGTTAATTCAAAGCGAGCTCCTATGCAGAGTAAGATTCGAACCCAGTGGCTGGCGTGGCTGGGTTATGTCTGGTAGGGCCCCCGTGGGTTGAAACACGTGACGTGGTTAGGTAGATGGTTATTGTTACCTATGTGGAAACACCCTAAACGGGGCTGTTTGAGGGTCCAACATGTGGTGGAAAATCCGTCTTTGTACAGAAGTTCTTGTCTCATCTCCCAGACATGATCGTCCATATCCCAGAGGAGGATATACTGTGCTACGGGGAAAGGCAATCCATGTATGGGACCATAACGGGTATCCAATTTAGCATATTTATTGTTTGCTTTTTTTCTGACTTTTTTGCTCACGATTCATTGACAGAACAGGGTTATTGTCCTCTCCTGGCGTTGTCGCTCATGATTCATTGAGATTCAGTAGAACATGTTCTTTGTAGTCTCTTGAATTTCTCGCTGACGATTCCGTGACATGCAGAAGAACATTATCATTGTCTCTACTGACTTCCTCGCTTTATGATTCCTTGACATACAGTATAGCATTATCATTGTCTCTACTGGATTCCTCGCTTTATGATTCCTTGACATACAGTATAGCATTATCATTGTCTCTACTGGATTCCTCACTTTATGATTCCTTGACATACAGTATAGCATTATCATTGTCTCTACTGGATTCCTTGACATACAGTATGATATTATCATTGTCTCTACTGGATTCCTCACTTTATGATTCCTTGACATACAGTATAGTATTATCATTGTCTCTACTGGATTCCTCACTTTATGATTCCTTGACATACAGTATGATATTATCATTGTCTCTACTGGATTCCTCGCTTTATGATTCCTTGACATACAGTATAGTATTATCATTGTCTCTACTGGATTCCTCACTTTATGATTCCTTGACATACAGTATAGCATTATCATTGTCTCTACTGGATTCCTCACTTTATGATTCCTTGACATACAGTATAGCATTATCATTGTCTCTACTGGATTCCTTGACATACAGTATGATATTATCATTGTCTCTACTGGATTCCTCGCTTTATGATTCCTTGACATACAGTATAGTATTATCAATGTCTCTACTGAATTTCTCGCTTTATGATTCATTGACATACAATAGAACATTGTCATTGTCTCTCCTGGCATTCAATAAGTGCAAAACAGAAAAGCAAAACAGCTTTTGCAATAAATACTTGACATTAGAAGTTTGGGAATATATATGCGTTCTAACATATGCTGCGAATACTGAACAATTAGTAGACAAGGCAAACATTCCTCCTGATACTGATTCTTGTCGTAACATATACCGTGTATTTGTCATGTGATTTTATGATTTCCCCAAATAGTTACACTGGTTGAATTAGGAAAGTCTTTTTCCTCTATTATATTATCAGATTTAGGAAAATGTTTAAACAATTGAATAAGTATAATTATCTTTTACCGGTCACCATATTTAACGGGAAGTGCCATTTAGAGATTAGAAAAAGAATCGCTATGACTAGGCACTACGTTTTAGTTTTGCCGTATTTTACCGGAATTATTTTTTTATTTGCGTTAATTTTCGCTTTCTTGTTTTTGTGTCTCCGATTTAAGGATATATAGAGCACTCGTGACGTTAAATTCCCCAATTATTCTAAGATCACATTAAAACAGAAAACGATTGCCGAGTATTGTAGTTCCCTCCATTGTCTACGAATGTGGCTTCTCAAATTTGTCTTCTTACTGAGATAAAGAGACTGTCTTTTTAAGGCGTAACTTGACTCGTAAATTTCGTTTTATATAGACGTTATGAATTGATCTATTATGAATGATTCAATTGATCATCCATTTTTACGCGTACAGTTTAATTTTTGACTATTTAAGTCGGCGGTTACATCCCAAACTGAAATCGTTAAGATCGCATGCTATGAGGCCGTAATTTCCATGGTGGGAAAATAGCCATTTTCTGTGTCATAATCCAACGATGGTCATTTAATATTCTTATGGATTATTCAGAACGACTGAAATTATAATGAATGCATGTTTGCATTCAACACCCATTTTGGTATTTATGTGTAAATTGTCAACACTCTGCAAGTTCGGTTACATTTATTTTTGGGTAACTTCGTAAGGTAATTCTCTGGTCAACTTTGATCTCCGCTTCGCGGCCTCGCGTTGACAACCGCGCGTGCTGTCACGCGCCGCGATCTGACGTCAGCCCAGCATGACGTGGAGTTGTATATATCTGAGTGTGTGTGTGTGAGTGTGTGTGTGTGTGTGTGTGTGTGTGTGTGTGTGAAACTGGCAGTAGTTATCTGTCCTTGGCGGCCGTGTTAATCTCCCTTGGCGACAGTGTAACCAACAGTTGTGTGAGTCTGTAGGAAGGGTCACAAAATGTGACAAAGTCATAATCGTGTTTTTTCTGTATGTCTATATTAAATGATAAACTGACACACAAACATTTATATCTCCCCTTAGAATTGACCTACAGACTTGTTTAAGGTACCGTTGAATTTGTTTTTTTCAACAGTTATCCACTATGCAGGTTATATCATTAAAAAGCAATTTAGAAAAAGTTACTAAAGTTGCTAGCTATGACAAAGGTTTTCTTTTGGAAACTGCTAAACTCATATGAAGATGACAATTGCAAAAAAATTTTCCCGCGTTTCCATCCTGTTTCAGGATATTGCGGTCAACATCAGCATCGTTCAGCTGTATGTTGATTCCTAGGCTAGATTACGCTCATCAGCACGCCACGACTTTCTGAGCCACCGGCTCCATACTCTCATAAGTCACTGGCGCGACTCGAACCGTTTCCAATTCTCGTGCGCTCACGTCAACCACGAGAGTATTCGGGGTTAACGGAGAAAGCTGCTAACCCCTCGGCCATGGAGCGGGCATAATTGCAAAATGCTAAACTAATAAAATGATGTCAATTTCAGAGAGAAAAATAATTGTTAAACAGAACCCATACTGTTATATGGCTTTGAATCATGGACAATAGGCAGACAAGTCGAGAAACGCCCATTAGAAGAGGCAATTTGGGGGTGGTAGGTTGGGACAGCCACTACAATTTGGAGGTGGTAGGTTGGGACAGCCACTACAATTTGGAGGTGGTAGGTTGGGACAGCCACTACAATTTGGAGGTGGTAGGTTGGGACAGCCACTACAATTTGGGGGTGGTAGGTTGGGACAGCCACTACAATTTGGAGGTGGTAGGTTGGGACAGCCACTACAATTTGGAGGTGGTAGGATGGGACAGCCACTACAATTTGGAGCTGGTAGGTTGGGACAGCCACTACAATTTGGAGGTGGTAGGTTGGGACAGCCACTACAATTTGGAGGTGGTAGGTTGGGACAGCCACTACAATTTGGAGGTGGTATGTTGGGACAGCCACTACAATTTGGAGGTGGTAGGTTGGGACAGCCACTACAATTTGGAGGTGGTAGGTTGGGACAGCCACTACAATTTGGAGGTGGTAGGTTGGGACAGCCACTACAATTTGGAGGTGGTAGGTTGGGACAGCCACTACAATTTGGAGGTGGTAGGTTGGGACAGCCACTACAATTGCTCGTGTTTCACTGGCCTGTACTCTTGTCTCTACTTCTGTGAGTGCAATCAATGCCTGGCATGTGATGTCCTGTGTCAAAGTAGTCCTTACAAGCACTAGCAGATATTTTCTTCACGTAGATTAATGTGTTAAAGTAGTCAATACAGAGCCCATCCATCCATCATGTGCCATGCCGGTAAGCGTGGGCGGTCATGTTTTGCCATCTCACTCGATCACCAGAGTCGTAGATCAACTCCGTGTTTCTGTCTCGACCATGCCACAAGGCCAAGCCATCCAGGTACTTGTTTCTAGGTCTTCCCCTTGGTCTCTTCCCCTCGATCTTACCAGTTATCACCAAGTTCTCCAAATCATTTCTTCTCATAACATGCCTACAAAATCAGTTTACGATCTTCATTTGTTTCTTGAAGAACTTGTTCATTGGTCTTTCTGTCTGTCCATGGTATTCTTTGCATTTTCCTCAGAAACACATCTCTACAGCCATCAGATGTTTTTCAGCCTAACTGCTCATTGTCCAAGCTTCACATCCATATAAAAGTACAGGTTCTATGTAGCACCTCAACACTCTTTTTCTCGTTTCAATTGACATCTTTTTATTGGTCAGTATGTTTTTCATCTTGCTAAAGGCTACTTTTGCCATGGCGATTCTTGTTCTAATCTCTTCAAGGCATCTCCCATCAGATGTTATTACTGTTCCGAGATAATTGTACCTATTCACTTGTTGAAGAATATTCCCATTTACTTGTATATTACATTGTGGTATTTCGTTCTTCCTAGTGACGACCATAATCTGTGTCTTTTTACAATTTAATTCTAACCCTAGTTGTTCACTGTGTGTAACAACTGCATCTACTAAATTTTGCAGGTCCTGTTCATTGTCTGCAATCAAGACTGTATCATCTGCATATCTAATGTTATTGATGCATCGTCCCCCAATGTTGATTCCTTCCATATCTTCAATATTTCTGAAAATACTTTCACTGTACAGGGAAAACAGATCTGGAGACATTACACATCCCTGTCTCACACCCTCTCTTAATAGGCTGATATTGGCTTACTTCATTATCAACTCTTATGGCAGCTTGTTGTTTTCAATATATGTTTTTTACAAGTCTAAGATCTTTTCCATCAATTTTTAAATCTTCAAGCATCCTTATCATGTTGACATGTCTCACTTTATTGAAAGCTTTTGTGTAATCAATAAAGTAAAGGTGTAGATCTTTGTTTACTTCTATAGAACGTTCGATTACGGTTCTCAGTATATACACAGCATTTACTGTACCCTTGCCTTCTACAAACCCACATTGTTCTTCTCCTATTTCAGGTTGTATTTTCCTCCTAACTCTTTGCATGATAATTCTTAGCAAAATCTTCGTCATGTGACTCATTATACTAATTGTTCTATGTTGATTCCAAGGCTCCTGATCTCTTTGGGATTGCAATAAATACAGAATTACATAACTCCTGAGGTATATTTCCAGTATCACATATTGTATTAAGCAGACTGGAAACTTTATCTATTCCATATTCTTCTGAAGCATTAATCATTTCTGTTGTGACGCTGTCAGAACCGGGGGTCTTGCCAGATTTCATATGGTTAAGAGCATTCTGAACCTCCATCTTCAAAATTGCTGGTCCTTCATTATTGTTTTGAACATCATACTGTTCGTCTCTGTTATCGTCATAAAGGTTTTTCGCGTAATCTGACCATACATGTAAGATCTGATCGTTTTCTATTATGATTCTTCCATCTTTTGTTTAATACAGCCTGCTGATGTACGTGTTCTTTGATTAGTAAGCTCCTGAATTCTTTTGTGCATTAGTTTCGCATTTTTACTGTTGCGTTATTTTTCAATTTCTCTGCAATTTTTATCAAGCCATGTTTCTTTTGCCTCCTTACATAAGGTTCTGACTTTTCTGTGAATTTCTTCATATTTGGCAGGATTAATTTTGTTCTGTCTTCTTGTTTCCATTAGTTGTAAAATTTCTTAAGTCATCCATGTCTCACGGCCCACTTTCTTTACTTTTGGAATAGTTTTTTCTGCTGCACAACTGATTGAATTCTTCAGCATTTCCCATTGATCATCTACATCTTGAAATAGGATCTCTAGATCAAACAATAAATCAAATTAGTTCTTTACTTCTGTGTTAAAATTATCTTGTATTTCTTTGTCAGTTTTCAATTTGCACAAGTCATATTTAGGGTTTCCTACTGTATACTTGACTTTCTTTAACTTTACCCTCAATGTGCCTGTAATTAATCTGTGATCACTGTAACAGTCTGCATTTGGAACTGTTTTTACGACTATTAACATATTTCGAAACCTTTTGCTAATCAGGATGTAATCTATCTGGTTTTTAATCCTGCTGTCTGGACTCCTCCGTGTCCATAATCTTCTAGGATGCTGTTTAAACCAGGTGTTTCCTACAACCATTTCTTGTTCTTTTGCCCATTCCACAAGTCTGTATCCTCTTTCATTTCTCTCTCCCAAACGATGGTTGCCTACACTGCATCCATCGCTATGCTTTCCTATTTTTGCGTTGAGATCACCCATTATGATATTTATTTTAAATTTTTTACAGTTCTTCAAAGCAGACTCCATGCTATTATAAAATTCCTCTATACTTTCTTCACTGCATTCACTTGTTGGGGCATATACTTGAATGCCATTTATTTTAAAAGGTCTTCCGTTTAATTTTACTAATAGACCTCTGTCTGACACAGCCCGATATCCTTTGACAGAATTTGATGTTTGCTTCAATACAAGCACATAGTAGATATTCTCTTCACAGAGATTAATGTGTTCATGTAGTCAATACATAGCAGATATTTTCTTCACAGAGATTGATGTGTGATTAGATTGACCCATTAATAAACACACACATATGCATACACATGTACGTACACACATATATACACACATAAATGCATGTTCAGTAGACATGTGTGTCTGCTAAGATAGTTGAGCATTATTATCCTCGTTAAGGAGGACACGTGTAGAATAGCTCCAGGTACCGCACGTGTTCACAAGTATGACGTTCTGTTCAATGCACAGGAGAGACAGCGATCAGACGCCATTGCACGCATCACTGATCGTAGTCATCCGGTGTAATCCTGGCGCTACATTCTCGCTTTTCACGGGCCACTTCAGGATACATTTCCTTTTCTTAAAGCTTAGTCTTGCTTCTGTTGTTAATTGAATTCAGTTGACCTAATGAACTTGAATAACAATAACAATCTTCAAATGCTGCACAGAATACAATAGACTGAAGAATATGCTTAACAAAATTAACGACAAGAGATATTGATGAACGCGACCATGGAACTGGTAACATGACAGCTAAAGATGTAAGTCAGGAGTACAATACACATAGTCGAACAGAGAAGAGATTTATAACCTCTTGTCGCTCGTGGATATTTTAACAGGGTGAAGTTAACTGTTGCTTTCAATGGATTAATTCATATTGACGTGCGAAGATCAACGAAGACGAAGAGGAATTAATATTTTCCTGTACAGTCTGTATCCGTTTGATGTAATCAATTGTACAATAAACATTTTTGTATCGCTTCATCAACGAGATGCTGCAGGGCCTTCGCGATGTGTGGCTGTTCATGTGGCCTACGTCTAACATGGCCTACCATGCCCTATTCACCCTCATATACAAGCTGTGGTTCCTTCCATGAACCATAACTCATTCACCCTCATATCCAAGTCGTTTCTTCCATGAACCATACCTCATTCAACCTCATATCCAAGCTGTGGTTTCTTCCATGAACCATACCTCATTCAACCTCATATACAAGCTGTGGTTTCTTCCATGAACCATAACTCATTCAACCTCATATACAAGCTGTGGTTTCTTCCATGAACCATAACTCATTCATCCTCATATACAAGCTGTGGTTTCTTCCATGAACCATAACTCATTCACCCTCATATCCAAGTCGTTTCTTCCATGAACTATAATTCATTCACCCTCATATCCAAGTCGTTTCTTCCATGAACCATAATTCATACACCCTCATATCCAAGTCGTTTTTTCCATGAACCATACCTCAATCAACCTCATATCCAAGCTGTCGTTTCTTCCATGAACCATAACTCATTCAACCTCATATACAAGCTGTGGTTTCTTCCATGAACCATATCTCATTCACCCTCATATCCAAGTCGTTTCTTCCATGAACCATAACTCATTCAACCTCATATACAAGCTGTGGTTTCTTCCATGAACCATAACTCATTCACCCTCATATCCAAGTCGTTTCTTCCATGAACCATAACTCATTCACCCTCATATCCAAGTCGTTTCTTCCATGAACCATAACTCATTCATCCTCATATCCAAGTCGTTTTTTCCATGAACCATACCTCAATCACCCTCATATCCAAGCTGTCGTTTCTTCCATGAACCATACCTCATTCACCCTCATATACAAGCTGTGGTTTCTTCCATGAACCATACCTCATTCACCCTCATATCCAAGTCGTTTCTTCCATGAACCATACCTCATTCAACCTCATAAACAAACTGTGGTTTCTTCCATGAACCATAACTCATTCACCCTCATATCCAAGTCGTTTCTTCCATGAACCATAACTCATTCAACCTCATATCCAAGTCGTTTCTTCCATGAACCATAACTCATTCATCCTCATATCCAAGTCGTTTCTTCCATGAACCATAATTCATACACCCTCATATCCAAGCTGTCGTTTCTTCCATGAACCATACCTCATTCACCCTCATATCCAAGTCGTTTCTTCCATGAACCATACCTCATTCAACCTCATATACAAGCTGTGGTTCCTTCCATGAACCATGCCTCATTCAACCTCATATACAAGCTGTGATTTCTTCCATAAACCATAACTCATTCACCCACATTTCCAAGTCGTTTCTTCTATGAACCATAACTTATTCACCCTCATATCCAAGTCGTTTTTTCAATGAACCATACCTCATTCAACCTCATATCCAAGTCGTTTCTTCCATGAACCATAACTCATTTACCCTCATATCCAAGTCGTTTCTTCCATGAACCATAATTCATTCACCCTCATATCAAAGTCGTTTCTTCCATGAACCATAATTCATACACCCTCATATCCAAGTCGTTTCTTCCATGAACTATACCTCATTCAACCTCATATACAAGCTGTGGTTTCTTCCATGAACCATACCTCATTCAACCTCATATCCAAGTCGTTTCTTCCATGAACCATAACTCATTTACCCTCATATCCAAGTCGTTTCTTCCATGAACTATAATTCATTCACCCTCATATCCAAGTCGTTTCTTCCATGAACCATAATTCATACACCCTCATATCCAAGTCGTTTTTTCCATGAACCATACCTCAATCAACCTCATATCCAAGCTGTCGTTTCTTCCATGAACCATAACTCATTCAACCTCATATACAAGCTGTGGTTTCTTCCATGAACCATATCTCATTCACCCTCATATCCAAGTCGTTTCTTCCATGAACCATAACTCATTCAACCTCATATACAAGCTGTGGTTTCTTCCATGAACCATAACTCATTCACCCTCATATCCAAGTCGTTTCTTCCATGAACCATAACTCATTCACCCTCATATCCAAGTCGTTTCTTCCATGAACCATAACTCATTCACCCTCATATCCAAGTCGTTTTTTCCATGAACCATACCTCAATCAACCTCATATCCAAGCTGTCGTTTCTTCCATGAACCATAACTCATTCAACCTCATATACAAGCTGTGGTTTCTTCCATGAACCATACCTCATTCACCCTCATATCCAAGTCGTTTCTTCCATGAACCATAACTCATTCAACCTCATATACAAGCTGTGGTTTCTTCCATGAACCATAACTCATTCACCCTCATATCCAAGTCGTTTCTTCCATGAACCATAACTCATTCACCCTCATATATATTCACCCCAGATGGAGCAATGAAAATCGCATGTTAATTAACATCGACAAAACTAAATCCATGCTAATAACGACCAGACAAAAACTACAGACGCTAGCCATAACTGGGACACCGCTCGAGCTCCACGTGGACACGTTACCTATAATTAATTTAAATGAACATAAAACATTAGGTCTTTTAATTGACAGACATTTAAACTGGAGCCCTCATGTTCACGCCCTTACCAAGAGAATAGCACAAAAAGTTTACCAACTTGCTAAAATTCAACACTTTTTGGATGAAAGCACACGTAAAATATTCTATGCATCCTATATCCAATCACCTCTCGATTATTGTTCCACAGTCTGGGATGGCTGCCCTAAATCTAATATGAAACGATTGTGTTCGCTTCAAAACCGCGCTATACGTCTAGTTTCTAGCATAAAGCACGTTGAAAGTAATAAATTATACAGCCATCTAAGACTTCTACCACTTCAAAAGCGCTTCCTTTTTAACAAAGCCAAATTAGTGAATAAAATTATATCTGAAAATACGCCAGAGTATCTTCTACCGCTAATTCAATCTAATGCAATGAACAGTAAGCGCCTAAATTTATTACAGCTTCCTAAGCCTAGATTGGACTTATACAAAACTTGTTTCGCATATTCTGGTGCTCACTTGTGGAATAGCCTTCAACCAGAACTGAAAACACCAATGAGTCCCTACACATTCAACCGAAAACTCTTTCAATACTTACTTCATACCGACTATATGCCTCCATAAGTCAACTACTAGTATCATTTTTCCACTATCATTCTTCACTGTATGTGTGTGAACGAGACAGTGGGTGAGAGAGTGAGTGAGAAAGAGTGTGAGTGGAAGAATTAGTATGAGTGAGAGTGAGAGAGTATGCATGCGCATGTGCCTGGTGAGTGTAAAAGTGAGTGAGTGTGTGGACATATGTGTGAGAGATTTAGTTAGAGAATGAGTGAATCTGAGAGAGTGGGTGTGTTTGTGTGTCTGCCTGTCTGTGTGATAGAGTGTGAAAGTCAGTGAGTGAGTGTGAGTTAGAGAGTCATCGAGTAAATGAGTGAGTAAGGGACCGTGAGTGAGTGAGAGAGAATTTGTAGGTATGCGTGTATGTGCACGAATGAGTGAGTGTGAGAGCGAGTGAGTGTGTAAAAGAGAGAGCGTGGTTGAATGAGAGAGTGCATGAGAAAGTGTGATGTATGTATGTGCATGTCTGGATGTGTGTATGGGTGTATATGTGTGTACATGTGTGCATCTGTGTGTGACTCTGTGTGTATATCTGTACGTGTGTTAAGGTGTGCGTTCGTGTGTTTATATGCGTTTATATGCGTGTGTGTGTGTGTGTATGGACGAGTGTGTGTGTGTGTGTGCTCGTGTATGTATTGTATATCTTTGTATGTGTATGTGTAAGTGTGCATGCATGCAGTGTATGCGAGGGAGTGTATATTCGGGTGTTATGTGAGTACGTGTGAGTAAGTATATGGATGTGTGCAGGTGTGTGTATTGCGTTGGTATGATGTGTGTGTGTGTATGTACATGTGAGTGAGAGACAAGAGAGAGAGAGAGAGAGAGAGAGAGAGAGAGAGAGAGAGAGAGAGAGAGAGAGAGAGTTGAGGGCATGCATGTCATCTAACATGCTGATCCATATGTTTTGTGTATTCTCATTTTTTTTCATATTATCATTTTGATGCACTTGATTTTAACATGCATAAAATTAATTCATGTAAATTACTGTAAAGAAAGTGAGAGAGTTAGTGAGTGTAAGTGAGAGAGAGAGAGTGAATGAGTGTGAGAGTGTGAGTATGTAAAGAGAGAGAGATAGAGAGAGAGAGAGAGAGAGAGAGAGAGAGAGAGAGAGAGAGAGAGAGAGAGAGAGTTGAGCCCACGCATGTCATGTAACATGCTATTCCATATTTTTCATGTATTCTCATCTTTCATATTACGAGGTATCGTTTAATGCCACCTGATTGTCCTGTAACATGCCATTCCATGTTTTTTTTTAAATTCTCATCTTATCATTTTGTATACCATTTGATTTTATCATGTATAATATAACATTACTGTGATGTGAGTGAGAGAGAGAGAGAGAGAGAGAGAGAGAGAGAGAGAGAGAGAGAGAGAGAGAGAGAGAGAGAGAGAGAGAGAGCAAGAGAGAGAGAGGGAGAGAGAGAGAGAAAAAAGAGAGATTTGAATTGCATCACTAATTTTTACGCTACATAATGTATATGTACAATTTTTTCTCCACTTCTTGCAACTGCGAGAATTCTCACGACAATCGTCAGTGTCTAAATTGTGTGTAAAGTGTAGGAGTTTGTTCTTATTAGTTTCAGTAATCATGTGAGGCATCATGTATTTGTCTATATGTGAGGATGTATGTATGGGTGTGTATGTGAGGGATATGTGTGTATGTGGGGGGGGGGGGGGAATGTGTGTGTGCCTATGTAAGAGAGAGAGAGCGAGAGCGAGCGAGAGAGAGAGAGAGAGAGAGAGAGAGAGAGAGGAGAGAGAGAGAGAGAGAGAGAGAGAGAGAGAGAGAGAGAGAGAGAGAGAATTCAGTGCTCGCATGTCCTGTAACATGCCATTCCATATTCTTTGTGTATTTTCATCTTTCACATTATCATTTTGTATGTATGACACTTGATTTTATCATGTATAATATAAACATTACTGTAATGTGAGTGAGAGCGCTAGTGAGTGAGAGAGAAAGAGAGAGAGAGAGAAAGAGAGAGAGAGAGAGAGAGAGAGAGAGAGAGAAGGGGGGGGGGGGAGAGAGTTGAATTGCATCACTAATTTTTAAGTTACAAAATGTATATGTACAATTTTTCTCCATTTTTTTTTACAATTTTGCGACAATGCTCACGACAATCGTCACTGTATGTGTGTGTAAAATGTGGGAGTTTGATCATAATAGTAGGTTGGGGGATCGGGGGATGTGTGTGTGGGTGGATTCGTGATGTGTGTGGGTGGGCGGGGTGGGTTTGTGTGGGTTGGTGGGGGATTTGTGTGTAGGTGCGTGCGAGATGTATGGGTGTATGGGGAGATGTGTTTGTGAGTGGGGATGTGTGTTTGTCTAGGTGGTTGTGGGTGAGTGGGTGGAGGAGGATATGTTGGTGGATGATTGATGGTGGGTTATGGGATGGATGGGGGTATATGTGTGGGTGGGGAGATGTGGGTGTGGGGATATGTGGTGGGTGGGAGATGTGTGCAGGTGGGGGTGGTTGTGGGTTTGAGGATGTGTGTGTGGGTGTGGGATGTTTGGGTGGATGGGTGGGGAGTGTGTGTGGATGAGAGATGTGTGGGTGAATGTGTGTGGGGGATGTGTGTGGGTTGGGGGAGGGGTGCGTGGTGAGTGTGGGTGATGGATTTGGAGATGTGTGTGTGGGTGGGGGATATGTCTGGCTGGGTGGGGGTGTGTGTGGCTGGATGGAGGATGTATGTGTTGGTAGTGAGGGTGACTGTAGTTGGGGGATGTGTGGATGGGTAGGAGATGTGTGGATAGATGTGTGTGTGGGTGAGGATGTGTCTTTGGGATGTGTGTGGGTGTGGTATTGTGTGGGAGGGGAGCTGGGTGTGGATAAATGATGTTTGTGTGGGTAAGTGAAGGTGTGGTTGGGTTTGTGGGTGGGTGAATGATGTGTGTGCGGGTGGGGGATGTTTGCTTAGATGGGTGGTTGGGATGTGTGAGTGTGGGTGGGTAGATAGGAGATGTATGTGTTGATGAGTGGGTAAGGGACGTGTGGGTGTTAGTGGTTGAGGGATAAGTACGTGTGTCTAGGGATGTGTGAGGGGATGAATGTATGGGTTGTGTGTGCGTGGATGGGAGGTGTGTGTTTGTGAATGGGGAATGTGTTGGTGGGTGGGGATGTGTGTGAGGGATGTTTGTATGGGTGGGGAGATTGTGCGTGGGTGGGGATGTGTGTGTATATGGGTAAGGGTGTGTAGTTAAGGGATGTGTGGCTGGGGGAATGGGTGGATGGAGGATGTGTGTTTGGGTGGAGGATGTGTGGTTGGGTAGAGGATGTGTGGGTGGGTGATTGTATATGAGTAAGGGTGTGTGGTTAAGGGATGTTTGGTTGGGGGATAGGTGGGTAGAGGATGTGTGGGTGGGTAGAGGATATGTGGGTGGGTGAGTGTGTGCAGGTTTGGAGATGGTGGGGGATGTTTGTAGGTGTGGGCTCGGGATAAGTGAGTGGGCTGGGGGAGATGGGAGATTATGTGGGTGAGTGCGGAATTTGTGTGTGGGTAGGTGCGGAATATGTGAGTTGACGGGGAGATGTGTGTGTGGCTGAGGAATGTGTGTTTGGTTGGGTGGTTGGAGGTGTGTGGGTGGAGGAGGATATTGGGTGAGTGATTGTTGGTGGGAAATGGGACGGGTAAAGGATATGTGAGTGGGTGGGGAGATGTGTGTAGGTGGGGGATGTGTGGGTTATTGAATGTATGTGTGCTTGGGGTGTGGGTGGATGGGATGTGTGGTGGATGAGAGGTGTGTGTGGGTGGGGAGATGTATAATGGATGTGGTGGATGGGTGGGGGAATGTATTGTATGTGTGTGTGGTTGGGTGGGGGAGTTGGAGTGAATGGGGGATGTGTGGGTGGGTGGTGGATGTGTCTTATAACATAGTCATATGCATTGTTTATGTTTACAAAATTCATGTGACAATGTTTTTTTTCCTATGCACTGTTCATGAAAGAAAGATGAGTGATTGGAAGGGCCGAATGTAAGACGGGCCTGCGTGCCCAATTTGTTACCCTTTGAAAATAAAGTCTGTTCGTTCGTTCGTTCGTTCGTTCATATCCAAGTCGTTTCTTCCATGAACCATAACTCATTCACCCTCATATCCAAGTTGTTTCTTCCATGAACCATAACTCATTTACCCTCATATCCAAGTTTTTTCTTCCATGAACCATACCTCATTCACCCTCATATCCAAGTCGTTTCTTCCATGAACCATGCCTCGTTCACCCTCATATCCAAGTTGTTTCTTCCATGAACCATAACTCATTCACCCTCATATCCAAGTTGTTTCTTCCATGAACCATAACTCATTCACCCACATATCCAAGTCGTTTCTTCCATGAACCATACCTCATTCAACCTCATATCCAAGTCGTTTCTTCCATGAACCATACCTCATTCAACATCATATACAAGCTGTGGTTTCTTCCATGAACCAACACCGATTCACCCTGATATCCATCCATCCATTCACCCACATGTCCGTCCGTCCGTCCACAAACCCACCCACCCACACGCTCGCATGCACGCACGCGCACGCACGCACGTACTTACGTGCGTGCGTGCGTACGTACATGCGTACGTGCATACATACGTACGTACACAGACAGACAGACGGACGTACGGCCGGCCGGGCGGGCAGGCGGGCAGGCAGGCATACGCACAGACATAGGCACGGAGGGACTGACAGACGGACGGATGTACGGACACACACACGCACACACAGTATGGGGGTGCCTTGGATGTACAACGTCCGCCTGGAACTCGCGTCACTTCATCATCATAATTTTTTTTCATCATCATTTTCATGATCACCATCTTCATCATCAACATCATCATCATCATCATCATCATCATCATCATCATCATCATCATCATCATCATCATCATCATCATCATCATCATCATCATCTTTATCATGATCACCAGCATCTTTATCAGCATCATCATCTTCATCATCATTATCATCATCATCATCATCATCATCTCATCCTCATCATTATCTTGATCACCATCATTCTCATCACCATCATCATGATCGTCGTCATCATGCATATGATCAGTATCATCATCATCATCATCATCATCATCATCATCATCATCATCATCATTATTATCTTGATCACCATTATTCTCACCGCCATCATCATGATCGTCGTCATCATGCATATGATCAGTATCATCATCATCATCATCATCATCATCATCATCATCATCATCATCATCCTCATCATTATCTTGATCACCATTATTCTCACCGCCATCATCATGATCGTCGTCATCATGCATATGATCAGTATCATCATCATCATCCCCACCACTATCATCTGAAACATTATATTCATATACCCATTCCTTAAGATTACTTAAAATTTATCATCACCACATCATCATCATCGTGGTCTTCTTCACCACCATCATCATCATTATGATGATCATCATCTTCACCACCACCACCAACACCACCACCACCACCACCACCAACACCACCACCACCACCACCACCGCCACTACCACGACAACCGCCACATTCATCATTATCAGAACCATAAAAAACATCATCATCATCATCATCATCATCATCATCATCGTCATCATCGTCATCATCAGCAGCACCTTCATCATCATCGGAACCACATAAATATTCATGAAGATTAATTAAACTCATCTTCACCATCCAACATGAACATTCTCTCACATATTGCCACAAACATGGGCGATCATGATCCGTCATCTCACACCATCATCAAAGCCGCTCATCACGTCTACGTTCTTGTCCCTGATTATCCCATTCAGCCACGCCATCTAGACACTTACCTCTTTGTTTTCCTCTTGCTTCTTCACTCCAACTTTACCAGTTGTCACAATTTTTCAACTTTTTGTTCTTCTCACAACACAGTTCACTATAGTGAAATTACACTACAACTATTTTCTCTTATAAATTGTCGGTTTTCATCTGCTTCTTGAAAGACCGTCTTCTTAGTTTTCAGGAAGTTGCAACCAACCCCAGCATGTATTGCATGTTTGCAAGACATAGCGAACGACTGAACATACGTCATTTGCCTAAACCTAGGATAGCAATTTTTTTTAAAATGTCGCTTAAAAGTCGACAGGGTCGACTTTATTGCACCGGGTTTTATCCCATATGGCTCAGCCTCTTTCCACAGCGCGGAAAGCGTCGCACAAATTATGAACTCCGTAGCTCCAGTGACGACCCTCAGTTGTCTCCGAAAAAATGCACTCGTGAACCGATGGCTGATGCCTAGAATCGAACCCACAACCATAGGAGCCCGAAGCAGACAGCTTGACCACTATACAAAATAAGCTTAACGTACTCGACAGCTCAGCTGTGGAACAATCTTCCACAAGACATCGAAGACACCACCAATCCTTATATATACAATCACAACCTGTTTGAATACAATCTCAGAATAAGCTACATGCTCTCTTTAAAAAATTATAATAATCTTAAAGGACAACTAGTATAATGAACATTGCCGTAGGGACAACTAGTATAATGAACATTGCCGTAAGGACAATTAGTATAATGAACATTGCCGTAAGGACAATTAGTATAATGAACATTGCCCTAAGGACAACTAGTATAATGAACATTGCATAAGGACAATTAGTATAATGAACATTGCCCTAAGGACAACTAGTATAATGAACATTGCCCTAAGGACAATTAGTATAATGAACATTGCCGTAAGGACAATTAGTATAATGAACATTGCCGTAAGGACAATTAGTATAATGAACATTGCCGTAAGGACAACTAGTATAATGAACATTGCCGTAAGGACAATTAGTATAATGAACATTGCCCTAAGGACAACTAGTATAATGAAAATTGCCCTAAGTACAATTAGTATAATGAACATTGCCCTAAGGACAATTAGTATAATGAACATTGCCCTAAGGACAATTAGTATAATGAACATTGCCCTAAGGACAATTAGTATAATGAACATTGCCCTAAGGACAATTAGTATAATGAACATTGCCCTAAGGACAACTAGTATAATGAACATTGCCCTAAGGACAATTAGTATAATGACCATTGCCCTAAGGACAATTAGTATAATGAACATTTCCCTAAGGACAACTAGTATAATGAACGACTGTGAGGAAGTGGTTTAATTTCCTAGCGTGTCGCTGATAAACAGATAATGCTGTTTCAAAGGTAGCCTTTTGCAAGATGGGAAACATACTGACTAATAACAAGATTCCATCTGCAATGAGAAAAAGAGTGCAAGTGCAAGATAGAACCTAATATTTAGTGTGAATGTGAAACATGGACAATGTACAGACAAGCTAGACAATATCTAATGGCCGTGGAGATGCGGTTCCTGGGGACAATGCAAAGAATACAATGGACATGCAGAAAATCCAATGAGCAATTCCTACAAGAAGCAAATGGGAACCGTAAGCTTATTAGAGAAATTAGACGTAGACAATCAACATTTTTATGCACATTATAAGAAGAAATAAATTAGAGAATTTGGTGACAACTGGCAAGATTGAGAGGAAGAATACAAGGGGGAGGCAGAGAAGTAAATATATGGATGGATGGTAGAGATAAGAATACAGAGGTGATCCACGACTCTGATGATTGTGTAAGAGTGCCAAACATGACCGGCCACGCTTATCAGCACGGCACATGATGATGACCTGGCCCCGCTTAAGTTAAACATAAACAAAAACAACCACATCTTAGACTTAGAAGTAGCATCCATAAATGCCCAGGTACAGGCAGTCAGGCGTTGACTTTCCGACGGTCTTAAAATATTATAAATGGCCTTGTATAAAGCCAATTTGCCCTCAAGATGCAGTCAATAAAAGCTGGTTGGAATCCAAGCGCCTCAGTTTTCACTCAGTCAGCATGGAGATAACAAAACACAAGAAACGACATGAAGATAACATCAATGTTTTTTGGCCAAAGGCAACAATTGCGTATTTTATTCTTGCAGGATTCAGAGGCTCTAAAATGCACTCACCTCATATAATTGGCAACAAGTAAGACATGACTACTCGCTATAAAAGACTGAAGTTCATGTGAGAAGCCAGGAAGGCCCAATCTTGACAGAGCTGTCTTTGCTATCAGGCGCAGCTATGGGGGACTGTATCAAAGTGCTGGTTTTCCTGTTGATGGCTGCTGTTGGTAAGATGCACATTATCTCATTTCTGTCACTGAGTACCAATAGAACACAAACAGCAAATCAATATTGTCTTTATAAACCAAGAGAAAGCTTTCGACAGTCAGCAGAGATCTATTCTGGAGAACGCTTAAAAACTACGGATTAAAAGGTCAACTGCTAGACTGCAAGAGCCATTTACAGGGAGAGCAAAAATGCAGTTAGAACAAGAGCTGGACTCACACGATGGTTCCTAATAACAACTGGAGTTAGGGTTAGGGATAAAGTTACTGTCACCACCTCTTTTTATTATATACACGGATAACATCAACAAAATAGACAAACATCAAACAGATAATGGGCAAGTATCTTTAGTGGATAAACTCTTCGCCGATTGGCAATGTCTTCTGCATAACAGGAGTGGACAGGAGCAGGAGCTCACAAATTTACTTCAGAGCAGCTGCACAAAACTTAACATGAAGTTCCAAACTGAACAAAATATAATTTATGAACATAAGTAAAGACAATTCTGCGATTAGTATACAGTTAAACGACTAAAGGTAAAACAAGTACATGAATTAAAGCATCTTTACACCAGGTGTCAATGCAGATAGAGGGATGGAAACAACTAAACAAGCCAATAATATTACATATCAACTTACGCCCATCCTGAAACATCCAGCTATCCCAATGGCAATTAAGAAGAACATTATAAATGAAATTTGTATACCAGTGTTGTGCTATCAGTGCCAAACATGGGCACTAACTAAAGAACAAGAAAGAAAACTCACTATTTGTGAGATGAGATGCCTGAGATAAGCAGAGAATAAATCAAGAAAGGACCAGATTAGAAACGAGATTATAAAACAGTTGGAGCAGCAACAGTTGTTAACTTCATTGATAAACAAAGACTGAACTGGTTCGGCCACCTAGGGAGAATAAACCCAATGTCACCAGCGGCAAGAGCATACAACATGAAAACACGAAGAGGCAGGGAAAGACAACTAAAATAATGTACCGACGTAATCATTATCACCTTAACAATTCACATCTCTTCTTCTTCTTCTTCTTCTTCTTCTTCTTCTTCTTCTTCTTCTTCTTCTTCTTCTTCTTCTTCTTCTTCTTCTTCTTCTTCTTCTTCTTCTTCTTCTTCTTCTTCTTCTTCTTCTTCTTCTTCTTCTTCTTCTTTTTTTCTTCTTCTTCTTCTTCTTCTTCTTCTTCTTCTTCTTCTTCTTCTTCTTCTTCTTCTTCTTCTTCTTCTTCTTCTTCTTCTTCTTCTTCTTCTTCTTCTTCTTCTTCTTCTTCTTCTTCTTCTTCTTCTTCTTCTTCTTCTTCTTCTTCTTCTTCTTCTTCTTCTTCTTCTTCTTCTTCTTCTTCTTCTTCTTCTTCTTCTTCTTCTTCTTCTTCTTCGTCTTCTTCTTCTTTCTTCTTCTTCTTCTTCTTCTTCTTCTTCTTCTTCTTCTTCTTCTTCTTCTTCTTCTTCTTCTTCTTCTTCTTCTTCTTCTTCTTCTTCTTCGTCTTCTTCTTCTTCTTCTTCTTCTTCTTCTTCTTCTTCTTCTTCTTCTTCTTCTTCTTCTTCTTCTTCTTCTTCTTCTTCTTCTTCTTCTTCTTCTTCTTCTTCTTCTTCTTCTTCTTCTTCTTCTTCTTCTTCTTCTTCTTCTTCTTCTTCTTCTTCTTCTTCTTCTTCTTCTTCTTCTTCTTCTTCTTCTTCTTCTTCTTCTTCTTCTTCTTCTTCTTCTTCTTCTTCTTCTTCTTCTTCTTCTTCTTCTTCTTCTTCTTCTTCTTCTTCTTCTTCTTCTTCTTCTTCTTCTTCTTCTTCTTCTTCTTCTTCTTCTTCTTCTTCTTCTTCTTCTTCTTCTCTTCTTCTTCTTCTTCTTCTTCTTCTTCTTCTTCTTCTTCTTCTTCTTCTTCTTCTTCTTCTTCTTCTTCTTCTTCTTCTTCTTCTTCTTCTTCTTCTTCTTCTTCTTCTTCTTCTTCTTCTTCTTCTTCTTCTTCTTCTTCTTCTTCTTCTTCTTCTTCTTCTTCTTCTTCTTCTTCTTCTTCTTCTTCTTCTTCTTCTTCTTCTTCTTTCTTCTTCTTCTTCTTCTTCTTCTTCTTCTTCTTCTTCTTCTTCTTCTTCTTCTTCTTCTTCTTCTTCTTCTTCTTCTTCTTCTTCTTCTTCTTCTTCTTCTTCTTCTTCTTCTTCTTCTTCTTCTTCTTCTTCTTCTTCTTCTTCTTCTTCTTCTTCTTCTTCTTCTTCTTCTTCTTCTTCTTCTTCTTCTTCTTCTTCTTCTTCTTCTTCTTCTTCTTCTTCTTCTTCTTCTTCTTCTTCTTCTTCTTCTTCTTCTTCTTCTTCTTCTTCTTCTTCTTCTTCTTCTTCTTCTTCTTCTTCTTCTTCTTCTTCTTCTTCTTCTTCTTCTTCTTCTTCTTCTTCTTCTTCTTCTTCTTCTTCTTCTTCTTCTTCTTCTTCTTCTTCTTCTTCTTCTTCTTCTTCTTCTTCTTCTTCTTCTTCTTCTTCTTCTTCTTCTTCTTCTTCTTCTTCTTCTTCTTCTTCTTCTTCTTCTTCTTCTTCTTCTTCTTCTTCTTCTTCTTCTTCTTCTTCTTCTTCTTCTTCTTCTTCTTCTTCTTCTTCTTCTTCTTCTTCTTCTTCTTCTTCTTCTTCTTCTTCTTCTTCTTCTTCTTCTTCTTCTTCTTCTTCTTCTTCTTCTTCTTCTTCTTCGTCTTCTTCTTCTTCTTCTTCTTCTTCTTCTTCTTCTTCTTCTTCTTCTTCTTCTTCTTCTTCTTCTTCTTCTTCTTCTTCTTCTTCTTCTTCTTCTTCTTTTTCTTCTTCTGATTGGACGACCTGTATGCACCTTAAACATACGCTACTAGGGCGACATGTATGCACGCTAATTGTGCTCGGAGCTTGGAAATGAAATGGTGAAATGGTGAAATGGTGAAATGGTGAAATGGTGAAATGGTACAGTCAGGACCAAGCTAGAGGCCTGGCTGTTTTCATGTGTATTAGATGATAAACCAGATGTGCATCGTCTTCTAGTCATTGCCAGAGATGGTGACTTTTAACAAAAATGTGTATCACTATATTTCGTTATGTGTTATAGTATCGCATGTCGTCTTACGTTGCTACAATTTTCTTGATTTTGTTGTCCATCTGTTTGTAATCTGCCTGTCTGTCTTTCTCTATGTCTGCCTGTCTGTCTATCTCTATATATGTATATCTCTGTTTCTTTCTGACACCATGTATATTTATTTATGTCTGTATATTTTTCTCTCTGTCTGTCCGCCTATATATCGCTGAAACACACAGACGGAATTATGTAAATAAACATGTTTTCAAGATGATCATACTTGAAGTTGAGACTTCAGCCCATTGTTGTGATTTGTGAGGCTTGTTCTTCGTGGTCTTCCAGATGTCTGCATTTTTTTGTTGTGTCGCAGTGTTCTTTACAAGTTGTAAATAATCATTTTTATTCATGTTCACAGGTATTGTCCAAGCAACATTTACCACAGGTAATAATTTATTTGTCTCCCTGTCTTTCTGTCTGTCTGTCCGTCGGCGCGTCCATCTCTCTGTCTGATCGTCTGTTTGCCGATCGGTAGCTTTGTCTGTCTGTCCGTCCGTCTCTCTAATTGTCTGTTTGTCGGTCGGTAGATTTGTCTGTCTGTCTTTCCGTCCGTCCATTAGCTGTCTGTCCCTCCGTTCGTCTCTCTATCTGTCTGTCAGTTCCTATAATCCAATTATCTGACCGCTCGACCTGTCTTCGTGTATATGTGTGTGTACATATGTATGTGTACCCGTCTCCCCTATCTGTTTACAAATGAGTGATACATGGTCACACTTTGCTGTTAATCAACTGTGGTAACTGCTGTGGTAATATCTCATCCTGATGAAGTCCCTTTCATTTGGGTTGCTTATTTCCCGCTCGACTTTATGCACCGTTGGTTCTGACTCTTTCTTTGTTGATATTTCACGGTTTAAATTTTCCTCATCTTTATCTCCCTGTTCTTATATTTCATTGCAATATTTTGTCCATATATTCAGAATGCGTGTGTGTTTGAATGCGTGTGGAGTGTGTTTTGTTACGGTTTTTCTACTAGTGACCTTTATCGCATTTGTTAGTTCAAACGTTTTCACGATTGTTCTTTATGGTATTTGTCAGTTCTAATGTTTCCACGATTGTTCTTTATCTTATTTGTTAGTTCTAACGTTTCTTCGATTGTTCTTTATGGTATTTATTAGTTCTAACGTTTCTTCGATTATTCTGTATCGTATTTATTAGTTCTAACATTTGCTCGATTGGTCTTTATAGTATTTGTCTTAGTTCTAAAATGTCAGACCATTGCTTCTCTAGTTCACTTACCATAACGTGATCTGGCCCATTCTTCTGTTCTTATTTCATGGCTCCGTGTAAGATTATTTTCTTTGTTCTTGTTTCTTCTGACCGCCTCTTTGTCTTGTGTACTGCCGATCATAACTGATATAGATGTTCATGTTACAGGAGCAGTGTAACTGTGTGAGTGTGTGTTTGTAGTTGTGCGTGGTGTTACATTGATTATTATAGCACAAGGAGCAGTGTAACTGTGTGAGTGTGTGTTTGTAGTTGTGCGTGGTGTTACATTGATTATTATAGCACCAGGAGCAGTGTAACTGTGTGAGTGTGTGTTTGTGTGTATGTGTGGTGTTACATTGATTATTATAGCACCAGGAGCAGTGTAACTGTGTGAGTGTGTGTTTGTTTGTGTGTGTGGTGTTACATTGATTAGTATAGCACCAGGAGCAGTGTAACTGTGTGAGTGTGTGTTTGTGTGTATGTGTGTGGTGTTACATTGATTATTATAGCACCAGGAGCAGTGTAACTGTGTGAGTGTGTGTTTGTTTGTGTGTGTGTGGTGTTACATTGATTATTATAGCACCAGGAGCAGTGTAACTGTGTGAGTGTGTGTTTGTGTTTGTTTGTGGTGTTACATTGATTATTATAGCACCAGGAGCAGTGTAACTGTGTGAGTGTGTGTTTGTGTTTGTGTGTGGTGTTACATTGATTAGTATAGCACCAGGAGCAGTGTAACTGTGTGAGTGTGTGTTTGTGTTTGTGTGTTTGTGTGTGGTGTTACATTGATTAGTATAGCACCAGGAGCAGTGTAACTGTGTGAGTGTGTGTTTGTGTGTGTGTGTGGTGTTACATTGATTATTATAGCACCAGGAGCAGTGTAACTGTGTGAGTGTGTGTTTGTGTATAAGAACATTGGTTGGATCGTCACAAAGATCCCACAGGGATTTCGTCAATGTACACAACGCCGTGCCGACTCAATACACAATTGTCGGTACGGGAAATATTGGGTAATACAAATATATACACAAAAGCATTTAGGTACAACTACTTGCTCTATTGCACGGTCTCGCCATAGCACTCAGCTGGCATACACACTCGCATTCAATCCGTGCATGCTATGCCTCGCACAGTAGTAATCATTAGTTCACTGTTAACTATACAAGCATAGCAATCTTAATCTCTTTCACTCGTCTGGGTCTGTCCTCGTCGCTAGTCTAACCCCTTCTGCTGAACTCTTGGTCCGGGCCGTTGCATCAGGGGTTCTCACTTCCCGTGATTCATGTCTTGTGTTGGTCCGTCTATCTCGGGTCTGTGCTAAGTTACAGGTTCACCTGTCCTTGACTCTTTTCAGTATCTAACAGTCGTGACCTGTCTCAGTACATCTCACTGCCTGTCCCACACTGCAGTCCCCGTTGACTACTGTCTGTCCTCTATACTGTCCTGTCAGTACTGTCTTTATACACTTGGGTCTCTGACACCATAAATCCACAATGAACACTGACTAATTCTGGTTTTACTTAACTGATTAATCTTCTCATTGTAATTATCACCAGTGCATCAGTCACATGACTGAGTAGATTATGAGTGCTACTTTCTCCGCAATGAGAGCTTCACTAAACGACAAAATTAACATATCCACGGGTCTACATTCCAGCTTACAATGAAGCCTCGACATATGGAGACTGTGAGGCCATCTACCGGAGCAGGAACAGTCAGAGCGGTGACAAGGTCACGTGTGAAGAGGAAACCAGCTGTGCCCAGTGTATAGTCCGGATCGGGGGCTACCTCCAGAAACCTAGAACCTCTGATGACGCTGCTTCGTTCAACGCTACCATTGTCGCGATCCTTGGTACATCAGTGCTCGATTGCCTTCTTGACCTGGAAACTGTCGCTGAAGGCCTGGTCAAGGGGGGGCTTGAAGCCGCTGCCAAGGTTCTGCTCAATGGAACAATGTCTTCTGAGGCCATGGCCCTGTCAGGGTCAAGTGAGTACTCTTTAAGTCACACACATATATTCACACACACACACACACACATACACACGGCTAATTTATATATATATATATATATAGTATATATATATATATATATATATATATATATATATATATATATATATATATATATAGCTAATATGGAGAAAGAAATATATGTTAATGAGCAATAATTGAATAATTGGAAGTGGTGGGAAATTTCGAATATCTTGCGTCATTAATTACCAACAAAGGTGACATGATGGATTTCCGGTCCAAGACAGAGGATAGGAGGCGAGCTATTAAGGCCTCTGGGGTGTTTATGCTTGTGGCTACAGTTTTCTTACGCATACTTCTCATGTTGGACTGGTAGTGAATGTTTCCGTAGCCCAGCTACAGAGTTGACAGCGTGAAGCGACAGTGTGAGCTCTGACTTTCGTGTGCAATGCTTTTACATCTGTTCGTGATTGTTTATAGCGTGAACTGCATATTCTGAAAAATTGAGGCCGATTGGGTGCTGAACTAAGTTGGTTGCCTATGCATAAATCTGTGGCTGCTGGTTTTCTAGTGACTGCCGCTTCCATCGATGATGAACTGCATTTTTGGTGGCAAACTTTGTTGGCATTCTGGTAGCGGCAGTATGCATTGTATACCTGTGCGGGTTGTTGATTTATCGAGGCTACTGTCTGTTCCACTTTTCACATGGGGCAGTGAGGTGCCTTTTGTGCGATATTCACAGGCACAGGAACGGAGCATAATGGGGCGACCTTTTGCCGTGAAGTTGGAACCGCGACTAACTGACTAGCTAACTAATGATGATATAATGAAGGAAATTAAAAGACGAATATCTATTGCTCTTCAGAAACTAAAAGTGAGTAAATTGTGGACTGGGACACATAGAACTACAACAATTACATTTGTAAGAGCATGCATCTTTCCCATTGCAACATACGCCTGTGAGACCTGGACATTTACTTAACAAGCTGCACAGCGCATAAATATCTTTGACTATAAATGTTATAGATGGGTTCTAAAAATATCTTTGATACAGGAAATAACAAATGCATCCATACGTGAAGAACAGTATGTTGAAGAAGATTGGCTACTAAAGACGATTAAACAAAGAAAATTGCAATATTTTGTTCACTTGAAACGTCATGAAGTTGAAGAGAACAATCATGGAGGGGTATATGCCCGGAAGAGAAGATTAGGAAGGCCAAAGAGAAGATGGGTGCAGGATGTGGCGGATGATCTCCAGATGGGTGTATGGGAGGCGGGACACCTTGCTTATGACCGAGAAGTTTTCCGGTTGGTTTTTAAGCAAGGGAAGTTCTGCAAAGGACATGCTACTGAATACGTTGAGTTGAGTTGAGCTAAGAAGTGACATCACTGCATTCAGGACATTCCCATACGCGCTTCGTCCTCTCGTTTAACAGCCAGCGAAGAGTCACATTACTAATCGTTTCCACCGCTCTTCTGGTCTTCCCTCTCAGTTTTGAGATTCTACCAGAACCCCTGCCAATCGCCCGCAATCTCATTCTTTCCACATACGGATTCTAAGTCTGTTCCCCCACCTTCTCAACCAAGTTCCAGGTCTCAATCTGTTCCCCCACCTCCTCAACCTAGTTCCACAAGCGCACGACTACCTCCCCCCTGTCCATAGGTAATCTACCACCATGAGGTGCATTCCCTGCCAGCCTGTCAGGCTGTTCATTCCCCCGCACTCCCGCATGACAGGGCTAAATATCCACACAATTTTCGCAGTCTGTGACCTCTAAAGCGTGGTGAGCCATTCTTCAAGAAACATTCCTTTCCCCACCTTACTAAGCAGCATACTCATTGAGTCCGAGATGTAGACAATGTGTGTTGCAGTGGTCTCCTCTAACCAACGGAATGTTACTGAATGAATCCATATATATATATATATATATATATATATATGATATATATATATATATATATATATATATATATATATATATATATATATATATATATATATTATATATATAGTATATATATATTTTCGAGACATTGATTGAGAGTCAGTGAACATGACTACCTAATGAAAGCTGAGTGGAGATTTAGAGAGCCATCCCAGAGCCGCATTGATCGCCTTCACTTGATGAATGCCGTGTGTAGTATGTTACGCTAGCTGTGTGATGATCTTGTCCCTCCATCTAGTTGTGAAGCCGCGACACGATAGTTCACCGTTCTGCGTGAATCTGTTGGATCTATCCTCGGTGTCCTGACCAATCTGTTGGATCTGTCCTCGGTGTTCCTGACCAATCTGTTGATGACACGCCTGCATGCCACCGTCTCAGTCCATCCAACATCATTTCTCTTGATCTGTCTCTGGCTCTTTTCTCACAGGTGTTTCAAGTTGTCACAATGTTTACTAATGCCTCGTTTCTCGTCACATGACTACATAATGCTGTTTGCTTCTGTCTTATAGTTGTATATACAGTTTCCTTTATTTTAGCCTCTTTCAGGAATCGCTGTTAGTTCATCTGGCAGTCCAAGGTATTCGCAACATTGACCTCAACAACCACTATCCGTTGCTTGTAAGCTTATCTTTATTTGTTCCCTCATGTTTCATGACTCGCTGCCATACAGCAGAGCATGTTCTATGTATAAGGGGCGTTCATTTGAATTCCGTTCGTGCCGCACCTGGCGTAATTGCGTACGTTAAAAATGATTATGTCATAGTTATGTGATAAGTACTGACCAATGAATAAAAGCGTTGAGAAAATGGCCGGGTTGATCCAAAAACCGTCCAAAGAAGCTCAAAAAGCTCATTTGAAGGATGTCGACCAGTGGACATTCATCGATGAATGTGTGTCGAAGACAACAGTGGCAGACTGGGCACGAATGTTTCGGAAAGGACGTTAGTTCACGACAGATCTTCGACGGCCGGGTCAAGCGCATATTGTTGCAACAGAAAAAAAACCATAGCCAAAATTGATGCAGCAGTACAGATGAACCGTTGTCGAAGCATACGTTCGCTAGCAAAAGAATTTGATGTGTCAATTGGGACCATTCAAAAGGTCCTTCGTAGGAAACTGTAATATCGGAAGGTGTGTTCACATTGGGTACCACGGATGTTGACCGACCACCAAAAAGAGGAACGCATGGGATGGTGTTACAGGGTGGAGGGTGATGCATTTCTCTTCCGCATAGTGACAGGTGATGAATCATGGTGTCACCACTTCGAGCTGAGAAGCAAAAGAGAGAGCATGCAATGGAAGCATGGTAGATCACAAAAGCCAAAATATTCAAGTTTCAGGTTTCCGCTGGTAAGGTTATGCTGGGAGCAATTTTTTACCATGGAGGGCAATTGTTGGCCGACTTTAAAGAAGCTGGTATCAACATCAGCTCTACCCACTACTTGCAAACACTAGACAAGCTGCAAAAAGACATCACGAATAAACGATCCGGCATGCTTTCTCGCGGTGTGATTTTGTTGCACGATAATGCTCGTCTGCATGTCGCAAAGATTTTGCAGGAAGCATTAGTAAGAAAGAAATGGGAAATTCTGTAACATCCAGCCTATAGTCCCGATTTGTCACCATGTGATTTTCATTTGTTCGGACCTCTAAAAAAAAAGATCTCAAGGGGCAACGATTTGACACAGATGCAGGCGTAATGAACGCGGTAAACACTTGGTTCAGAGAGCAAACACAATCCTTTTTTTTTGCGGACGGCATTCGCCGCCTACCTAAGCAATGGGATGCTTGCCTGAATGCCTACGGTGAACTTCTTATGATCAACCCATGGTGCTTAATTCATTCAAAATGAATGCTTTGTTTACTTCTACCACACCTGTTAATGTTTCTTTCATGTTTTTGTAATAAAGCCACTGTAACGGGTTTCAAATGAATGTTCCTAACAAATTATTAGGACTATCTTTCTGAGATCCTTCTTCTTCTTCTGCGTTCATCCTGATTTTTTTTTTTTTTTTTTTTTTTTTTTTTTTTTTTGACGTGATTGCGTTGTGCCTATTTACAGCAGAGCTGTTTTCTTGCGCCGTTAGGCCGACACATCCGACTTCTGCGGGCATTTGTTGACCGGGTTAACCTTCCCTGGGTTTCTGAGATCCAATGATAGGCACTTATTGCGCAAAGTATTTTTCATTACCTGAAGTGAATCTTTAGCTGTAACAAATTCTGTACTCAATCTCAGTCACAAATTCAAGAGTTCTACCAACTAAAAATTGTAAAACAATTTTAAAAACCGTTAATCTTTCATTTGACACGAAAAATTAAAAAAATAAAAATACGTGACATTGACGCCCGATAGCATTTTTGTTTCTTCAGGAAAGTGAACTATTTCATTAAACAATCAGGACTGTCTTAGAAAACAAGGATATTTATCAAGCCTACATGAACAGATGAATCGATGCCTACACACGAGGAACGCATCCACAACTTCCAAATGGAATGATTCCATTTACTGTATGACGTTCTCATTGACTGAAATATGTATTGGTGATAACCATGTTGATGCTAATATTTAATGTTACTATAACTGTTGTTGACTCTATTGTTTCACAAATAATACCCACATTTTTCTTATGAGTTTTCCACTTTCTGTCCATCTGTAGCCTCGGAACAGATGGGTAAATGCATGACTAACTTTACCATGAGGTTCATGAATGGCGCGAGCTGTGATACCGCCACTGACTTCGAGACGTGTTTACTATGTGCCTCGCCGATAGACTTGCGCCAACTGTCAGATGCGAACGTCGACTTCCTGGATAGCGCCTTTGAGGTTGTATTTGCCGCCCTGAACATTACCAACTGCGAAATAGATACACGAGCTATTATCAACCAGTGTTTTACAACTACCACAAGTTCAACAACAACGACGACAACACCCACAACGACCACGACAACACCCACAACTCCTACAACACCAACAACAACTCCTACAACACCAACAACAACTCCTACAACACCTACAACAACTCCTACAACACCAACAACAACTCCTACAACACCAACAACTCCTACAACACCAACAACAACTCCTACAACACCAACAACAACTCCTACAACACCAACAACAACTCCTACAACACCAACAACAACTCCTACAACACCAACAACTCCTCCTACAACACCAACAACAACTCCTACAACACCAACAACTCCCACAACACCAACAACTCCCACAACACCAACAACAACACCAACAACTCCTACAACACCAACAACAACTCCTACAACACCAACAACAACTCCTACAACACCAACAACAACTCCTACAACACCAACAACAACTCCTACAACTCCTACAACACCAACAACTCCCACAACACCAACAACAACACCAACAACTCCTACAACACCAACAACAACTCCTACAACACCAACAACAACTCCTACAACACCAACAACAACTCCTACAACACCAACAACAACTCCTACAACACCAACAACAACTCCTACAACACCAACAACAACTCCTACAACACCAACAACAACTCCTACAACACCAACAACAACTCCAACAACTCCTACAACACCAACAACAACTCCTACAACACCAACAACAACTCCTACAACACCAACAACAACTCCTACAACTCCAACAACTCCTACAACTCCAACAACTCCTACAACACCAACAACAACTCCTACAACACCAACAACAACTCCTACAACACCAACAACAACTCCTACAACTCCAACAACTCCTACAACACCAACAACTCCTACAACACCAACAACAACTCCTACAACACCAAAAACAACTCCTACAACACCAACAACAACTCCTACAACACCAACAACAACTCCTACAACACCAACAACAACTCCTACAACACCAACAACAACTCCCACAACACCAACAACAACTCCCACAACACCAACAACTCCCACAACACCAACAACTCCCACAACACCAACAACTCCCACAACACCAACAACAACACCAACAACTCCCACAACACCAACAACAACACCAACAACTCCGACTCCACGACCAAACCCGAGTAAGTAAACTCTTTGTTGTCTGTCTGTCTGTCTGTCTGTCTGTCTGTCTGTCTGTCTGTCTGTCTGTCTGTCTGCCTGTCTGTCTGTCTGTCTGTCTGCCTGCCTCTCTGTCTGTCTGTCTGTCTGTCTTTCTGTCTGTCTGTCTGCCTCTCTGTCTGTCTGTCTGCCTGCCTGTCTGTCTGTCTGCCTGTCTGCCTGTCTGCCTGTCTGTCTGTCTGCCTGTCTGTATGTCTGTCTGTCTGCCTGTCTGTCTGTCTGTCTGTCAGTCTGCATGTCTGTCTGTCTGTCTGTCTCTCTATTTGTCTGCCTGTCTGTCTGTCTGCCTGTCTGTCTGTCTGTCTGTCTGTCTGTCAATCTGTCCGTCTATCTCTCTGTCTGAGTGTCTTTCTGCCATTTTCAGAATTGGAACCATACTGTACCCCCCCCCCCCAAAAAAAAAAGCAAAAGAAAGAAAAGAGCGTGTGAATAGTGAAGAGAAAAAGAGTGTTAAAATGCTGGATATAACATATACTATTACATGCACACCAAATATGTACAATAATAGCAGTGGATATGTGGCCACTGGGGAAACTGCAATGATGACCTTGGAAGAACAGACAGACCAGAGAACATGTCCTAGGAAACTGCAATGATAACCTTGGAAGAACAGACAGACCAGAGAACATGTCCTACAAGATACATATGAACACCGTAACAGGGTTGGACACATTAGTCCAGATATTTTGGTCAAATTATGATTAGAAGTAAACTGGAAAACTTAGTGACAACTGACCACAACTTGCGGAAAACGAACACGTCGAAAGCAGAGAGATATATCAATCGTGTGAGATGGCGAACCATGAACTCCCACGCTTTTCGGCATGGCACATTGCGATGATGGCGATGGTTGTTGATATACGAGTATATATGAGTGGCACCTTGCAGTCTTGGCAGACTAAAGTATGTGGATTGGAATTTGGCCAAAAGTCCATGGCACAATGCCTGGGCAGAGCTTCAGAGTACATGCGCTGCCCATACAGCATGTTCCCTCTCTCGGCCTTGCCTTCTTAACTCCATATGTATATATGCCGGTCTCCCTGGCCGAGAGGTTAGCAGCTTTCTCCGTAACTCCAAATACTCTCGTGGTTGACGTGAGCGCACAAGAACCAGTTGCGGGTTTACAACATTTAGTAGATGCAGTTGTTGCACTCCGTAATCCCGTTTATCACGCAGAGTCTCGTAGCGGGCGAAAGCTGGAAGCAGTTCGACCCCCGCTGGTGACTTGCGAGATAACTGAGCCGGCCGCTCAGAAAGCAATGGCAAACTACTGAGCGTAATCTTGCCAAGAAATCAACAGACAGCTGAAAGATACTGCTGTTGACAGCGATGTCCTGTAAAGGATACGCAAAACTTGTGTTAGTTGTTGCACACAGTGAACAACTAGGGTTAAAATTAAATAGTAAGAATAATAATAATAATAATAATAATAAGTCTTTATTTTCAAAGGGTTAAGAATTGGGCACGCAGGCCCGAGTGACATTCTGCCCTTCTTCTCTATTTCCTCTCATACATTCTTTCATTCAACATCACTTATGAAGCAACTTTTGACAACAAAAGAACATTAAAACGCATGAAAAATAATCAATAACAAATGACTCACTGAGGCAGTGTTAAACATGGGCATTATAAATACCTAAGGAGGGTGTAACGTGCCATACAGAAGGGAATGTTTTTTGGCTAGTTGTCGTTTGAGATAAGTTACCATTATTGTCTTTTTTGTGTTGTTTGTTATGGGGGCATGTAGTCTGTACTAAGGTAGTGTTCAAACAGGTTGCGAATGTATGTATCATGATTGGTGGTGTCTTTGATTTCTTGTGGAAGATTGTTCCACAACTGAGCGGCAGAGTATGCTAAGCTTGTTTTATATAAGTCTATCCTAGGTTTAGGGACATGAAGTATATTTAGTCGTTCGCTTTGTCTAGCGTTATATTTAAACAATGGCCAAAGGTAGCTTGGGGCATTTTGAAATAGGATTTTGTGAATTAGTTTGGTCTTATTAAAAAGCAGGCGCTTGTGGAGTGGCAGTAACCGGAGACGTTTATATAAGAAGACAGATTATGGTCGTCACTGGGAAGAAGATAATACCACAATGGAATACAAGTAAATGGAGATATTCTTAAACAAGTGAATCGTTACAATTATCTCGGAACAGTCATAACATCTTATGGGAGATGTCTTGAAGAGATTAGAACAAGAATTGCCATGGCGAAGTAGCCTTTTACCAGGTGAAAAACATACCAATAAAAAAAGATGTCAGTTACAACAAGAGAGAGAGTGTTGAGATGCTACATAGAACCAGTATTTTTATATGGATGTAGGCGTAAACAATGAGCAGACAAGCTGAAAAAACAGATGATGACTGTGGAAATGTGGTTTTCGAGGAAAATGCAAAAAATACCATGGACAGCCAGAAAAACCAATGACCAAGTATTGCAAGAAACAAATGAAAATCGTAAACTAATTAGAGACATTAGACGAAGACAGTCAACAGTGTTTGGTCACGTTATGAGAAGAAATACATTGGAGAACTTGATGACAACTGGCAAAATTGAACAGAAAAGACCAAGGGGAAGGCAGAGAAGTAAATACCTGGATGGCTTGGCCACGTGATATGGTCGAGGCAAGAACATGGAGATGATCCACGACTCTGGTGATCTAGTGAAATGGCGAGACATGACTAAGTTGGTGAATGAATCAATGAATATAATGATGAATATCGTCGCAGTCAAAGTCACTTTAATATGAATCTCTTTCACAGTTAAAGTCACTTCAATATTAGTCACTTTCACAGTTAAAATTAGTGTCATGCCGGCGCCTTCACTTTTCGAAGTACGTCTGAAGTTGGCTGGACCTGGGATTCAAGGTCGTGTTTGTCAATATCCGCCTCGATGAGAATGAAACAGTTGAAGGCGAGTGTCTGGCCACCACAGAATAGAACAAGTCAAGTCAAGTCAAGGATGCTTTCACCGCCCGAGCGGCCATACATCCGCCTCGATGAGAATGAAACAGTTGAAGGCGAGTGTCTGGCCACCACAGAATAGAACAAGTAAAGTCAAGGATGCTTTCAGCACATAGGAGAGAGGTGTACACAGACACAGCCATGCCATGATTCCTGTAGCACATAGGGTAGAGGTGTACACAGACGTAGCCATGCCATGATTCCTGTAGCACATAGGGTAGAGGTGTACACAGACGTAGCCATGCCATGATTCCTGTAGCACATAGGGTAGAGGTGTACACAGACGTAGCCATGCCATGATTCCTGTAGCACATAGGGTAGAGGTGTACACAGACGTAGCCATGCCATGATTCCTGTAGCACATAGGGTAGAGGTGTACACAGACGTAGCCATGCCATGATTCCTGTAGCACATAGGGTAGAGGTGTACACAGACACAGCCATGCCATGATTCCTGTAGCACATAGGGTAGAGGTGTACACAGACGTAGCCATGCCATGATTCCTGTAGCACATAGGGTAGAGGTGTACACAGACGTAGCCATGCCATGATTCCTGTAGCACATAGGGTAGAGGTGTACACAGACGTAGCCATGCCATGATTCCTGTAGCACATAGGGTAGAGGTGTACACAGACGTAGCCATGCCATGATTCCTGTAGCACATAGGGTAGAGGTGTACACAGACGTAGCCATGCCATGATTCCTGTAGCACCTAGGGTAGAGGTGTACACAGACGTAGCCATGCCATGATTCCTGTAGCACATAGGGTAGAGGTGTACACAGACGTAGCCATGCCATGATTCCTGTAGCACATAGGGTAGAGGTGTACACAGACGTAGCCATGCCATGATTCCTGTAGCACATAGGGTAGAGGTGTACACAGACGCAGCCATGCCATGATTCCTGTAGCACATAGGGTAGAGGTGTACACAGACGCAGCCATGCCATGATTCCTGTAGCACATAGGGTAGAGGTGTACACAGACGTAGCCATGCCATGATTCCTGTAGCACATAGGGTAGAGGTGTACACAGACGCAGCCATGCCATGATTCCTGTAGCACATAGGGTAGAGGTGTACACAGACGCAGCCATGCCATGATTCCTGTAGCACATAGGGTAGAGGTGTACACAGACGTAGCCATGCCATCGTGTAGCACACAGGGGAGAGGTGTACACAGACGTAGCCATGCCATGATTCCTGTAGCACATAGGAGAGAGGTGTACACAGACACAGCCATGCCATGATTCCTGTAGCACATAGGATACAGGTGTACACGGACGCAGCCATGCCTTGATTCCTGTAGCACATAGGGTAGAGGTGTACACGGGCGCAGCCATGCCATCGTGTAGCACATAGGGTAGAGGTGTACACGGGCGCAGCCATGCCATGATTCATGTAGCACACAGGGGAGAGGTGTACACGGACGCAGCCATGCCATGATTCCTGTAGCACATATGGTAGAGGTGTACACGGACGCAGCCATGCCATCGTGTAGCACACAGGGGAGAGGTGTACACAGACGCAGCCATGCCATCGTGTAGCACATAGGGTAGAGGTGTACACGGACGCAGCCATGCCATCGTGTAGCACATGGGGTAGAGGTGTACACGGGCGCAGCCATGCCATGATTCCTGTAGCACACAGGGGAGAGGTGTACACGGACGCAGCCATGCCATGATTCCTGTAGCACATAGGGTAGAGGTGTACACGGACGCAGCCATGCCATCGTGTAGCACACAGGGGGAGAGGTGTACACAGACGCAGCCATGCCATCGTGTAGCACATAGGGTAGAGGTGTACACGGACGCAGCCATGCCATGATTCCTGTAGCACATAGGAGAGATGTGTACACGGACGCAGCCATGCCATGATTCCTGTAGCACATTGAAAAGATGTGTACACGGACGCAGGCATGCCATGATTCTTGTAGCACATAGGAAAGATGTTTTCACGGACACAGCCATGCCATCGTGTAGCACATAGGATACAGGTGTACACGAACGCAGCCATGCCATGATTCGTGTAGCACATATGGTAGAGGTGTACACGGACGCAGCCATGCCATGATTCCTGTAACACATATTGTAGAGGTGTACACGGACGCAGCCATGCCATGATTCCTGTAACACATATGGTAGAGGTGTACACGGACGCAGCCATGCCATGATTCCTGTAACACATAGGGTAGAGGTGTACACGGACGCAGCAATGCCATGATTCCTGTAGCACATATGAGAGAGGTGTACACGGATGCAGCCATGCGATGATTCCTGTAGCACGTATGAGAGAGGTGTACACGGATGCAGCCATGCCATGATTCCTTTAGCACATATGGTAGAGGTGTACACGGACGCAGCCATGCCATCCTGTAGCACATATGAGAGAGGTGTACACGGACGCAGCCATGCCATGGTTCATGTAACACATATTGTAGAGGTGTACACGGACGCAGCCATGCCATGATTCCTGTAACACATATGGTAGAGGTGTACACGGACGCAGCCATGCCATGATTCCTGTAACACATAGGGTAGAGGTGTACACGGACGCAGCAATGCCATGATTCCTGTAGCACATATGAGAGAGGTGTACACGGATGCAGCCATGCGATGATTCCTGTAGCACGTATGAGAGAGGTGTACACGGATGCAGCCATGCCATGATTCCTTTAGCACATATGGTAGAGGTGTACACGGACGCAGCCATGCCATCCTGTAGCACATATGAGAGAGGTGTACACGGACGCAGCCATGCCATCCTGTAGCACATATGAGAGAGGTGTACACAGACGCAGCCATGCCATGGTTCATGTAACACATAAGGTAGAGGTGTACACGGACGCAGCAATGCCATGATTCCTGTAGCACATATGAGAGAGGTGTACACGGACGCAGCCATGCCATGATTCCTGTAACACATAGGGTAGAGGTGTACACGGACGCAGCAATGCCATGATTCCTGTAGCACATATGAGAGAGGTGTACACGGATGCAGCCATGCGATGATTCCTGTAGCACATATGAGAGAGGTGTACACGGACGCAGCCATGCCATGGTTCATGTAACACATATTGTAGAGGTGTACACGGACGCAGCCATGCCATCCTGTAGCACATATGAGAGAGGTGTACACGGACGCAGCCATGCCATCCTGTAGCACATATGAGAGAGGTGTACACAGACGCAGCCATGCCATGGTTCATGTAACACATATGGTAGAGGTGTACACGGACGCAGCCATGCCATGATTCCTGTAGCACATATGGTAGAGGTGTACACGGACGCAGCCATGCCATGGTTCGTGTTGTAACACATATGAGAGAGGTGTACACGGACGCAGCCATGCCATGATTCCTGTAACACATAGGGTAGAGGTGTACACGGACGCAGCAATGCCATGATTCCTGTAACACATAGGGTAGAGGTGTACACGGACGCAGCAATGCCATGATTCCTGTAGCACATATGAGAGAGGTGTACACGGACGCAGCCATGCCATGATTCCTGTAACACATAGGGTAGAGGTGTACACGGACGCAGCAATGCCATGATTCCTGTAGCACATATGAGAGAGGTGTACACGGATGCAGCCATGCGATGATTCCTGTAGCACATATGAGAGAGGTGTACACGGACGCAGCCATGCCATGGTTCCTGTAACACATAGGGTAGAGGTGTACACGGACGCAGCCATGCCATGATTCCTGTAACACATAGGGTAGAGGTGTACACGGACGCAGCAATGCCATGATTCCTGTAGCACATATGAGAGAGGTGTACACGGATGCAGCCATGCGATGATTCCTGTAGCACATATGAGAGAGGTGTACACGGACGCAGCCATGCCATGGTTCGTGTTGTAGCACATATGAGAGAGGTGTACACGGACGCAGCCATGCCATGATTCATGTTGTATCACATACCGACTATCTTGACTAGTCATGATTTAGTAGAGGTTGTTATATTTCCCTGAAGCTAATATTATTGTTTTATTGGTCGCAATTTCTTCTATTTCCCCAGATTGCCTTCCAGGTGGTAATTCCTCCTGTGTGGACAGACCTGATGGAAATTACATGCTTTGTGATCCTCTGTGTCAAGAAGGCAACTTTGTTTCGTGTAGTAACGAGTACACTTATACAATGTAAGACATCACACAATGGTCAGCTTGTTGTTTCTTATGTAGGAAATGACATATTACTATGGAAATAAGTCTACACTGAATGCATTACAGGAACTCTCGACAGCTAGTACTGTTGTTTTTTTTTGCACTCTAGGAACACTCGACATTAAGCATTGTACTACATTTTATTGCACTATAGAAAAACTGACCAAGAGTAGAGTATTACATTTTATTACACTATAGGAAAATTGACTTCCGTTATGGCACTATATTTCATACACTATTGGGAAAGCTTTCCCCTCAAATAACACAAGTTTTCTCTGATAAAATAGATGACGACTAGTCAAACATTATACTTATTGCAAGATTGGCAAATTTACCAACAGGGCAATACTGTGTTTAGTGCAATACAGGACAAATGACCACGATGATAATTAAAGAGTCTGACTGAGACTGGCCACGAAGATAATTCAATATTTAGTGCAATCTAGGAAAACTAATCATGAAGATGATTCAATCATCATCATCATCATCATTATCATCATCCACTTATGCCGTCAAGCGGCGTGGGGAGGAATAATTTGCGTTCCAGTGCCTGGTGGGCGGCACTGAATAGTGTCATTCCGTGTGGTTGTACAATGTCTTTGATGTCGTCGATCCATTTTCTTCTTGGACGTCCTCTTGGTCTCGTCGCAGATGATCTTTGATGTAAGGCCAGTGATGGTAGTTGCTGGTGTTGCATTCTAACGACATGGCCAAACCACTTGATCTTCTGTCTTTCAATAAATGTGGCACAAGGTGTTGATCCCACAGTCTGTCTGATAACAGCATTTCTTACTCGGTCTCGGATTGTTAGGTTGGCAGCTCTCCTCAAGCATCTCATCTCGAACGTGGTGGTTTTGTGAATGTGTGATTTGGTTAAGTCCAGGTTTGAGATTGGTAGCATAGCGTTGGTGTGAATATGTTGTTTATTATCTGTCGTTTTGCGGAAATGGGTATGTTTGGATGCTTCAGTAAGGGTGATAGTCGATATGTAAGTGCACTAGCTTTTTGACATCTGATTTCGATTACTCTGTCCAATCTGCCATCTTCTGTGATCATACTTCCAAGATATTTGAATTCTTTAATTTGTTTCAGGCCGGTCTCTCTGGCTGAGGGGTTACAACACTTTCTCCGTAATCCCGTTTATCACGCAGTCTCGTAGCGGGCGAGAACTGGAGGCGGTTCGACCCCCGCTGGTGACTTGCGGGATAACTGAGCCGGCCGCTCAGAAAGCAATGGCAAACTACTGAGCGTAATCTTGCCAAGAGATCAACAGACAGCTGAAAGATGCTGCTGTTGACAGCGATGTCCTGTAAAGGATATGCGAATTTACAACAACAAAAAAAACCTTGTTTCAGAGTTGTGCTATTTATCTGTATACTTAGTGGACCAGGCGATCTGCTAACTTGCAATAATTCGGTTTTGGCTGTGTTTATACTCATATTGTATCTGCTGCAGGTTGAACTCTAATTAGTAATATGATTTTGTAGTTTGCCCTCATCGCTGTAAGATGATTCAATATTTAGTGCAATACAGGAAAACTGACCACATGGTGAACACAATATTACATAAAATATATGACAACTGAGCTTGAAGATAATACTACATTAAATATGGCATACAATATGTGTCCTCTATAAATGCGTGACAGTTTGAGAGATTTCACCAATGTTGAAGTAACAATCACAATTGAGCCTTCGCGCGGAAAGGGTTGGGAACCATTGGCGTTATAGAGTTCGGGGCACGAGCATCCATGGAGATAAGTTAATATTTCTGGGCTGCCCTTGGCTGTAAGCTAGATTACCACAGTGTGGGCTCGGTGGTATAGTGGACATTTCTGGGCTGCCCTTGGCTGTAAGCTAGATTACCACGGCGTGGGCTCGGTCGGTGGTATAGTGGAGATTTCTGGGCTGCCCTTGGCTGTAAGCTAGATTACCACGGCGTGGGCTGGGTGGTGTAGTGGACATTTCTGGGCTGCCCTTGGCTGTAACCTAGATTACCACGGCGTGGGCTCGGTCGCTGGTATAGTGGACATTTCTGGGCTGCCCTTGGCTGTAACCTAGATTACCACGGCGTGGGCTCGGTCGCTGGTATAGTGGACATTTCTGGGCTGCCCTTGGCTGTAAGCTAGATTACCACGGCGTGGGCTGGGTGGTGTAGTGGACATTTCTGGGCTGCCCTTGGCTGTAAGCTAGATTACCACGGCGAGGGCTCGGTCGGTGGTATAGTGGACATTTCTGGGCTGCCCTTGGCTGTAAGCTAGATTACCACGGCGTGGGCTCGGTGGTGTAGTGGACATTTCTGGGCTGCCCTTGGCTGTAAGCTAGATTACCACAGCGTGGCTCGGTGAGTGGTATAGTGGACATTTCTGGGCTGTCCTTGGCTGTAAGCTAGACTACCACAGCGTGGGCTCGGTGAGTTATATAGTGGACATATCTGGGCTGACCTTGGCTGTAAGCTAGACTAACACGGCATGGCTCGGTGGGTTGTATAGTGGACATTTCTGGGCTGTCTTTGGCTGTAACCTAGAATCCTTTGATTGAGGATACCCCGACAGTGCCATCTGTAAACAGGAGGTACATATATCTATTCTGGGAAAGAACAGAATTAACCCATCGACATTGGTTTTCATTTGACAACATATGTATTCAGTGCGTATTGGCCACACAGCAGTCAGATGTTGACTTATGACTCTTCAAGCTGAAAGGTTAGTAGTGGCCAGAGGATAGATTTCATTGTCCACGCCCTACCCCATCTGGCTCGGTCACTATCCACAGAGATACAAGCCGTCTGCCTAGCGCATCGCACAGATAACTAACTCAGTAACTACAGCCATGACCTTCATGGGTCTCCAGAAAGAAGAGCACTCATTGGCTGAACGACGCAGACTGAAAACCAACCCACAACGTTCACAGACCGAGGCAGATGGCGTGACGACTTCCCAAGGGGGCATGCAGATTGTAGTCTTGTCACATGACCAAACCATCTGGCTTGCTAGCTATCCGTACAATCTATCGGCGACAATGTTGTGTCCATTTGCTCCCTGATATTTCTAATTCTGGCATCGGTTCTTATCTTGATTCGTCTGGCTAAATTATGAATTTATTGCAGGTGTTTCATCTCTGCTGGCACACCTTCTTTTATCTTGCTGTTTTTTTTAAAGTTCTGACGCTGGTATACACATATTGTATTTATTAATTGTATATTTGCATTTATCAATGGTATGTGTGATTTATTAGTGCGTATTTTTTGTAAGGTGTGTGATTATAAAAGCATATTGTGCACCAACAATATTAATATGTGTATTGTATCTCTCCACAGGCCGTGCCCCCTGGCATATTACGGACCCGACATGAAATTAGCTAAGATGGTATATGTCCCAGAGACGGATACTTGTGAACGAGAATCGGCCTCCTGTCCACGGGACGTCAGCCAATTTACACAATAAATGGTGTCTGACTGCAGAATCTGAAGGCTGACTTGTATAACCCACCACAAGACCCATACACAGTTGTTTGGGAAACCCGGCACGAAATATCCTATAATTTCCTTTCACGGTGACGACAATAAAGCACGCATTTTGAAACCTTGTTTGTGTTATTGTACATATTACATGTATTATTACGGTAGTGTGAATCAGTATCAAATGAAGAAAGACCATTTCCTGTTACGTTGTCAATTGTCAAAGAACGTGCCATAACTATCGTATTGAGTTAAGTTGAGTTGAGTTAAGAACCAACATCACTGCACTCAGGACATTCCCATAGTTTTCCGCCCCATTCAACAGCCAGCGAAGATTCATACTACTAATAGCTCCCACCGCTATCTAATTTAAAGTTCTCCTGGTCTTCCCTCTCAGTTTTGAGATTATCCCAGAACCCTTGCCGATCCCCCGCAATCTCATTCTTTCTACATGCGGGTTCTCAATCTGTTCCCCCGCTCTTTTCACCCGGTCCCACAGGCGCACGACCACCACCATCCCCCTCCCCGTCCATAGGCAGTCTACCACCAAGAGATGCATTCCCTGCCAGCCTATCAGCCTGTTCATACCCCCCCCCCCCCCCCGCATCCCCGCATGACCATGGCAAAATATCCAAGCAATTCTCACAATCCGTGATCTCTGAAGCGACGATAGCCATTCCACACGAAACATTCCTTTCTCCACATTGCTTAGCATATTCTTTGAATCCGTAATGAACACAACGTGTGTTGAAGTAGTTTCTTCTAGCCACCGGAATGCCGCTGTTACTGCCTCCACCTCCATTCTCATGCTGGAGGTCGTAGTCTCATATGCCAGACTCTCCTTTTTCAAGACTCGTCCATTACCCTTTGCAATAAAGCCCCAGCCACTACGTCTGTTTCTCACCACTGACCCATCGGTGTAGATAACTATGTCACCTTGATGTGTGTTGCTCTGGATCAGCTGTTGCACTTCAAACTCAGTGCGGCCCGCTGTCCATTCTCTGCACTCACGACCCAGTGTTATTATTACATTGTGCCAGTCCGTCATATCATCCGGAACTTCAATCCACTCTCTTTCACGATTAATGGTCTCTAGATCACACACCTGACGTATAGAAAGTTCTGCCTGTCCCATCCAGGACCTGTCTCGTCTTAGTCTATGACCCTTGACCATATCCATGGCTTCATGCAGGGGGTGATCCCTATCTGGGGCAACTCTCAGGTACCATTTGGCCTGAAGGATCCTATGCCTATCCGTCATTGTTGGTAGCGCCAGGGTATGCCTCATGCATATAATTGTTGTGTCCTTTGTGCACAAAGCACGAATTCCGTAGCTCTAGCGACGACCCACAGGAGTCTCCGAAAAATTTCACTCGTGAACCGAAGGGCGCGGCCCGGAATCGAACCCACAACCTTCGGAGTCCGAATCAAACGGCTTGACCACTTCGCCACGGAGACTCCATGTATGCATTCTAACACAATCAACCAATCAGAAGCCAGGAAGCTGACAACAAGCAACCATATCTACGAAAGGGGGTTCGCGAGGGCGAGGACGACAAGAGAGTGCAGAAAGCGGTGTAACAGCCAAGTGCAGAAAGCGGTGTAACAGCCGAGTGCAGAAAGCGGTGTAACAGCCGAGTGCAGAAAGCGGTGTAACAGTCGAGTGCAGAAAGCGGTGTAACAGCCGAGTGCAGAAAGCGGTGTAACAGCCGCAGCAAGGGCAGTGGGTGTCATGGGAGGGAACTCTACAGAAGTCCCTCTCAGTGCAGAAAGCGGTGTAACAGCCGCAGCAAAGGCAGGGGGTGTCATGGGAGGGAACTCTACAGAACTCCCTCTCGTGGAACGATATATGACGCTTTCCGCCATTGATAATAAACTTCCTTGTCAGATCACTTTACGAATTCGTGCCATCAGCTGTTTACCTGGTCAGACGGGGTTTATCCGAAGACCCAACATATCCCCTGTGTAGCAACACGCAGACCAACAGGGCTCAGACCGTAGAACACGCACTGTCTGCGTGCAGGGCGACCCTTGGGCAAGGCCGATTTACGTGGCGCCACAACAAGGTTCTCACCGAACCGGCAGCCATAGTGGATGTAGCAAGACTCCAGGCAAACAAGGGGACTGTTGGTATAACCGGATGAATAAGCTTCGTAAAAGCTGGATAAAAGTCGAACAGCAGAGTCGACTGTCCTGACAGCCTGCCATTCATCCTCTGAGACGCTGAAGACTGGGAACTGACAGTAGATCAGCAGGGTCGACTGTCCTGACAGCCTGCCATTCATCCTCTGAGACACTGAAGACTGGGAGCTGACTGTAGAACAGCAGGGTCGACTGTCCTGACAGCCTGCCATTCATCCTCTGAGACACTGAAGACTGGGAACTGACAGTAGATCAGCAGGGTCGACTGTCCTGACAGCCTGCCATTCATCCTCTGAGACACTGAAGACTGGGAGCTGACTGTAGAACAGCAGGGTCGACTGTCCTGACAGCCTGCCATTCATCCTCTGAGACACTGAAGACTGGGAGCTGACTGTAGAACAGCAGGGTCGACTGTCCTGACAGCCTGCCATTCATTCTCTGAGACACTGAAGACTGGGAGCTGACTGTAGATCAGCAGGGTCGACAGTCCTGACAGCCTGCCATTCATCCTCTGAGACACTGAAGACTGAGAGCTGACAGTAGATCAGCAGAGTCGACTGTCCTGACAGCCTGCCATTCATTCTCTGAGACACTGAAGACTGGGAGCTGACTGTAGATCAGCAGGGTCGACAGTCCTGACAGCCTGCCATTCATCCTCTGAGACACTGAAGACTGGGAGCTGACTGTAGATCAGCAGGGTCGACTGTCCTGACAGCCTGCCATTCATTCTCTGAGACACTGAAGACTGAGAGCTGACTGTAGATCAGCAGGGTCGTGGCAAATACCCAGCGGTAATCCTGAGGTTTCAGCTGCGACCAGACATTGTAGTTTGCTCTCCGACGACTCAACAGTTAGTACTAATCGAGCTGACTGTTCCGTTTGAGTCAAGAGTCGAGGAGCAGCAAACATATATGATGAACAAATACAGTGACATGGTCGCAAGGCTGAGACAAGGAGGATATACCGTCAGGCTTTTCGCCATAGAGATAGGCGCGAGAGGCCTTGTTACCATCTCTGCATACAACGTGATGAAATAACTAGGCGTAAAGGGACAAGCAAGGACCCCGACACTTAAAAGATTGGGCGAGGCAGCGGAGAAGGCCTCGAGCTGGCTATGGAGTAAGCGCAATACAGGGTGGGACAAGGATAAGCAGTAAATGGTTCAACTCCGCCTGCAATTTTAGTCACCGTCTCTCAAGAATAACAACCTCGGTAACACAAAAGCCTCTCCAGAAGAGTACCACCTCACAATGAGACCGAACCAACAGCCACTGCGAAGGCGACAAGGGAAAGTCTCGATATCCTACGAAGTCGTAGAGTGTCTGCCTGTACGGCGAGAAACTACCAGTCTGCACACCAATAAGCCAGACATGGGACAACAAATACTCACGCAAACCTCAGGTCTTGTATGACATCACACTGATGTTGGACAACAGGATGTTTTCATCCGACATAGAGGACTTCGCGTTGGAGCTGAGCCAACGAACACAAGCAAGCAAGTCTCGATAGATAAACACGACAGGAGAAAGACGTCTGGGAGTCATGACACAGACGGGTCCGCCCCCTGAGAGCGTCAGGAAGGTATAGAGACCGATTCGACAAGGGGGTATTACTTCTGATGATCAGAAACCTCCTGTCGTGCTTGATCCCCGGGGGAGTTTTTACCACCACGAGACACACTATAAAGACACCAACTATAACCACAAGACACACTATAAAGACACCAACTATAACCACAAGACACACTATAAAGACACCAACTATAACCACAAGACACACTATAAAGACAACAACTATAACCACAAGACACACTATAAAGACACCAACTATAACCACAAGACACACTATAAAGACACCAACTATAACCACAAGACACACTATAAAGACACCAACTATAACCACACGACACACTATAAAGACACCAATTATAACCACAAGACACACTATAAAGACACCAACTATAACCACAAAACACACTAAAAAGATACCAACTATAACCACAAACACACTAAAAAGACACCAACTATAACCACAAGACACACTATAAAGACCCCAACTATAACCACAAGACACACTATAAAGGCCCCAACTATAACCACAAGACACACTATAAATACACCAACTATAACCACAAGACACACTATAAAGACACCAACTATAACCACAAGACACACTACAAAGGCCCCAACTATAACCACAAGACACACTATACAGGCCCCAACTATAACCACAAGACACACTACAAAGGCCCCAACTATAACCACAAGACACACTATACAGGCCCCAACTATAACCACAAGACACACTATACAGGCCCCAACTATAACCACAAGACACACTATAAAGACACCAACTATAGCCACAAGACACACAATAAAGACACCAACTATAACCACAAGACACACTATAAAGACACCAACTATAACCACAAGACACACTATAAAGACCCCAACTATAACCACAAGACACACTATAAATACACCAACTATAACCACAAGACACACTATAAAGACCCCAACTATAACCACAAGACACACTATAAAGACACCAACTATAACCACAAGACACACTATAAAGACACCAACTATAACCACAAGACACACTATAAGGACACCAACTATAACCACAAGACACACTATAAAGGCACCAACTATAACCACAAGACACACTATAAAGACCCCAACTATAACCACAAGACACACTATACAGGCCCCAACTATAACCACAAGACTCACTACAAAGGCCCCAACTATAACCACAAGACACACTATAAAGACACCAACAATAACCACAAGACACACTACAAAGGCCCCAACTATAACCACAAGACACACTATAAAGACACCAACTATAACCACAAGACACACTATAAAGACACCAACTATACATAACCAAGTCGTCAAGTCGAAGGTTGAAAGGGGCCATTCGTCTCAAGAAACCACAGCAGGGACCGCAACTCTCCTGACTGTCAGTTAGAGATTGCACTCGCAGCATGGCCGGCTCTTTGCAAATGGCTGAAAGGGGTAAATAACGACAGAGGAATAATGCAAACTCCTACTAATCTGAATGGATAGGGGGTATTTAAAAACAATTTAATGTCTATAGTCCATTCACATTTGTTTTCCCCCATACAGAAACCCATATCTCAGTAACTAACTGAGGGGAAATGATGAGATTTAGCATATAACCTTATCATTAAGTCCCCACAACAACAACAAATTTTGTTCTGGAGATTGTACAGTAGATTTCAATTTGTGTTTATATGCGGTATATAATTTACGGGTCAGAGATGAAGTGTATATTATGAAATGTTTTACATCTTCGCACGAAAACATCAGCGTTCAATAGTGGAATTTCTCGTGCAGCACGAGGATGTCTTTATGACAAGAACGTCGCGTAATGGAACGGGGGTGTTCAGAGGTGTCGTCTATATTTCTACCGATAGTGGGTGCTTTCATGAAATGTGATTATTTTATAAATCTTACCATTTATTGCTAACATCTGAATGTGTGAATATTTTGAATGGGATTGAATGTGACATCGTGCACAAAAGAAGCAATAAATATATGGTTCCGAAGGGAAAACATATCATTTCCATAAAATTATTTCAAGCTAGAATTGTTGTCTCTTGTAAAATAGACGCAAAAAAGCAAGAAATATCAAATCGACAAGTTGATAGAAGAGCATGGCCATAGGTGCTTGAGACTTCCGCCGTACCATTCTCATTTAAACCATATAGAACTTGTGTGGGCTAAAATTAAAGTACATGTGGTAGCTGACAATACTACATTTAAATTGGCAGACGACAAGATACTAACCCAGTCCGCGCTTTTAATTATTGATAAAAATTATTGGAAAAATGGATTGAATTTTATGCAACCGAGAGCAGTCATCAACCTACTGGAATCGTCCGACACAGATTAAGGTTTGGGCAGACAGCAGACATTAACCCACATGCACACCTAATGGGATGTTTTGCTCCAACTATTCAGAAGAATTGTAGGCCCTAAACATTACAGCATCGGCACAAGCAATACAACTTGTCAATGGCAACAGTTTGTATTCCACAGTGATGAATTTTAAGTTCTGCAAGCCCTCAACGGTGACACACAACTGGCATTGAAAAATTGTTTTAAAAAAATGCTAAACGCATTTGTCAGAGTCCTAATTATTAGCTCTGTCTAGCTCGCTGGACTTGGACAGGCAAATTACAACATCTACGACACATCTACTAATAACACATGAATGCAATCGGAAAACTGGCAGGAGCTATCTCCTGAACAATCATTTATTACAATATATATTACAGGCTGACAACATGATCGCACTTCACGCTCAAACAATCGTTCACCACTAACAGCCACGCGCTAGCTCACAATGGCGATCTTTACACTGTCGCCCGCATGATCATTCACAATCACAACTTCACATCATCCCGCACATATCACAGTTAGTACATTCCTCGAATATCACTACACAACGTTCATCTCCATCTATCCGTCACAACCACTATCGTTCTATCGTTCTAGCGTTCTCTAGATCTCCACACGTCCGTCCCTATTCGCTGCCTCACACACACTGCCTCTCTCCTCGTTGACCTTCCCACATCACGTGGCTCGGTTCACGGGCTTCTTGCCTGACCGTCCACTAGCCAAGCCGTGGTGTCTCTTACTGCCCTTTACCTCAGCTATGCTTACACTGACTCTCGCTTACATACCGGCACTTACATTCTTCCTTACACATGTCATATAAGACCATGACATATTGAATACCAACAGAAGAGCAATATTGCAATGGAAACTGACATAGTGTGGCATAAAAAGAAAAGTGAGAACAAATACGTTGTAAAATTAGGGGACAACACACGAATATACGAATCAATCTATAAACTTCAATGAAAAGAGGACCAAAATCTTGGCCGTTAAGAAGGAAGCCCACTACAGAGACATTCACAAGTATATCCGTCGTGAAAAACACTTAATCATGTTCCGTCTCTGGACAGTAAACAGCAGAATAGACAATCTTTCACGAAGACTCAAAGCGGGTCTGTCACTCATGTGTACGTGTGAACAAACTACACAGACAACCGAGCAGATCCTTAAAACTTGACACATGGTGACTAAATTGTGGTATCTTTTCTGATCACTCCATACGCACATTAAGGCACAGCTGTTTGACAGCTTTCACGAACTCCATATAACAAGCTAAATGCATCCTAGTAACATGGCTCCTTGTGTACACACTATTACTCAGCAGCTGAAGAAACAAGAAGGAAATGAAAAATAAAGTAAAAAATATATTCCTTCTACTTTCCTGTCCATTTCCATTTCGACTCCACATTATTTATAGGCTAGCATAGCCTACGATGGGTAGCGTTGTGGTATTCCGGTGTGATAATTTGGCGTGTCCAGTGTGTGCTGCGTGGTTACACACCCGCTTCACGCGCGTGATCCGGGGCTTGTTTCCGGATCCGGTCAGGGATATGCACTACTGACGAGCTCAAACGAGGGCGAAACTCGAGTATAGTGCTTCCATGACGTGAATAGGCCTTAGGTTCGTGCCGGAATGCGATCGGCGTTGCCAGTAGTGGGTTGTGCTCAATATTTAAATTTCAAATCCCGAAACAACCAAATAATCAATTTTATCTTTGCTCACTGGATTTAGGAGGCCTGGTGTTCCTTGCCAGTGAGAAGTCCTGATCGTTCGGGTCCACATCGATTGACGGACGTCAGTCGCGGCGATTGGGCAATCTTGAGCATAGCCTACGATGGGTAGCGTTGTGGTATTCCGGTGTGATAATTTGGCGTGTCCAGTGTGTGCTGCGTGGTTACACACCCGCTTCACACGCGTGATCCGGGGCTTGTTTCCGGATCCGGTCAGGGATATGCACTACTGACGAGCTCAAACGAGGGCGAAACTCGAGTATAGTGCTTCCATGACGTGGATAGGCCTTAGGTTCGTGCCGGAATGCGATCGGCGTTGCCAGTAGTGGGTTGTGCTCAATATATAATTAACTATGTTTAAATGGTGCTAAACTAAACTAAGATGATGTAGATGTTAAATTAAATGAGTTATTAACTAAATATAGGTGAATTATAGCTGAAATGTCCTAATTAACGTTACCTGGGCAATATACATTCATAATTCACAAATGAATACAAAAATATTAAGTTACACGCGACTGGTTATAAAAACATGTTATATACATATCACATAGCTACACTAATTAATTACATCCAGGTGTGATGTTGGAGCAGTGTCTTCCGTAGAATGTCCTCGAAAATATAGTTCCACTAGACCAAGTCTGATTTATGCTCTCATCCTGGGTAATGTTCATACTAATGGTATGCTACTGATTTGGTGTAGGTTCAAGTCTAGCACTTCGATGTCTCAAGGGTTGTATAAGTGGTACTGGTGTAGACAAATACTAATGTGTCTGTTCATTTCACTATTACTGACACAGTTTATATTACACAGCTGCAAGCGACTGGCGATGGTAACGCACTATAATGTTCATAATCACCACATAGGGCACTAGATAAATACAGTGTCAATGTCTTTGGTGATATGAGATCGCTCCCTTCTCATATTTCAGGTATCTCAATGTTAGAAGGTCGGCTTAATGTGTCAGCCAAAGAGTTCAAGCTTCCCTTAAAATGCTTAATCGTGAAGGCGTAGTTTTGCAGTATCAAGGACCACCTGTATATCCTGTTGTTACGATGAACCCCAGACTGCATGACAGTTATCGGCGAATTATCGGTTTCAATAACAAACTCTGTACCCGCCAGGAATCTATGAAGTTTCCTGACACAATAGATCACGCTTAGAGCTTCCAATTCAGAGGCTGAGTATCGTCCTTCAGCAGGAGTGCTCTTACGATTTAAGTACATTATCGGATGAAACCTTCCTTCGTAACATTGGCCTAAGACGCCAGAAATGGAGATAGTACTTGCTTCTGTACGGAGAAAATAGGTAAGATTCTTATTAGGCAAACGCAAAATAGGTGGAACGCTGAACATACGTTTCAATTTTGATAACGCATCAATTAACTTTGCATCCTGTACATTTAGTTTTACAGATGCTTTTAAAATATTCGAAAAAACGCTGGTAATTTCAGCCAAATTGGGTATAAATTTGCTGTAATAATTGACAAGACCAAGCAAACTACGGACCTGTTTCTTAGTCGTTGGCATAGTTAAATTAAGAATCTTGGTCACGATTCTTTCATCTGTTCTGAGTTGGCCTCTACTGATTGTATGGCCTAGGAAATCGATTTCTTCCATACCCAACTCTACTTTGGTGGGTTTCACTGTAAGACCGAATAATCGCAATCTCTCGAAGACATGTCGCAGTTTCTGAAAGTGTGATGTCCTGTCTGCTGTATGGATGCAAATGTCGTCAATATAGGTAGATGTATTAGGAATTCCGTGTAACAGGTCTCTGGTGAGTCGGACAAAAGTGGCTGGAGCATTACGAAGACCGAAAGGAAGAAAACGCCACTCATACAGGCCTAGAGATGTTGAGAATGCTGTCAACGGAATAGACAATGATTCCATCGGGACCTGCCAATAACCTTTCGTTAGGTCGAGTTTAGAGAAGATACGTGATGTTGACATATCGAGGATAAGATCGTCACATGAAGGGAAAGGGTCTGCATCGACCCTGGTCACGTTGTTTAACCGGCGATAGTCGACGCAGAGGCGGATCGTGGAGTCCTTTTTTCTGACTCGAACGATAGGAAAAGAGTATTCTGACTGTGATTTCTGAATTATTCCACTCGATTCAAGATTTAACAATTCCTTGTCGAGATTTTCCCTGTAACTTAATGGGATGGAATAAGGTCGGCACTTGATAGGTGTGTTATCAGTCAGAATAATAGAGTGTTCTATTCTGTCTGTCTTACCTGGGATGTCGGAAAAAATGTCCCTGTACTCAGTTACTAACTCTATAAGTTGTCGTCGTTGCTCGTCTGTCAGTTTCGGTTCTAAACGTATGCTATCAATTGTCCCAGTCGTGTCTACTGTCGGGACTGGTAATTATATTCCATCGTCTTCTGTCTGATTAAGCACTGTTGTTGTACTAGCTGTGTGTTCTGTTTCCTGGCTAGGTGTGTTTGTGCTGTCGGCGTCCTCTGTCGTCCTACCTAGTGTAGTTGTGTTGTGTATGTCTGTCGTCCGATTGCTTGGTGTAGGTGCATCTTGTTCGTCTGTCATCAGTTCTTGACGTGAAAAGTAAGGCTTCAGCATGTTGATATGAAATATCTTTAATTTTCCCTTTATCGATATTTCATAGTCGACATCTGATATCTTTCGTTCAACTTTGAATGGCCCTTGCCATGATGTTAGTAACAAAATTACGTTTATCTGGTAGTAAAAGTAGCACCTTTTGATTGGGTTCAAGGTGTAGGGTTTTGGCACCCTTATTTGCATATTCGCGGTACATCTGGCCTTTTCTCTCCAAAGATGCTTTGGCTATTACACACGCCTTCATGATTTTATCGCGTGTCTCTGTTACCATCTCGTAAGGTGTTAATGCGGTTGGATTCTCTACTGAGCTAGTGATTAGCTGATGGTATATTGTTAGGGGTCCACGAGGGTTTGCCCCACAAACTAACTCGAAAGGTGAGAAACCCGTACTTGAGTGACGGAATTTCTCGATGGGCAAATAGCACTGCTGGTAATAGAGTATCCCAATCGGATGGGTTCTCTGCTGTTACTTTTGCCAGCATGTGTTTTAAATCCCCGTTAATTTTTTCTATGATCCCGTTACTGGCAGGGTGATACGGGCTACAAAAATGCTGTTCTATTCCTAGCAATTTTGTTAGGGCTTGCATAGCAGCCGAAATAAACTGCGTTCCTCGGTCGGATAAAATAGTTCGAGGAAAGCCAAATCTACAAAATAGATGCAAGAATACATTTGCCACATCTTTGGAGGTGATGTATTTAAGTGGCACAGCTTCGATCCACCTTGTACAGAGATACACGAAGGTTAGTATAAACCGGTTTCCTTTGTTCGACACCTGATTCAGGGGTCCAACAATATCCACCGCTACACTTTCGAATGGTCTAGAGGCCAATATTGAAAGCTGGACCTCGGCAACTGCATGCTTTCCCTTTCTCACGAAATGTTGACAAATAGTACATGATCGACAGAAAAGTTTAATATCGTTACAAAACTTGGGCCAATAGAAGTGTGACAACATTCTATCTCTTGTTTTGTCATAGGCCAAATGTCCAGCAAACGGTGACTCATGTGCAATCTTTAGCACATTTTGTCGGTGTTTTGAGGGTAACACCGTCTGCTGAATTTCATGGTTATTTGTTGTATAATAACGCATGAGAATTCCGTTGTGTATTTTAAAATACCAAGATGCATTTTTAGTAACTTTCGCTCGCTCACCTAACAATTTAAAATAAGGTGTGATAGTTTGATCGGTGCGTGGTGCCTCGATAAACTCTTGTCGAGTAGCACTAGCACCAGTGGGTGTTAACAACTGTAACATTTCATTTTGTAGGTCAGTGTAATATGTTTGGGTATCTGACCTTGTTACAGCATTAGCCGTGTTTGTTTGTTTCCAGGCTAATATTTCGTCATCAGTACATTGTTTTAATGATGGCAAGCCACCCAAAATCAAATCAGTACAGGGATTTTGCAGGATTGCGCACGTAAATGTGCCAGCAAGGAACGGGGTGTTTATGCGGACTTTTGCCAGCGGGTATTTCTCAATGTTTCCAGAGAAAGTACGGCATTTAACAAACTCACCCGTATAGTCTTCTGGCTTAACTAGGTCTCTTTTTACCCCAAGTAAAGTGCTGCCGCTATCAAGTAAACATTGGCATGGTTGTTCATTGACCAGTGCATCGTGGAACTTTAGGTTACCTCTGGAGGCTAAAGCTGCATTAGCATCTTCATTGGAACATGGTATTACGTGACCACATTTAAGTTTCCCGTCCGTCTGAAACTGGTGACAGGTGTCACACTCGTTAAACTCTAACATATCAGTCACTACAGCCACATTCTCACACTCATTGAATGGTAATACATTTTCAAGATCGGAATCAAGTACACTCTCATCGTCTGATGATGTATCTAAGAGCACAGCATTGCTAGCCTTCATTCGTTGCCTACCCAAACATTTAGAAGAATAATGGCCATAACTTGAACAGAAGAAGCATTTAACAGCTCGTTTGTATGAGTCTCGTTTGTTTTCCTGCTTTTTCATCATCATGTCAAGATGAGCAGGATAAGATGGACTTTTATCACACATAGAGTACTGCGGATGAAATAGTTTGCAGTATACACACTGTGGTGGCTTCTGATAGGGTTTATCTTTCTTTTGATACCCTTTTTGGTTGTATGATTTGCTAGGTACATTTTTGGCAAAAGCAGTGATCTCAGTGTCATGTGAAGATGTTTTAAATATGTCCCTGTTTGAGGAAAAATATGCAGACCCACGTTTTTCGAGTTGTTCAATAGATTCAATGTCTGCTTGTTGAAGGAACTTAGCAAAGGGAGTAGGAACTGTGGATATGACTTTATCCATCACCATTAAGTCCTGCAATCTATCAAAGTTCTTTCCTACGTGTGCTGCCTTAAGCCATTTATTGAATATACTCTGGACATTTGGTACGTAGTCTAAGAACGCTTCAGTTGGCTTTGGTTTTATCTGAGAGTACTGGATCTGATATCCAGGAGCATCGAGAAGAAAATGCTGCATAATCCTATCATGGATGTACTGATAGTTACTTCTTAGATCTGATGGTATAGATTCTATGACCTTTAATGGCTCTCCACTGAGATTCCCCATATAGATCATCGCCCAGTCTTCTAATGGTATTTTCTTAAGCTGGAACTCTATATTCTCAGTCCAAGCTGATATTGAATCGCCTTGACTGAAGGGCTTGATGATCCCCTTAAACTTAGAGAATTTATTTTGCTCTTCCTGGCTCTTCTGTTTGGTAGCGGCTATCTGGATGTTAGAGTCAATCTCCATCTCTTTCATCTTCAACTTTGTTTGTGACTCTACTTCTATTTGCTTCTGCTTGCTGACATCGTCCATCTCTATCTGCTTCAGTTTTACTTCCAATTCCTTCTGTTTAGTGGCTTCTTCCATTTCCTTCATCTCTTTCTGATGTTGCCTTTCCATTCCTCTTTCATCTCTCTCTAGAGCAGCTTTTCTATCTGTCTCTTCTTTGTATTTTTCGTTTGCCCATTTCTCTAATTTTTCTCCAGTATGGCCTAAGTCTTTGCCAGCCTGGATGCAGTCACTTAATGATGACATTATATGGCTTTATGTTCTTCCACACTTGTTATCAATATAATTTCACAGTATAATTTTACAGTTATTATGTGTTAAATATTTACATCATCACTGAAAAAAGAAGGATGCATTGTTAAGGATGGTTTTCAATATTAGTGGAAAATATACTCATCTAATCTGTTGAAAATACGGCACTCGGGATGTTCCACCGTTGTCTTTCGGACACACAACTGATCGACTTTCTTTCACAACTGATGTCTCTGTTTGTTAGAGCATCAATAATTTAGAAACATGCATGTAATGTACATTACATGTTTGTTATTAATTTCAAATATTACAGTTTCTATGGACGGTACTTATAAATGTGACATAAATAATGATGTTTGATGTAAATGATATGAATGTATGATAGTCTAAATGATCGTCAATGAATGTCAATGTCGTCTTGTCTTCCCTTCTATCGTCTCTGATTGAGCTGCGCTGTATGACTTAGCTTAACCTCTAATCTATTTCTGTTGTGCAAAAAGAATTTGATTTTGCACAAGTACAAACGTGAATGTGATAAATGTTGACATTATGATAGTATCACACACAATGGTTCACAAACGATGGTTATGTTTGCATTTCGATACATTTTCATCAAAATAATTTACATAAATAACATAGATAATATTTTATCGAACTTCCGAAAAACTAGTAAATTTAATTGCTTATATGTGGTTCAAGCTCCACAAATGGTAATTAAATCGTACTTTCCAAATAGTTATTTCAAGTACGTTAGAAAATGGTATCCAAATGATAGTTAATGGTTGTTTAAGGCACTTCTGATTACCAACTGATATTCTAATATGTTTATCAAATGGTATTTGGCTGTGGTTCAAGGCCCACAATTTCGACACCAAATAGTAATTGGATGCTGATAAGCAAATGGTAATGAGTGTTGGTTCGAGAACTTCTGACACCAAATGGTAATGAGCGGTTGTTCAGGAACTTCTGACACCAAATGGTAATGAGCGGTTGTTCAGGAACTTCTGACACCAAATGGTAATGAGCGGTTGTTCAGGAACTTCTGACACCAATGGTATCCTGCCTGTAAGCAACTCACTTGCGACAGGCATACAAGGATTCCCTACTTTTGCACCACACGAAAGTGACAACTCGTGTTGTTTGCAAAAGGATACATTTTAGTCGGAGCTGATCATACATAAGCTCCACGAGCGGAATACCACATCTTTATTACACATCATAGTATGTTATGCAGATGGAATGAAGAGATGATATAATAATAATCACTAATGAAGCTAAGCTAAGCTAACTATTGATACTGTCCTCAACTACAAAGTAACCACAGCGGATATGCAGTCTGCTCTTAACGCCGTCCGGTCTCTGTCTGAACCAACTCTCTGTGCTGTGTTCAGCTACGATCAATTAGCACTCCGTGCGTCCGTTAGTTTACGTGTTCCAACACGTTGGTCACTTGGTTGTAGTAACCAGAATTACAGGTTACGCCTCGTGAATCGGGTTTCCCAGTTTCTTGGGTAACCCCAGCTCACTTGCACTTGTTGCCCTCCTTATTGACACAAGTGTGTCCCGTTATAGCTATTTATAGCATTTGTGTCTCTTCTGTCTGGTCTCCTAATTATGTTACTTGTCCTTCTCCTTATCTCTATTAAGCTCTTCTTAGCTTTACGCTTGTACGTAGCACTTTGACACTGATAAACAGTACATGTTTCACAAGCATATTTCAGTATGGATAATACAATTGCTTTATAGACTTTCAGCTTTGTTTACAGGCTTATTCCATTTCTGTCCCACACATTCTTGTACAGTCTGCCAAAGGTCCCGCTGGCCTTGGAGATTCTTGCATTCACTTCGTCATCAATTGTGACAGCTTGTGACACAGTGCTGCCAAGATAGGTGAATTTGTCCACAACACTTAGACTATGATCATTCACTTTGATATTCGGCACAGTGTGATTATTCCCTGGAGCTGGCGGGTACATAACTACAGTCTTCTCCAAGTTGATATTGAGCCCAAAGTTGGCACAGGCATGTGAGAAAGCTGAAACATTGTGTTACATGTCTGCCTTTGAGTTGGCATATAGAGCGCAATCATCAGCAAACAGCAGTTCTCTGACGGTGTCGCTGTTAGTTTTGGTTTTGGCTTTCAGTCTTCTGAGACTGAACAATTTTCCATCCATAGGAGCATAGTGGTTAAGAGTAGGCCAGGTTTAACATTGTGTGATAGCATTGTAGCTTGGTTCGCAATTAAATTGGGTGTGGGATCCAGAGATGGCAGTTCCGTGTGTAGCGAAATTTGAAGCAGTAAGCATCGGGATAGTGTTTTTAATGTGGGTTATGTCATATACTGGGTTGTGGTTGCTTTCTGGGGATACGACACCTGAACATGGGTCAGAAATGTACGAAGAACCCATAAGTGTGCTGTATGAATTGAATTGAATTGAACTTTATTTTAAAAGGGTTACAAATTGGGCACGTAGGCCCGTCTTACATTCGGCCCTTCCAATCACTCATCTTTCGTTCATCAACAGTGCATGATACATTCACACAAGAAAAATAAAACATTTTCAAATGAATGTTGTAAGCATAAACAATGCATATGATCATGTTATGTGGCACATCCCCCCCCCCCCACCAACACAAACATCCCGCACACACATCCCTCACCCACTCACACATAACCCACTCATACCACACCCCCCACCCACAACACATCTCCCAACCACCACACATCCCTCCACCCACTCACACATCCCCTCACCAACCCAGACATCTCGCACCCACCCAACAAACATCCCTCACACACATCCCCATTCACACACAACTCCCCACTCACACATACCCCAACCCACACAAACTCGCCCACACACACACATGCTCCACCCACCCACCCATACACCCCCAACCAGAAAAACACACATTCAAGCTGATGTTATTGTAGGCCACATAAATGACATTGCCTTGTATAACCCATTAGTAAACTTGTCATGTGTAAATGACATTGCCTTGTATAACCCATTAGTAAACTTGTCATGTGTAAATGACATTGCCATGTATAACCCATTAGTAAACTTGTCATGTGTACCGGTTGTGTCATAAGAGACATGGATAAGTGGCATGTGGTGATTCAGATGATGACATGTGAATTTTGTGGTTAAGGACGGGCCCAGTATATCATTATGCAACTGCATTTATGACATGTCACTGAATATAATGATGATGATAACAGGGATGAGTGATGACAATCATGATCCTGCATGTGCCATTTACGATCAGCAGTGGGTGGAACAATTGTAGGATAGTTCACTATAGTGTGACAGGGGGCAAACCTAGAAGTTGTAGAAAAACATACACCTTAATAGAAGGAATAAAATGTTAGCTAGCTGCCACGGAGCACTGGAGATGATTTATCCTGAGACGGCTGGGTATGTAACAGTAAACACAATGTAATTGAAATGACTGCGGAGGATGTATTGGTGTGCTTCAGTTATGGATTCACAGAGGGGACGCTGATATATGGGTATTGATGTGCTTCAGTTATGGATTCACAGAGGGGACGCTGATATATGGGTATTGATGTGCTTCAGTTATGGATTCACAGAGGGGACGCTGATATATGGGTATTGATGTGCTTCAGTTATGGATTCACAGAGGGGACGCTGATATATGGGTATTGATGTGCTTCAATTATGGCGTCACAGAGGGGACGCTGATATATGGGTATTGATGTGCTTCAGTTATGGATTCACAGAGGGGACGGTGATATATGGGTATTGATGTGCTTCAATTATGGCGTCACAGAGGGGACGCTGATATATGGGTATTGATGTGCTTCAGTTATGGATTCACAGAGGGGACGCTGATATATGGGTATTGATGTGCTTCAGTTATGGATTCACAGAGGGGACGGTGATATATGGGTATTGATGTGCTTCAATTATGGCGTCACAGAGGGGACGCTGATATATGGGTATTGATGTGCTTCAATTATGGCGTCACAGAGGGGACGCTGATATATGGGTATTGATGTGCTTCAGTTATGGATTCACAGAGGGGACGGTGATATATGGGTATTGATGTGCTTCAATTATGGCGTCACAGAGGGGACGCTGATATATGGGTATTGATGTGCTTCAGTTATGGATTCACAGAGGGGACGCTGATATATGGGTATTGATGTGCTTCAGTTATGGATTCACAGAGGGGACGGTGATATATGGGTATTGATGTGCTTCAATTATGGCGTCACAGAGGGGACGCTGATATATGGGTATTGATGTGCTTCAGTTATGGATTCACAGAGGGGACGCTGATATATGGGTATTGATGTGCTTCAATTATGGCGTCACAGAGGGGACGCTGATATATGGGTATTGATGTGCTTCAATTATGGCGTCACAGAGGGGACGCTGATATATGGGTATCCAGGACTGGGGTTAGTGAAGAAGTAGAATGTGCCAGGGGATGATTTATGTATTAAATAGTTTAATATCTCACAGTAATGCCAAATCTATAGTGATTGTTGGTGTATAGGGTGGCACAGTAATGCCAAATCTATAGTGATTGTTGGTGTACGGGGTGGCACAGTAATGCCAAATCTATAGTGATTGTTGGTGTACGGGGTGGCACAGTAATGCCAAATCTATAGTGATTGTTGATGTACGGGGTGGCACAGTAATGCCAAATCTATAGTGATTGTTGGTGTACAGGGTGGCACAGTAATGCCAAATCTATAGTGATTGTTGGTGTACAGGGTGGCACAGTAATGCCAAATCTATAGTGATTGTTGGTGTACGGGGTGGCACAGTAATGCCAAATCTATAGTGATTGTTGGTGTACGAAGTGGCACAGTAATGCCAAATCTATAGTGATTGTTGGTGTACGGGGTGGCACAGTAATGCCAAATCTATAGTGATTGTTGGTGTACGAAGTGGCACAGTAATGCCAACTCTATAGTGATTGTTGGTGTACCGGGTGGCACAGTAATGCCAAATCTATAGTGATTGTTGGTGTACCGGGTGGCACAGTAATGCCAACTCTATAGTGATTGTTGGTGTACGGGGTGGCACAGTAATGCCAAATCTATAGTGATTGTTGGTGTACAGGGTGGCACAGTAATGCCAAATCTATAGTGATTGTTGGTGTACAGGGTGGCACAGTAATGCCAAATCTATAGTGATTGTTGGTGTACAGGGTGGCACAGTAATGCCAAATCTATAGTGATTGTTGGTGTACAGGGTGGCACAGTAATGCCAAATCTATAGTGATTGTTGGTGTACAGGCTGGCACAGTAATGCTAAATCTATAGTGATTGTTGGTGTACAGGGTGGCACAGTAATGCCAAATCTATAGTGATTGTTGGTGTACAGGGTGGCACAGTAATGCCAAATCTATAGTGATTGTTGGTGTACAGGGTGGCACAGTAATGCCAAATCTATAGTGATTGTTGGTGTACAGGGTGGCACAGTAATGCCAAATCTATAATAATTGTTGGTGTACGGGGTGGCACAGTAATGCCAAATCTATAGTGATTGTTGGTGTACGGGGTGGCACAGTAATGCCAAATCTATAGTGATTGTTGGTGTACGGGGTGGCACAGTAATGCCAAATCTATAGTGATTGTTGGTGTACGGGGTGGCACAGTAATGCCAAATCTATAGTGATTGTTGGTGTACGGGGTGGCACAGTAATGCCAAATCTATAGTGATTGTTGGTGTACGGGGTGGCACAGTAATGCCAAATCTATAGTGATTGTTGGTGTACGGGGTGGAACAGAGAGGAACTGTGAAAGTAATAGATATGTGTAAGGAACCACAGAGAGAGGAAGGGAACTGTAATGAATGTAATAAGTACCCCAATGTCCAAGCGTAAGCAATGGTGGGTGTTGTGTGTGACAGTAGGTAGGAAAAGGTGAAGTAATAGGTTATATGATGGTGAGTGGTGTTTGATGTCAGATACGTGTTGCACTGAACGAACGAACGAACGAACGAACGAACAAACTTTATTTTCAAAGGGTTAAGAATTGGGCACGCAGGCCCGTCTAACATTCTGCCCTTCTATCACTCTCTTTCATACATTATTTCATTCACACATCATTCAAGGCTAACAAAGAACAGCAACAATATAAAAGATATGCATTATAAAGGCATGGGCAAAATGCGAACATCAAAACTACACGATACAGTAAAATTAGATAATGGTCTGACACTAGTTATTAGCCATGTGGAATATACTGGCCTACCAAAAGGGGATTGGCTGTTATACTAGGGTTTTGTTATTATTATTATTATTATTATTATTATTATTATTATTATTATTATTATTATTATTATTATCTCTATTATTAAGGGGGAAGGTAATCCGTATTGAGATAGTGTTCGAATAATTTGCGATTATATGAAAAGGGATTGGTGATGTCTTTGATTTCTTGTGGAAGATTGTTCCATAGCTGAGCTGCACAGAGATGAGACGGTAGTAGTGGTCTATAGCTCTGTGTGTGTGTGTGTGTGTGTGTGTGTGTGTGTGTGTGTGCGTGCGTGCGTGCGTGCGTGCGTGCGCGTGCCTGATTGAAGTTAATACAGACAGAAATATGTAGGAAACCCACTAGGGATGCTGTGCTGAGCAGTAATTTCACTGTAGCTCTGAGTATAAGGCCTGAACATAGGCTGTGCTATGCGGGGTTTATAATTTTGTGTTTTTATTTTCAGAGTGAGCCAGTATGCTCGTGTGCTGGTCAAACTGGGTTCTTATTCTAGCTAGAAATATGTATTTTATGTAGTACATATTCCTTTTTTATGTATTACCCACGTTTAAACTGACAGTCGACCAAATGTCAATAAAATGATATCTGTATTATCTTTGGTTTGTTATTTGGTTGATTGACCCTAATTAGACTGTCACTTATGCTGGAATAACCCATGGTGCACTTCTGAGTCTGGAAGTAGAGAGGAAATACTCTGATTTCCTGTTCGCCCGACCCTGGAAATATCATCTTATCCTTATCCTATCCTTTTCTTGTCAAAAGAGGAGGATTTATTAGGTGCTTTTTCTCTTTTCTGTGTTTATTCTTCTTCCTTTGCTGTGGCCCGAACGCAGTCAACATTGCGCTTTTGCTTTAAGCAATTTGGTATAGGATACCATGTCTTCCTGTTACTGCACATCCCTCCTCTTTTGCAGTAATGAAGACTCGTTTGAGAAAATACACTGACCTCCACAGGTGTCGGGGTCCTACTTCAGATATATCTGCAGTTACATAGATTATATTCTCATTAGTATAGATCTGCAGTTACATAGATTATATTCTCTTTAGTATAAATCTGCAGTTACATAGATTATATTCTCATTAGTATAGATCTGCAGTTGCATAGATTATATTCTCATTAGTGTTGATCTGCGTTGCATCTAATGATGAGCAAACAAGAAACAAATAATCATAATAAACATATAATGTATCGGTGTTAAAGTTGTGTGATTTATTAATCCTATTACAATTTGTCTGGGAGGCTGGCAGATAGGACCGAGCAACAATGACTGACAGCAAAGGATTTTGACAGCAAAGAAATCTATCACCAGTCACATTTATTTATAACACAGAGTACAATATTACGATGATGATGACGATGATGACGATGATGATGATGACGCTGATTATGATGATGATGATGATGATGATGACGATGATGATTGATGATGATGATGATGATGATGATGATGATGACGATGATGATTGATGATGATGATGATGATGATGATGACGATGATGATTGATGATGATTGATGATGATGATGATGATGATGATGATGATGATGATGATGATGATGATGATGATGATGATGATGATGATGATGATGATGATGATGATGATGATGATGATGATGATGATGATGATGATGATGATGATGATGATGATGATGATGATGATGATGATGATGATGATGATGATGATGATGATGATGATGATGTAATATATATAAATAACTAACTTTGAACACACCTCACTTCACATGTCAAATTAATTAACTTTATTTGAATTCAGGCAAGAATGCGTCTAATACAGTAGTTTCCATTGGATTACTCCTTTACACTAACATTAGCAGAGAATAGGTTCTTGTACATTTTGCACAAGTATACACACGCTCGCTGCTTTGATCTATTGCGCAAGACAACAGGCAATAACTCTATTTCACACAACAAATGTCTGCATGCGGAAGTGTTAAAATGTGGTGCTCTTCCTATTGGCTATGTATGCGCGAATTCTTTCATTACTTTCAACCAGATGCAGATTCTCTTTCACTCTTGGAAACTTGTCAAAGGCACCAGGTGGGTTCAGCTGCTGGACGTCCGACACAAGGTCATACACAAACAGGTCTGCCAGGGTCAGCTGGAGATGGACAGGCACCAGTTACAACCAAAAATATATGAGAAGCAAACCAATGTTGTCCCATAGTGAATGTGTGTAACGAAGACACAAACAATAAACTACATGATTTCACTGCATATCGTCAGGTAAATACTGCAGAAATCACACAAAATAAGCTAAAGTAGTTAGATAAATCCTTCAAACTGAAATATAGAACACTCTTATTCACACAATAATTTGAATTGTCTAATACGGTAAGTTCAAAACACAGTTACAGTCGATTTGGAAGCAGACCGCGTTGCGCTGGTTTCTATGAAATGGTATTAGTGCCGGTCGTTAAGAAAGCAATGGCAAACTACTGAACATAAACTTACCCAGGAATCATAAACAGCCAAACATGCTGGAGTTGACTGCTACGTACTGTAAAGGATATGCAACTAACTGAAAACATTGTCAGACATGACAGCCAGTCTAACATTACCGTGGCAGACAATTAAAAGTACTGTGTGAAAATGTGTGCTGTATATTTCAGCTTAAATGCTTTATCTGATTACTTTATTTAATGTTGTATTATTTCTGCACTATGTACCTCACGAGATGCAGCGAAATATGCCAGGCAGTAAATCGTCCAATCCATTGTTTGCGTCTTCATTATTCAAACATCATTGAGATGCTAAAATTTATGTTCAGCTGGCTCGGTAGTGTTCACTTTGACCCCAAGGGAACAGAGGGATCACTGTTCTCTACCTATGTTAATGAATCGCCAACATTGTTGTTGTTTGTCCATCAAGAATGATGATGACCATTCAATACATCCAGTGGGGTTGAAGGTATGGACCCGTGGGTTCTAAGATGGCTGATAAGGCCTATTTTGGCTCGAAATGTTCTTTGACAATGTGGGCAAGGAATGCTTGACGTTTCTGGAGGAGGATTTCCTGCAGTGGTTTTTCTGTCCTGCCTTTTCTTCACAGCTCTTGCAGTCCTGGTTGCCTCACATATGACTGCACCCTTGCGTAATGATGCACGCCACGAATTTCGGTCTCTGGCTACAGCCTCCCAGGTTTCATGATGAATTCCAAAAGCCTTCAGTGAAATTTTTAAATTTTTTTTTTTTTTGAGTGTCTTTAAAGCGTTTCCTCTGGCCACCTTGGGAGCGTTTACCACAACGCAGTTCGCTGTAAAAAATTCGTTTAGGGAGCCTGTGATCTGGCATGCGAGTCAAGTGACCAGCCCAGCGAATCTGATTCTTCATCAGTAGAGTGTGGATACTGGGCATGGATGCTCTTTCTAGGACTTCAGTGTCTGGAATCTTGTCTTGCCATTTAATCTTCAGTAGCTTCCTTAGGCAGACTGTGTGGAAGTGGTTTAATTTCCTAGCGTGTCGCTGATAAACAGTCCAGGTTTCACAAGCATATAGCAGTGTGGATAATACAACTGCTTTGTAGACTTTTAGCTTTGTTTGCAGGCTTATTCCAGTTCTGTCCCATACATTCTTGTACAGTCTGCCAAAGGCCGCACTGGCCTTGGAGATTCTTGCATTCACTTCGTCATCAATTGTGGCAGCTTGTGACACAGTGCTGCCAAGATAGGTGAATTTGTCCACAACACTTAGTCTATGATCATTCACTTTGATATTCGGCACAGTGTGATTATTCCCTGGAGCTGGCTGGTACATAACTACAGTCTTCTCCAAGTTGATATTGAGCCCAAAGTTGGCACAGGCATGTGAGAAAGCTGAAACATTATGTTGCATGTCCGCCTCTGAGTTGGAGTACAGAGCGCAATCATCAGCAAACAGGAGCTCTCTGACGGTGTCGCTGTTAATTTTGGTTTTAGCTTTCAACCTTCTGAGATTGAATAACTTTCCATCCATACGGTAGTTGATGTCTATTCCAATGTCGTCGTTCTCGAAGGCATTCATCAGCATGGCTGAAAACATGAGGCTGAACAGTGTTGGTGCCAGGACACATCCTTGCTTCACTCCATTGGTGACAGGAAAGGGTTCAGACAGTTCGCCATTTTCCTGTACTCTTGCCTGCATGCCATCATGAAATAGCCGCACTATTTGGACAAACTTTCGTGGACAGCCATATTTTGCCATAATCTTCCACAGTCCTTCTCTGCTGACTGTATCAAAAGCCTTGGTAAGGTCAATGAAAGTGGAGAACATTTCGCAGTTCTGTTCCTGACATTTCTCTTGCAGCTGCCTTGCAGCGAAAATCATGTCAACAGTTCCACGTTCTTTTCTGAAGCCACACTGACTCTCAGGAAGAAGACCTTGATCGAGATGGGCTGTGAGGCGATTGAGAAGAATTCTGGCGAGTATCTTCCCTGCAATTGAAAGCAAGGAGATGCCTCGGTGGTTGTCACAGGATTGGCGGTTTCCTTTACGTTTGTAAAGGATGGACTATTGACGCGTCCTTGAAATCTTGTGGCATGGTCTCGTTCACCCATATGTTTGTAAAGACTTGGTGAAGCTGCTCTGTTAGGACCGGCCCACCTGCCTTGTATATCTCTGCTGGGATGGAGTCAGGACCAGGTGCCTTGCCGCTGGAGAGTTGCTGGATGGCTTTGTTTACTTCCACTATGGTTGGCAGGTCATCAAGTGTCTCATTGGTAGGAACTTGAGGAAGGCAGTTGATGGTTTCATCATCGAAGAAGGAAGTTGCATTTAAGATGTTGCTGAAATGCTCTGCCCAGCGTTGAAGGATTTCTTTCTTATCGGTGATCAATGTTCCCCCATCTGCACTGAGGAGGGGAACTATGCCTGGTGATGTAGGACCATAGACCGCTTTCAGTGAGTCGTAGAAGTTTTTCATATCATGTCTGTCAGCAAAGCCCTGAATTTCATCAGCTTTGCTGCTCAGCCAGGAGTCCCGCATGTGCCGAAGTTTCTGCTGCACTACTCTCTGAATGTTCTTGAAGGCATCTTTTTTTTATGTTGACTTTGGGTCATTCAAATGTGCCTTGAGGAGAAGATGTTTCTCGGCCAGCAATTGGTTGATGTCTTCGGAATTTTCATCAAACCAGTCTTTATGCTTTCGGGGGGCTGGACCCAGGATTTCCATAGCAGTGTTGTAAATTATGTCCTTTAGGGCTCTCCATTCTGTTTCTGTATCCTGTTTAGCTGCAGCATTTGGCTTGAGGCGGTCTTCCAGCATATTTTCAAACGACTGCTGCATTTTCTTGCTGTTTAGGCGGGTGACATTTAGCTTTTTTTGCATTTTCACCCCTTGAGGACGCCGTGGTGGCCTGATGTGAATGTTTATTTTTGAGACAATGAGACGATGGTCTGTCCAACATTCGGCACCACACATGGATTTTGTCACTCGGACGTCTTGTCTGTCACTCCTCCTGACAATGACATAGTCAATGAGGTGCCAGTGTTTCGAGCGAGGGTGCATCCACGATGTCCTATTTCTCATGGGGAGACGGAAAATTGTGTTCGTAATCAGGAGATCATGTTCGGCACATGTCTGAAGGAGGCGGAGTCCATTGCTGTTACAATTTCCGACTCCATGCTTTCCAATAATGCCACTCCAAGAGGTGGTGTCCGTGCCTACTCTGGCATTGAAATCCCCAAGGAGTATAAGTTTGTCTCCTTTGGGAACAGATGTTAATACATTGTGCAGGTCCTCATAGAACTTGTTCTTGACATCATCTTCGTTGGTCATAGTTGGTGCGTAGACACTCACAATGGTTGCATGCTTCCTTCCATTCAGCAGGGGCAACTTCATGGTCATGAGCCTGTCGTTTATAGCCTTTGGAAATCCAGCTAATTTGCCGACCAGGGCCGACTTAATGGCAAATCCCACACCGGATTGGCGTCTTTCCTCGCTTTTCCTTCCACTCCAGAAAAATGTGTAGCCGGCACCTATTTCACAGATTTGGCCTTCTTCTGCAAGTCGTGTCTCGCTCAAGGCTGCAATGTCGATGTTGTACCTGCCCAGCTCTCTCCCAATCAGTGCTGTTCGCCTCTCTGGACCCGACGCGCCGTCTCTGTCAAGTAGGGTGCGTACATTCCAAGTTCCAATTGTTAAGGGAATATGGTTTACTCTTTTAGCTTTGCTTGTTTTATCTTTATTTGTATGTCGACCGCAATTAAGGGTACCCACCAACCGCGGCTAGCTGGTTAGGTAGTGATGGAGCAGACAATGTTTAGGGCACCTTTTCTAGCCCCTTCCTCATGCTATGGAGGTGAGCAGTGTGTTCCTATAGAGGGCTGCTCAGTCGCTCAGGGGGCTGCCGAATCCCACTGCTGCTCCGGTCAGTAGAAGACGACCATATGGCCTGAGCCGCCTGTGTGCAGATCTGCGACTACGGCTGCCAGCGTACCCACGCCTGCCGCTCGCCCATCGCCACAGGGCTTGAAGGTGATATATGACGTTGGATGAAGAATGACTTGCGCGATTACTTGGATTAAAGTGAGGAAGAGTTGCGCAATTCGTCGACCTCACTCTCTCGCCTGAGTCCATCTGAGTCCAGTGGCAAGACAAGTCGAGACGACTGGAGATGAATACAGGTGCAGTGGATGACCAGGGCGCTCTACGTGCCTTGCCGTGCTCATTACGTTCCACAACGCTTTGCAGGTAAACGCCGTCTTGCCCGTTGAATCAGGAATGATTTCTTCCGCGCAGTCTGCCGAATCCTGTCTTCACATGCTGGGTAGGCATACCCTAGTTTACCTCTTGGTTTGACACCAAATCGGATACCCATGACTGGTTTAGCCAGCCTCTCACAGCTGTTGCCCGGGGGGTGGCCGCTGTCGCATGCTGACAGCTACTAGGAGCCATAGGCACGAGCTGGGTGTCAGGCTTGGACCAGTGGGGGATGGGTCCTAAAAAGGACATGAGAGTCATCCTTACCAAAGGTGCTACCAATGCCTGACACCCCGTACCCCCCTAATCGCCAACACACACAAGAAACACACACTGAGACAACTTCATGAAAACACAGCAGAAACACACACCGAGACAAATACATGAAAACACACAAGAAACACACACCGAAAAAATTCTACATGAAAAACACGACATGAAATTATAAATATAAGAGTTACACATCTGTATCGTTGTTGAGGGCTGGAAACGTCTTTCATGAAATCTGCGTGTATGATTCCAACAAAGCGGCTGAACCGGAACATAACTCTACCACTGTGGAGTTGTTGGTTTAGTTAGCTTCAAGACTGGCTCTAGAGATGGCCAGAATGATTGGGGGCTCAGGTGCAGTCTGCTGGCTACGGGATCTCGGAAAGCTGGTCTGAACTTTCTCTGCGGTCATGTTCTGAATCGTTAGCCATCACAAGTTCCTGTATACATCTTGGTTTTCCACATCTATGCTCATGTCCTGTGCTCATCTGTGTGCCTCACACATTGTCACGCCCAGGGCTTCTCTCATGTCCTGTCCTCGCCTTTATGCCTCACACATTGTCACGTCCATGGTTTCTCTCATGTCCTGTTCTCATCTGTGTGCCTCACACATTGTCACGCCCAGGGCTTCTCTCATGTCCTGTGCTTGTCTGTATGCCTCACACATTGTCACGCACAGGGCTTCTCTCATGTCCTGTCCTCGCCTTTATGCCTCACACATTGTCACGTCCATGGTTTCTCTCATGTCCTGTTCTCATCTGTGTGCCTCACACATTGTCACGCCCAGGGCTTCTCTCATGTCCTGTGCTCATATGTGTGCCTCACACATTGTCACGTTCATGGTTTCTCTCATGTCCTGTGCTGGCCTTTATGCCTCACACATTGTCACGTCCATGGTTTCTCTCATGTCCTGTTCTCATCTGTGTGCCTCACACATTGTCACGCCCAGGGCTTCTCTCATGTCCTGTGCTCATATGTGTGCCTCACACATTGTCACGTTCATGGTTTCTCTCATGTCCTGTGCTCATCTTTGTGGGTCACACATTGTCACGTTAATGTTTCTCTCATGTCCTGTGCTCATCTGTGTGCCTCACACATTGTCACGCCCAGGGTTTCTCTCATGTCCTGTGCTCATCTGTGTGCCTCACACATTGTCACGCCCAGGGCTTCTCTCATGTCCTGTGCTTGTCTGTATGCCTCACACATTGTCACGCCCAGGGTTTCTCTCATGTCCTGTGCTTGTCTGTATGCCTGACACATTGTCACTCCCAGGGCTTCTCTCATGTCCTGTGCTTGTCTGTATGCCTCACACATTGTCACGCCCAGGGCTTCTCTCATGTCCTGTGCTCGCCTTTAAATCCACCAGTAAACAAGTTTAACTAGAATCACGTGACAAATATTGATGTAATACTGTGAATTGGCAGTGTTCATATATACATGGTTGGTTTTATGATGTGAGGTGATCAGTTTCCTTCTTCGTGTCATTTACCTTTCTCAGGGAAAATCTATGTCCCCACACATGATCTGTTGCAGACCTCTCAACTGCAGGATGAGTTCACGCTACTGTCCAGTTAAGTTATTGGACTGTGTTCATCAAAGCAAACATGTCAGCCCATCTCATGCTATCATTATCTAATATATGTGAATTTCTTTCGTGGATGTGCTTTGTCTTCCACACATGATGTGATTAATCAGGCGTGAAAGTAATTCCTTTGTTAAAGAAAATCAAAAAAGAATCTATTTCCCTAAGTCAATGTAAACATAGAAGCCACATATACTAGGCTGCATGATTTATTGCCAGACATATTTTGCTGCATCTCGGCTGCAGGGTTGTGTATTTATCATATGAAGTCAATAGATTAAGAACACACATAGTCACTGATGCTGTTTGAATGTGGAGCATTTATTATTCCCATGGTAATAGCAGAGTCATAATGAATTCTTTCTGTCTGCATAACCCTGGTGTAGATGCCTAATAGTTATGGCCTCGGAGTATTTGAGTAATTATTTACTGTTCGTCGAATATAGTATACGAAACGCCGCATATTTGTAACTTTAGTGCTGCAATTTAGGAAATGCTGAGAAGTGGCATAGGTGGGACTTTTATAACCTGACGATTACATGGAGTTTTCTTGAGACTTATTAATTCTCTTTTACACCCATATTAGTAGCTGTTCATCTATTGGATCTGCTCATTGTAACTGAACATACATAAGTATGGGTGGAAAAGAGAGTTAATCAATTTTCAGGATACCCTGTGCCGTCAACAGGCTATAAAAGTCCAACCTCGGTCATCTCTCAACATCTACTAAATTGTTCTCATAAAATTAACAGAGATATGATTTGTATACAATACTCAAAGAACTAAACATGATTACTCAAATATTTTGAAGCCACAACATTTAGGCATCAACAACTGGGATTATGCAGGCAGAGAGAATTGATTGTGACTCGGAGATTACCATCGAAATAACAGACGCTTCACATTTTAACAGCATCAATGAGTATGTGAATTATCTATTTCAGCAAAATATGATTCATCTATTGACTTTATATGATATGTAACTCTGCATTGTGCACCCGACTAGACACAGTGAAACATGACAGGCAATACATTGAGCAGCCTATTGTCTGAGGCTTCAGTGTTTACATTAAAGAAAACATATACAAGGACAATACTCACGGAGTTTCCAGTAAAGTAGCCAGTGCCATTGCCTGCTAGAAGCTTCTCAAAGAATCCCAAATATTTGGGCATTTCCACTCCAACAAAATGTTTCTTAAGTTCCGCCTATGTAACAAACGTTACACACCATATCATTACAACACGTGTGTGTGTGTGAGTGTATGTGTGGAAGGGAGGGTGGGTATGTGTGTGTGTGTGTGGGTGTGTGTGTGAGAGAGAGTGTGTGTGTGTGTGTGTGAGTGTATGTGTGGAAGGGAGGCTGGGTAGGTGTGTGTATGTGTGCGTGTGTGTGTGAGACTGCGCGCGTGTGTGTGTGTGTGTGCGTGCGTACTGAAGTGCATTATAATGATTCACTCAACCAAATGATATCAAATTATTCGAATTGTAGTAATCTCTGGAAATGTAAACAATATAAAATAACACAAAGTAATGCAGCTTTACAGAAGACAATTACGGAAAATACAGGAATCTATTTCTTCTGTACAGCTGCATTAATTTATGTTATTTTATATTGCAACCAGCTGAATAAAACATTTTGAGAGTGGAATAGCCCCATGTTTTTTCTGTGTGGTTGATTGATTAATTAATTGATTGACTGGCTGATTGATTGATTGATTGATTGATTGATTGATTGGTTGATTGATTGATTGATTGATTGATTGATTGAGAGGATGTGGTTTCTCAAATGAATGCTGCAAATACCTGGGAAAGCATGAGTTATCAACTACGAATGCCAAGACAAACGACGCTGATCTCGACAGACAAGTGACATCCATGTCATGCAAACTTGAAGGTCAGGTATAGACCCATCCATGTCATGCACACTTGAAGGTCAGGTATAGACCCACCCATGTCGTGCACACTTGAAGGTCAGGTATAGACCCATCCATGTCGTGCACACTTGAAGGTCAGGTATAGACCCATCTATGTCGTGCACACTTGAAGGTCAGGTATAGACCCATCCGTGTCATGCACACTTGAAGGTCAGGTATAGACCCATCTATGTCGTGCACACTTGAAGGTCAGGTATAGACCTATCCGTGTCATGCACACTTGAAGGTCAGGTATAGACCCATCCATATCATGCACACTTGAAGGTCAGGTATAGACCTATCCGTGTCATGCACATTTGAAGGTCAGGTATAAACCCATCCATATCGTGCACTCTTGAAGGTCAGGTATAGACCCATCCATGTCATTCACACTTGAAGGTCAGGTATAGACCCATCTATGACTGGCACACTTGAAGGTCAGGTATAGACCCATCCATGTCATGCACACTTGAAGTTCAGGTATAGACCCATCCATGTCGTGCATACTAGAAGGTCAGGTATAGACCCATCCATGTCATGCACTCTTGAAGGTCAGGTATAGACCTATCCATGACTGGCACACTTGAAGGTCAGGTACAGACCCATCCCTGGCTGGCACGCTTGAAGGTCAGGTATAGACCCATTCATGTCGTGCACACTTGAATGTCAGGTATAGACACATCCATGTCATGCACACTTGAAGGTCAGGTATAGACCCATCCATGACTGGCGCACTTGAATGTCAGGTATAGACCCATCCATGTTCCTCTTTGGTGGCATTGTTCAAAGAACTGTCTATTGAAAAGGAACATGGCCAGGTCAATACTTAAACTTCACAAACTTTGGAGCTGCCCAATTTAAGTGTGGCCTTGTAAGGATCCTCTTTAATCGAGACAGCAAGATTTGCTCTCATGACACACTCAACGAGGAACGGATACCCTTAACCAGAATTTACAATCTAATGGATATCCAGCCGACTTCATCAAGCCTCACTGCCAGCCACTCAAACCCCCATTTAACCAGACTCTACAATCTACTGGATATCCAGCCGACTTCATCAAGCCTCACTGCCAGCCACTCAAACCAACCCCCACAGACACATCGGTCCCCAAACTATAAGTGTTTTTTCAGCCGGCCTTTCGAGGGGACGATGTAATGAAATAAATGCATGATTGACTTAAAACAGGAATAAACGAAACATTCTTTGCTGCTGAACCAATGATCAGATATAAAACCATATAGAGAACCATTGTCTCAGTACACCAAATTAAACTGCATTGATCGATTCCAGTGTGCATGCCAAGCAACTTATATAGGTAGACAATTAGCAAATAAAGTAGCCAAACATACGTATATCAAGGTGGATGGAACACAGAGTTCATCAGTTTTCATGAATTCCTGAGCAGTTGGAAGGCTGTGACATGCCCTAATGGCAATTTATAAACACCTCCCTCAAGATTTACATTCATATTATTAACAAATAAAAAGTGTTTCATATACTGCATTCGGTGAACAATAAACGATTGGTCAAATATAGTGAGGCCCTAGCAATTAGGTGGTTTCAACATTTTTGCAAACAGAAAGATTTCCTTTTAAATTTGCATTTTAAGTATTTCAGACAAAGAATTATTCATTCATTTATTACCTTTATATTATACATATCTGAAACAGAGGTAAAAACAGGAGCAAGGACCACTTACTTCTGCTACGGTGATGTGAGGAGAAGAGCGCAACCCTGACTGCGTAGGGCCAAAGAAGAAAATGAATAAAGAGAAAGAACCTCTCACCGTCCTCGGTTAACAAGAATAGAAAAGAATTAAGGTTTAAGAAGGTCCAGGGTGGGCCGACAGAGGATTAGAACAATATTCTCCAATCCCAGACAAAGAATTACTCCAAGGGCTGTTCTAACACCAATGACTATAACAAGAGTCTATCAACTAAACGACAAAGTATGAGTAACACAAGCATCATTTGTTTATTAAACTTCTAAACTTCACAATAATATTCAGTCATGTAGCATCAACAAAGAAATTAGGATACAGCAAAAATCAAACAGCAAAGACACTAACCTAACAAACAAAATTCCTAAGTGTAGCAAAAACTTCTAATTCAGTAGAAACTCCAAATCTACCAAACACTAATCCACCAAACACTAATCCACCAAAAACTATTCCACCAACAACTAATCCACCAACAACTAATCCACTAGAACTAATTTACCAAAAACTTCTAGTCCACTAAAAGCTTACTTAAAAAAAACTTCTAGTCCACCAAAAACCCAGGAAAATCTAAAATCTAAAATTAGAATTCTGGCTTTTCCACTGCAAAACTTCAGGGTCTAACTACTAAACAGACAATAGAAATAGGCATTGGTGCCTCGTCACTCACTGCGGTGGACTACGGAAAGGGCCAGTTCTACGTGCGCAGAGGCCTTTTATACTGGGGTCCCAGAGTTCCAGACCAATCAGACGCCCTCTTGTAGAATTCCACCATCATCGCGAGCCGAGTACATTATTCCCCATCTTTAACTGTTGTCGTCCCAGACAACTGAACATTACACCCCTAGTGCCTTGGGTAAAGGAGGGATAATTTCTGACCCCTACCTTATAGTCCTCCACTACTGATGGAGCTAAAAAAAATGTTCCTATCCTCACCAGACATCACCCATCAAGTAGAACACCCCAAAAATGTACATCAGGTACCAACAAGAATAATGGTCACATGCAAATACAAAGTACATTTACATCAATACCAGTCATTATTCATGACTAAACTAATATCAGCAGTAAAAAAATAATGCAATCAACAGGGAGACAGTCTCCCGCCACCTTAGTGTTCACAATATTATACGAACAATTACAAAAACAATGAATAATTCCCCCTCTTTAACTGTTGTCGTTTCGACAACAGGACCATAGTCCCTGGTACACTAATCAAACAAGTAGTTACCTTCACACCTCTATGCTCTGATAATTCTATGCCATGGAACACATCCCTTAGTGACAAAAACCTGTCGCTCTCGAGGACATTGCCCTCAACGCCTAAACTGTTGGTTACATCCCTAAACCGTACCATTAAATAAAGATTTTCTCATCCTACCCAGATTTATAATGTGAAACAGTATACATGCACATCACCAGTCATCAATAAGTCCAAAATAACATTAATCTCACCACATAAGCCATCCTTATACTAGTACAAGGTAATACTCAGTGATCAAATTAACATCAGTGTCACAGACTCACATTTATAGACATGAGTCAAAGGGCTACAACTCCCGCCCAAGGGAAAGAAGTCAGTCACTCGAAGGCCAGAGTAATCTAGAGCCTTCTCGAAGGACTGGTCATTGAGTCCACTGTCCCGTGGACACTGATGTGGCCCGCCTATTGCGGGGTCCACAAGGAACTCGGACAGAGTTACCACCCGTGTCGGTTTGGGACACGTGTGGACCGTCAGAGGACAGACGGACGATCAGAGAGGCAACAGGGCCTGCCTTAGAGGGACTCAATAGATTAATAGATTAAACCCATGTATATTTGGGGTTCATAGACATATGCTAGATAGTTGCTTAGAATGTTTGTGATAACTATGTGTGATGATGTTAAATCTCTGTGATATGTAACTCAGCGCGGGCTTGTTAACCCACTGCGCCAACGCACTGTATAGTGAACTACAATAAATGTTAGATATTATATTTAACGGAGTTATTGTTGCCTGTGTGAACCCGAGCTCAGACACCCTAGACATGAGCAAGACGATGACAGGCTTTTTGGGGGCCAAGTCTCCGGTTTTGGCATAAGCTTCAAATTTACACGGCTATTTACTGCCAAGTAAAACAGTAAAATATTTGATCTTTGTATAACAAATTGATAACTGTACAAGTTTAAAATATTTGATTTTGTATAACAAATTGATAACTGTACAAGTTTAAAATATTTGCATCTATCTAGCGATAAAGTAGTATTAAAATGAGTCCCTCTGCAGTGAGTCTCTCATTGATGTGAATACTATAAACTATTTTGACATGACTGTGACATTTTTTGACTGTTACTAATGTTTTCTCACTCTACGAGCAGATTGTTCCGCGAATAGTGGTGCGTGCAACCTATGTAACCTTTCCAACAGTGGCGAGAGTACAAGACAACATCCGCAAGTTCTGGGAATATAAGATAAGTTTCATATCATGCCCATTGCAACTCTAAGCGGTACTTCTCACCATCCATCTATGTAACATTTTTTCTTTCCATTATTATGTATGTATATGCATGACCTATAACCAACATAACCTTGCATTTGTATTTGCACATGTAATAATTAAGGGAGATAACTAAATTTTCTACTCCCCAACATTTTTCTAAGGGATTTAACTTCATTAAAAGTACCAACAAGTAAAAGACAAGATGTCTACTTTAGATAAATGTATTGAGCAAGGTATCAAATTAGGTTATAAAGAAGAGAAACTGTCAGAATGGGCACAGAAGACGAACGCAGAAAACATTGCCCGTGAAGAAAGAGCGATAGAACGAGAAGAAAAGAAGATGCAAATGCAAATTGATGCAGAAGAAAAGAAGAGGCAAATTGATGCAGAAGAAAAGAAGATGCAAATGCAAATTGATGCAGAAGAAAAGAAAAGGCAAATTGAGTCAGAAGAGAGGAAGATGCAGTTGCAGTCTCAAGAGAAACAAATGGAGCTTGAGGCGGCGGCCAAACTAGCCCAATTGAATGCCGAAACACAAATAAAACTAAAGCAGATGGAGATTGAGTCCACTGTAGAAATATCTGTGAATAAACCAAGAAGCAAAGAGGAGGAACAAAAATATAACAAGTATAAAGGCCTCGTGAAGGCATTCTGCTCAGGAGATTCCATCAGTGCATACCTGGAAAATTTTGAGTGTCTAATGTCCTACCATAAGATCATAAAATCAGATTGGGCATTTATTTTAATGAGAAACTTAGCTCTGGAACCTTTAAAAGTAATCGAGACAGTGCCACAGGAAATGCGAAAAGATTATGACTATTTGAAACAGCGCATTCTCCAACATTTCTCATTAGATACTGCAGGTTACCAACAACAGTTCGCCAAATTATCCCCACAACCAAACCAAACCTTTATAGACTACGTCTCTACAGTACAAGATGTGTGTACAAAGTGGATTAACTCGGCTAAAACTAACAACAGCCATGACAAACTTAAAGAACTTATTATTATTGACAAGATAGTGAGTACCATCCCTACACCTTTTTGCTAAGTTTTTGAAACAAGTGGACTGTAAAAGTATTCAGGAAATCGAGTCCAAGGGGAATACATTTTTTACAGCAAACAGAGACATTTTTCATTTAAACTTAAGTCAAAACGATACTGCTACCTGACAAGAGAGATTTGCTATCAACCTCTTGGCAGGGACCTTTTAAAATTATTAGAAGAATTTCGGAAGTTGATTACGAAATTTCTTTGAATGGAAAGTTGAAAATATTCCATGTAAATATGTTGAAACCATACTATGCTAGACAGGACACTAACACGAGTGAGCAGACGCAACGAACTAATGACAAAAACGAAACGACAATTACCCAACTGAATGACACCTCGACAAATGAAGCATCGTTAACGACGCACTCTTATGACGACAAAAACGACGAAGACATATGGACATTACCGACAATATGTGATAACGACAACGACGACCAATTTGACGACATATTGACAACAATTAATCTCGACGACGACGACAATGACATTGAGGACAATTTACAAACAGTAGCATCTGTGATAAATCAGACAGACGTAGACAATACTGAAATCCCAGTACCGATTATGACTGACGACGGTAGTATAAATGACATACAAATCTCTGACACTTTGACACAACAGCAGCGACAAGACATTTTAACTCTCCTTGACGAGTATAAATCTATCTTTTCTAACAAACCTGGACGCACTGACAAGATAACACATTCAATTGTGCTGACAGATCTGACACCGGTCAAATGTAAACCATATTCTATTCCTCTCCATTACAGAGCAAATTTAGACAAAGAAATTTTGGATTTAGAGAAAAATAGAATAATTCAGAAATCTATGTCTCAATATTCTTCACCGATTGTCCTGGTGAAAAAGAAGGACCAGACAATCCGTTTGTGCATCGACTATAGAGTATTAAATACAAGAACCACAACGGATGCAGAGCCAATGAACAGTTGTGAAGATCTCATTTTAAATATGTCTCAATCATCCTTATTTCCGAAGACTGATTTAGCGAAAGGTTATTGGCAAGTGCCACTACACCCTGCTTCTAGACATATAACAGCATTCGCAACACCTCTCGGTTTGTACGAATGGCGATATCTTCCATTTGGTCTCAAGAACGCACCCGCCACATTTGTTAGATTAACTAGATTGCTATTACACGGAATTACAGATGTCCAAGCTTATATTGATGATATATGCATCCATTCTTCTAATATGTCTTCTCACTTACTTACACTCAAACAAGTCTTCAACCAAATCTATCTTTTTGGACTTACTATCAAACCTTCCAAGGGTGAAATAGGCTATAAACAAATAGACTTCCTTGGCCATAGAATTTCTGAAGGCAAACTGTTGACGGATGATAAAATTGTGTCGAAGATTCTCAATCTAGAAGTGCCTACCACAAAGAAACAAATTAGAAGTTTACTAGGTCTTATTAACTATTATTCTAAATTTATACCAAATTGGGCAGAACTTACTTCAGTCTTTTCTAATATGTTAACTAAAGATCATCCATCAAAAATTTGTAAAAGTACTCGCTTAGATGATGCAATGAGCAGATTGAAACGTATTTTTTCTAATCCACCAGTCTTACGATTACCCAACATAAATTTACCCTTTATTTTGACCACAGATTCGAGCGCTATCGCAATAGGAGGATGTTTAATGCAAGAAGTGGATGGAGTGAGACACCCAATTCTCTACGTAAGCCGGAAGCTAAAGAAGGCAGAGACCCGGTATTCTACGGTGGAATTGGAGGCATTAAGTCTATTATTTTGTGTGTTAAGATTATCTAAGTTCCTCTTAGGTACCCACTTCGTTGTACTCACTGACAATTCGCCATTGTTGGTCCTTAAGCAAGGTGCCCCGAAGAACCATCGTTTACAAAGATGGTGTCTTCTTCTTCAAGATTTCGACTTCGAAATCCGCCATATCAGAGGCACTGACAACATTATTGTTGACCTTTTATCACGGCAAACGAATGCGTCAGTAGAATGACATTTAGCACATCGACCATTCGCCATACTAGAAACTGTGATACTTTTAGTCTGTGTCATATAACAGTGTAACTCTACACCTGCTAGAGAACTCCCATTGAATAGTAATAACACCTCAGTAAATAAGTTACTTATGACACCCACGAACATGAAATTTTAATAGTCATACTTTAAGAACTATACGTGGAGAGCTATACTATCAATTGCCCAAGCTCTAGAACGATCCGAGCGAGAGACATTAACTATGTAATGAGTTCAACCAGTGAAATGACTCTGAGAACTGTAAGAACACTTTATACGCAACATTGAGAACATTCCATACTTGCTATTGCTACGAGACTTCGCAAACAGCAGAAACAGAACTACGTCGACGACAACACTCAAGAGACAGCCATACTAACTTTAACATTCATGGCACAACACGCTAACAACAGGAGGACAACGCGCACATCATCGTTGGATTTAATTACTTAATTAATTAATTAATTTAATATTAAATATGTATTATATTTGCAGTGAATTTTGTATATAAAATGTGTTAACCTGTAATTTGTACATATTCTACCATAATATTACAGGTAGTTCCATTAATAGGATAAATAACCTTCCTATGCAATTGTCTCTGTGTAAATTATAACCCATTTTTGAGTCATCGTACAAAAAGTACGTATTTTCTTAAAGGGAAAAGATCACCTATTCCATTTTTTCTAAGGGCAATAACACTTACCTCAACTTTAATTATATATTTTAACCAAATACTATTTGGAATGAAAGATGAGTGAATGACAGAGTGGATGGATTAAATGAGAGAACGATATACTGAGCGGACAAATTGTACGCAAAACGTATTTATTTTAATTTGTCTGCGTCTTTCATGTAAATTGTATGACTTGTCTAAATTGTTAATACATGTTTAGTAGGTAGCTTAATAATCTTAGTTTAGTAGTTAGGATACTACATCTAAGCACCACTGCTTGGAATGCCTGATCATGTATTGCACACATTGGAGTAATTCATGATTAAGGTAATCCCAACTCGTGACGCTTGGAAATAAGCCACACATTCAGCACACACTTTACACAAAACTTAAAACTGAACACTATCAATTTAAAATGCAGTCACTTTATTAGAACCACCAACTTATTAGTCAACACACTAACAAGCCAACAGGGACACATGTAGTCTGAGGGGATAAAATAACAACGTAACTACATATTTAGCATTATACAACATACGAGAGTAAAAGTGTATTGAAATGCACACACAGATCAAGATTTGAAGGTGTACTTAATTAGCCAGGACTTCGGTCTTGTTAATCCTCTTTAATATAGAGGTTAATTGTCTTGGTATCAGTGGGGTACTATGAGAAGGACGGGTTGTAAACACAACTAGTAAACGTCACGTAACTTCGGTCAGATAAGCATTTTTAAGGACACAGGAGAGAGATTGATCTCTTCACCAAATCAGAGAAGTGGTGTATGGAAGACTACATGAGTTTTGATGCCAGTATGTAGGTTGCCAGGTTACTGTCCACCAAACTACAAACACCGACTTTATATGATTCTGTGACAGAATTAGAGCAGATCTAATTACCTTAGAACAACCCATCAGATCGGGGAAGAGGGGGGAATCCTGTCACAGACTCACATTTATAGACATGAGTCAAAGGCCTACAACTCCCGCCCAAGGGAAAGAAGTCAGTCACTCGAAGGCCAGAGTAATCTAGAGCCTTCTCGAAGGACTGGTCATTGAGTCCACTGTCCCGTGGACACTGATGTGGCCCGCCTATTGCGGGGTCCACGAGGAACTCGGACAGAGTTACCACCCGTGTCGGTTTGGGACACGTGTGGACCGTCAGAGGACAGACGGACGATCAGAGAGGCAACAGGGCCTGCCTTAGAGGGACTCAATAGATTAATAGATTAAACCCATGTATATTTGGGGTTCATAGACATATGCTAGATAGTTGCTTAGAATGTTTGTGATAACTATGTGTGATGATGTTAAATCTCTGTGATATGTAACTCAGCGCGGGCTTGTTAACCCACTGCGCCAACGCACTGTATAGTGAACTACAATAAATGTTAGATATTATATTTAACGGAGTTATTGTTGCCTGTGTGAACCCGAGCTCAGACACCCTAGACATGAGCAAGACGATGACAATCAGTGAGGAGAAATAGCCCCTCTGCTACATGAGCAATCATAACAAAATGAATACAACCCTCACTTTTTACATAAAAATAATTAAAAAATCATAAAAGTTACACAAACAATAAATCAGCAACCTTTATACAGGTTACCACTCGCCTCAACACTGAACATTTGAAACAAAATGTATTCAAAAATAACATCATCTATCTCTTCTAAGACGGATTCTCTCTGATCGCCTCACATTCAAGTCTCCTGGCTCAAACATGTACCAGTCACTTCTTGGTGGTCTATCCCGTGGTTCCTCAACCTCTACCACGACAGGCAATTCTGGTAGTCTTATCGTCGCCTCCGGTACCTCAATTACCACATCTTTCTCACACCGCTTTAACTCGTGTCCTGCTGCTCTAATGTCAGGTCCATTCTCTCCCACTCTTCTAATAACATATGGGCCTCCTGATGCTTTTGGGACCTGTACCACTGTATATTTGTCTACTGACCACTGGTCTTTAATCTTGCACCTCTCTGTATAGTGGACTCTCTTCCTAACTACTTCTCCTATGGTTAGCAATTTAAGGGATGATGTCTTGTCACATCTCTCTTTCCTTACAGCAGCTAACTTTCTTAACTGTTCGCCTGCCCTAAAATGCGCGTTACGCAGACGGGAAAGATGTCCAGTCACCCAGTTGTCAACATTCGGTTCCCCATCATTACAATCACTATCATCACTAGCATCTAGCATGAAATCTACTGGCAATCTAGGTTCTATTCCAAACACCAAGTAGTACGGGGAGTACCCTGTGGACGAGTGGAGCGTAGAGTTATAAACTAACAAAACTTCAGCTATATGTTCAGACCATCTCCTTTTCTGGCTGGCCTCTAGTGGCCTCAGAAGATCATGTAGGGTTCTATTAAACCTCTCGCACTGACCGTTCCCTTTTGGATTGTAACTTGTGGTACGGCTCTTTTGAATCCCGTACACTCTACAGAGTTCTGCAATCACAGCCGATTCAAAGTTCCTGCCTTGATCTGAATGGAGTCTATGGGGTACACCTAAATACAAAAACCATTTCTCAACCAGAACTTTCGCAACTGTAGAGGCCTTCTGATCCCTTGTGGGAACAGCAACTGTAAATTTGGTGAAAACATCTGTAATAACCAACACATTTTCATACCCCCGACTATCCTTCTCTAACATAGTAAAATCCATGGTCACCACCTCAAAAGGCCTAGATGCTAATAAATTACCTGAAGGACCCTGCAGTTTAATATGGGGTGGTTTAGCAATATTACACCTCTGGCATCTTTTACAAAACAGTTCAACATCTTTCGTGATGCAAACCCAATAACATCTACTTCTAAGGATTTGTATCATCCTATCTCTGCCCTGATGGCCGGAACTGTGCACCGATTCTAACACTCTCTGCTTCAATGCATCAGGTACCACTAATTGAGAAATCCACCCACTACCTGGCTTCTTTAATTTCCTGTACAACAACCCATTAATCACACTCAATCTCTTTCGCTGCTTCAACAAGCTTTTGGTTTCAGGGGGTAAACCCCTCATCTCTATCTTACTCAGTCTCACACTCTCACTCACACAAGTTAACACTTTATACACATGGACATCTTCTGCTTGTAGTTTTATCAACTCTTCAGCTGAATATGATGGTAATGATAACAGTGGCACATTACCTACAGGGTTATTCTGTCTATCTGCATCTACAATCTCTCCTATCCTAGCAGTTATTAAGTTTGGACTAACTGGTGTAGCAGCTATGTGACTGATTTGAATGTCACCTTCTTCATCTGATCTTCCTGGGGCTTCAAATGGGTAGCGGGACAAATAATCAGCATTTCCATTAGCACGACCTGGTTTGTGCTTAATGGTGTAGTCAAACATTGACATCTGTGCTATCCATCTCTGCTCAATGGCACCCAGTTTTGCCTTTTGCCACAAAGCTAAATTCCTACTATCTGTAAAAACTTCTACTTTAGTACCTAAAAGATAACTTCTAAACTTCTCAGTCATAGCCCACTTCAATGCAAGTAACTCAAGCTTAGAACTGCTTTTAGCGTTTCGTTCTGAGGGGCGAAGTGTGCGGCTAGCGTAAGCTAAGACTCTTTTCTTACCATCTTGAATTTGCGAGAGGACCGCACCTAAACCCTGGTATGAGGCATCTACCTCCAATATGATCTGTAATGAGAAGTCTGGGAAGCCCAAAAGGGGTGTTGATGTCAGTGCCTCTTTTAAGCGATTAAACGCCTCGTCACACTCTGGAGACCACAACCGCCCTATGGGTCCTTTCTTCTTCTTAGTATCACCGGTTTGCTGCTGGTTGAGTTGGCCAACCAGCTCATGTAGTGGTCTTGCAATATTAGCAAACTTTGGGACAAACCTTCTATAATCACTGGCTAACCCTAGAAATGACCTAAGCTCTGTCTGAATTCTGGGCACAGGTGCTTCTTTTATGGCTGCAACTTTATCATCCATGGTGCCAATGCCTTCTTCTGAAATGGTGTGCCCTAAAAACTCAACCTTTTTCTGACAAAAGTTACACTTTTCAGGATTTAGTTTTAGTCCAATGGACTGCATTCTCTCAAATACTGTCTCACGCCTACTAAAATGCTCTGAAAAATCCCCAGAAAACACCAAAATGTCATCAAGGTATACAAACAAAATCTGAAAAAATAGTCATTCAGAGAGCATTGCATTAACCTATGGAAGCTGCTCGCGGAGTTTGCAAGTCCCATTGGCATACGCGTATACTCATACAAACCAAACGGGGTGGTAAAAGCAGTCTTCTCTTGATCCTCTGGCTTTATGGCTACCTGATAAAACCCACTGGCAAGATCTAGAGTTGAAAACAATTTGGCGCCACCCAGGGCATCTAGATACTCATCTACTCTAGGGAGAGGGTATGCATCTTTCTTTGTCCTAACATTTACAGCCCGATAATCGACACATAACCTAAGTCTACCATCCTTTTTTCTCACGAGGACCACCGGAGAAGCCCAAGGACTGGAACTTTCCTTAATTATCTGACTATCTAATAAACCTTGGAGATGATCTTGTACTTCTCTATAAAATGCTGGGGGAATTCTCCTATAAGGCTGCTTGATGGGGGGTCTCATCTGTCAACTGGATGCTATGGGTTACTCTATCTGTATAGCCTATGTCAGTATCTCCCTATGCAAAAAGACTATCATACCTAACTAATAACTCCTCTAACTTCTTCCTATCTCTATCACTACCCTCAAAACCGCTCAAATCTACAGGGCACCTAACATCATCTTTCTCTCCGGCATACGGCCGTGTTGAAACCTCCACTTCCTGAGCACTTACCATTTTAAAATGGTTGGTCAAATCCACAGTAGCATCTGAAATATACCCAACTTGAGTACCCTTCGACAAGGATATATCTTCATCCCCCAGATTGACCACTTGGACTTGGCATACGCCCCGTCTCAAGGTAGTCAAAGTGTGGGAGAAAAGCAAACCCTTGTGCTCCAAGTCTCGAGTTGGGCTGAAAATGGCATGCATATTTTCACGCACAAATATTACACATTTTACACTAACTGCAGTGATGGAGCGGGCAGGTACGCAAACTCTATTGTCAACAAACACTTTAACACCGTCCAGTCCGACTCCAGGAATCTCCTCCGCTGGGCTGCTCCAATTAAGAAACCTACACAGATTCGGCAGTGACTGTAAAATGTTCGTGCCAATAATGCCAGGCACTCTTCTCTCCCCATTGTCCATGTCTTTGGTGACAAACACCCCACAGTCCTTCACTTGTGTCCCACCCAACACAATGTCACACATGAAGTACCCCACATATGGAATCATTACGCCATTTGCAGCCGTCAACCTAACGAATTGTCCTTCCTTTAGAACAAAGTCCTGGAACATGCCCTTGAAACAGGCCTCAGTAATGGTGGATACTTGAGAACCTGTATCGATGACACACTGGACACTCTTCCCACCTATCAAGACAGTCTCTTCAGGCCTACCACCCACAATTTTAATGTCCGAGCCATGACGCTCCCCTTCTAATACCTGGCTACCAGCCTTAGAGGGGTCCCGTTTAATGCCTGTCTGCACTCGCGTCTCAAGTGACAAGCCCGATTGCATCGCCAGCAACGTGGCACTTGATGTTGTTGATCGCTGGTGGTGAGTCTGTTCAGCCTGGCACCAATCTCAGACATCTCCCTCTGAAGAAAGTCAATTTCACCCTGCCTGGAGGTAAACTCAGTTCTTGGTGGTACTCGAGCTGGCTCAGTATGTGCAGGCCTACATTCTACCGTTTGTGGGACTACCTCAGCCTGCACCGGCCCATACCGCCCCTGCTGAAACTCAACTTTCACTGCTGAAGGTACGCTTGACTGAATTTCCCCAGTGTTCTCATTTCTGGCTCTCACCTCTACCTCTCTGATTTCAGCACCCGGTGGGGCCCGCACACCTTCCCATGTTTGTGCGCACTCCCTGACTTGAAGAAAAGTCACAGATGAATCTTGTGCTATCTTTTCTTTTAGGACAGTTTGGGTGAAACTGTCCCTTATGCCAGCCACAAACTGGTCTCGAAGGGCCTCCCCATCCAACACAGGGACACCTTGCGTTTCCTGGGCCTTCACTACCCTCTTGAACTCAGCATTGACCCTATGGGATAAGTCATGGACTGTCTCCCCAGCTCGCTGGCGTATTGTGAATAACGTTGCCAGGATCTCCCGTAGACTCTTCTTCTCTCCAAATATCTTCAGCAAGGCCTGTAGCATGGCCTCGGGATCTTCCTCAGAAGCATGGAGTTCCAACTCCCTCCTGACAGGACTGGTTATGCTGTCGAAAATAACATCCACCTTATCGACAGTCTCTAACATGCCAGCCCTCCAAGCTGACCTCACCTCCCTGACGTACTCTTCTACCGATGGCCCACCTTTCTCCCCAAAACACCGAACAGGCTTTCTGGTTGGTACTACAACGTACCTCAAAGCCTCAGTGAGCTCGCGTGGTGGAGCATCCACTGGGCGGGAATCTTCGGTTCCCATCGTAGAAACTGTCGGCGACTCGTCTTCTTCAACTCTCACTGCCGCACGAGTACTACTGGTCTCCATCTTAAGGACAAGATACTATGCTACGGGTGGTTCTGCAATGGAGCCTAACTAGCTAACCTGGGTTTTGCTATCTCTAGAAGACTATTACCAACTATACCAAAAATGAACCGACAAAGAAACCAACTAAAGACCTCAACTAAAACAATCAATTGGTACCAAAACAATCCTACCAGAATAATTCTAAGGCTGTCACTAACCTGGTACAGGCTCGCCACTTGAAACAGAGGTAAAAACAGGAGCAAGGACCACTTACTTCTGCTACGGTGATGTGAGGAGAAGAGCGCAACCCTGACTGCGTAGGGCCAAAGAAGAAAATGAATAAAGAGAAAGAACCTCTCACCGTCCTCGGTTAACAAGAATAGAAAAGAATTAATGTTTAAGAAGATCCAGGGTGGGCCGACAGGGGAATGGAACAATATTCTCCAATCCCAGACAAAGAATTACTCCAAGGGCTGTTCTAACACCAATGACTATAACAAGAGTCTATCAACTAAACGACAAAGTAAGAGTAACACAAGCATCATTTGTTTATTAAACTTCTAAACTTCACAATAATATTCAGTCATGTAGCATCAACAAAGAAATTAGGATACAGCAAAAATCAAACAGCAAAGACACGTGCTACGTGGAGGGTCCCAAATAGCCCTGTCACAATGTTTAAATTATCTTCTATATAGCCCTGGCTGGGATAGGTCTTTACCTGCCAACCCTCCTCCGTTTTCCCCGGACTCACTGTCACTCTTTCTTTCGACCTAAGGACCTATTTCCTGCAATGTTCTTCTGGCTGATCCATATATATAACACAGTGATCGTTGGAATAAACTAAAACTTGATTTATTAAATCAATAAAGGACAGCACAGGAAAACATCAAGGCAGTTAACACAGATAGTTCTAAACAGACACAACACTGATAAAGTTCAGGCACAGAGCCTCAGGTAGCCAGATTCACAGACCCAGCTTCATACACTGTCCAATCCGTCCAAACACAGCTCACCGAGTGTGCAAGAATCTCCTTCCTTCCAGGTAATTGGTTGTACGTACAACAGCCTTCTGTAGACCAAACTTCCAGGTTTCCATGGACCACAGTCTTTTTAGTAAACAAATGTTCTAGGGAAGAGCCATGTAATCACCTGTCATAATGTCAGGTAGGAAATAATGTCCTGGAGAATAGTTCTCATATAATAATGGGTGTGTCTGAGTGATTGGCGGGGTCCAGCCCATAATACAAAAGGACTCAATCCAAACGTATCGAGATGACTGGTGATGTGTCAGTACAGCTGATGGTCATTCTTTCAAGGTCAGCAGTGGCTCTATCTTGTAGAGATCATATTCTTAAAACAGGCATGGCCCAAACCTTGCCATGGCATAGTCATAACCTGCTTTCTGCGTAGAGCCCTGTCGAGACCTTCAGCTCTGTTCATACTTTCAAAAGAAGAAGGACCCTGGAAAGAACAAACATTCGAGTGAGGGATCAAGCTGACTCAAGCACCACACAATCCTGAAGACCAATAGGGTCTCAGTTAATATATTTGACATATCGGATCTTGACCCAATGCCGTATATACCATACCCGAATGAATGGGCCTGACCTGTCAGGTAGCCCCTGGATTGGCTACGTCCGGGCTTGAGTCGACCTCCAGCTGGTTGATGTCGGGTTGTCCACCCTAGGAACGTTTTGTCTACAAGACACACATTCCACACTCATACCAAGCCTTTATTATTATTGGGCACATTCATTTCCATGCTTTCCTCTCACTTGCAAACCATGCCTTTCTCACAACCAAGATCTTGTGGTGTGGTGCGCCCAGTAATCGGTGTGTTTCTCCCCCCTAAGTGGGGTTATATGGCACACCGTGTATTTCCCCATTCAAAGAAGATACTACCCCTCCCGGCCGTCGCTCTCGACTGAGCTGTCGCCCCAATGTACCGGCATTGCCCTGCACAAGCCATAGGGTAGACAAGTTCAGGTTCTCTCAGTGAGATAGAGGAGTCCATTATCCTCCCGACATCATCCTATCGAGTGACAGACGAAAGAGATAGTCCTGTGGCTAGCATCCCCTGGCTCAAGAAGATAGATTATAGATTGGTGGACGTCATCCCCGTAGCTATCTAATGTGCCTATATTTAAAAGAGAGATGCTACTAAGTAACGGTAAGCCGTAGGAATCAAGATATCACTCGCCTATCAGCTGCCCAGAACAAGCGATATCATTTAGTAACTACTTATTCTTCAGATGTGTTCCCTTGCCATGCCAAGATCAAGACGCGTAGCCAGATCGGCTAACGGTCACCCCCTCCCAACATGGCAAGACTGCTGTTTTGCCACATCCTCTCAGTCGTTAAGACAATAGTTATTTATAGGCCAAGCTTTGCCTGGACCAACGAAAACCCAAGTTTACCTTTACACCACTTCAGTAGTATGTTGCATCTCTGTCGTAATCTTTAACTCACTGGACAGGCTGCAACTATCAAACGGTATGTGTTGGCACGGCCATAAATTGACCAGCAGCTGCACCAGTGCACATTTGACGCAAGGCGCTCCATCGGGACTACCCGAAAGGAAAGACAAATATATACTCGCTCCATGCAAAGATTGTGGTATGAAGATAACCCAAAGAACCATCTTTCATGGAGATTTGAGCAAACAAGAGAACTGAGAGTTTCCGAAAGCCGTTTCCCCGTTTACCAAAAATAAAAGAATGCATAAGGACATGGACCACTGGCGTTTCGCTACAAGTAACACAAGCATCATTTGTTTATTAAACTTCTAAACTTCACAATAATATTCAGTCATGTAGCATCAACAAAGAAATTAGGATACAGCAAAAATCAAACAGCAAAGACACTAACCTAACAAACAAAATTCCTAAGTGTAGCAAAAACTTCTAATCCAGTAGAACCTCCAAATCTACCAAACACTAATCCACCAAACACTAATACACCAAAAACTAATCCACCAACAACTAATCCACCAACAATTAATCCACTAGAACTAATTTACCAAAAACTTCTAGGCCACTAAAACTAACTTAACAAAATCTTCTAGTCCACCAAAAACCCAGGAAAATCTAAAATCTAAAACTAGAATTCTGGCTTTTCCACTGCAAAACTTCAGGGTCTAACTACTAAACAATCAATCAATCAATCATGTGCCATGCCGGAAAGCGTGGGCGGTCATGATTCGCCATTTCACTCGATCACCAGAGTCGTGGATCAGCTCAGTGTTCCTGTCTCGTCCATGCCATGTGGCCAAGCCATCCAGGTATTTTCCTCTCGGTCTTCCTCTTGGTCTGTTCCCTTCGATCTTGCCAGCTGTCACTAAGTTCTCCAGTCCATTTCTTCTCATAACATGTCCAAAAAATTTTGACTGTCTACGTCTAATTTCTCTAATCAATCTACGATTTTCATTTGTCTCTTGTAGTACTTGGTCATTGGTTTTTCTATCTGTCCATGGTATTCTTTGCATTTTCCTCAGAAACCACATTTCTGCAGCCATCAGATGTTTTTCAGCTTGACTGCACATTGTCCAAGTTTCACATCCATACAAAAGAACAGGCTCTATGTATCCCCTCAACACTCTTTTTCTCGTTTCAATTGACATCTTTTTATTGGTTAGAATGTTTTTCATCTTGCTAAAGGCTACTTTCGCAATGGCGATTCTTGTTCTAATCTCTTCAAGGCATCTGCCATCAGATGTTATGACTGTTCCGAGATAATTGAACCGATTCACTTGTTGAAGAATATTCCCATTTACTTGTATATTACATTGTGGTACTTCGTTCTTCCTTGTGACGACCATAACCTGTGTCTTCCTACAATTTAATTCCAACCCCAGCTGCTCACTGTGTACAACCACAGCGTCTACTAATTGTTGCAGATCCTGTTCATTGTCTGCAATCAATACTGTATCATCTGCATATCTAATGTTATTTATGTTTCGTCCTCCAATGCTGATTCCATTTAGGTCTTCTACATTTCTGAAAATATTTTCACTGTATAGGGAAAAAAGATCTGGAGACATTACACATCCCTGCCTAACACCTCTCTTAATAGGTTGGTATTGTCCTACTTCATTATCAATTCTTATGGCAGCTTGTTGTTTCCAATATATGTTTTTTATAAGTCTAATGTCTTTCCCATCAATTTGTAGATCTGCAAGCATATCCACAATGTTGACATGTCTAACTCTATCAAAAGCCTTTGTGTAGTCAATAAAGCAAAGATGTATATCCTTGTTTACTTCTAAAGCACGTTCAATAACTGTTCGCAGCATATACACAGCATTTACTGTACCCTTTCCTTCTACAAAACCACATTGTTCTTCCCCTATTTCAGGTTGTATTTTCTTCCTCACTCTTTGCATGATAATTCGTAACAAAATCTTTGTGATGTGACTCATTATACTAATTGTTCTATGTTGATCACATTCTAAGGTTCCTGATTTCTTTGGGATTGCAATAAATACAGAATTACATAATTCAGAAGGTATATCTCCAGTATCATATAATGTGTTCAGCAGTCTAGTGACTTGTTCTAGACCAAATTCTTCTAAAGCTTTAATCATTTCTGTTGTGATGTTATCTGCACCGGGGGCCTTGCCAGCTTTCATATGCTTAAGAACATTTTGAACCTCCATCTTTAAAATTGCTGGTCCTTCATTATTAAATCTAATAGCATACTGTTCCTCTCTGTTATCATTATACAGGTCTTTCACATAATCTGTCCAGACATGTAGAATCTGATCTTTTTCTATTATGATTTTGCCATCTTTAGTTTTTAGACAGCCTGTTGATGTACTTGTTCTTTTATTAGTAAGCTCCTGAATTCTTTTGTGTACTAATTTGGTATTTTGACTGTTGTGTTGTTTTTCAATTTCTAAGCACTTTTCCTCAAGCCATGATTCTTTTGCCTTCCTACATAATATTCTGACTTGTCTGTGAATTTCTTCATATTTGGCAGGATTATTTTTGTTGAGTCTTCTTGTTTCCATTAAGTGTAAAATTTCCTCAGTCATCCATTTCTTACGACCCACCTTCTTTAATTTTGGAATAGTTGTTTCTGCAGCCACATTGATTGAATTCTTTAACATTTCCCATTGATCATCCACATCCTGGAATAGGATCTCTAGATCAGACAATATTTCAAATCTGTTCTGTACTTCTATGTTGAATTTGTTTTGTATTTCCTTGTCATTACTCAATGTACACAAATCATATTTAGTGTTCCCTGTTGTATACTTGACTTTCTTCAACTTTATCCTCAATGTTCCTGTGAGTAATCTGTGGTCACTATAACAATCAGCACTGGGAACTGTTTTTGCTACTGTTAGGGCGTTTCTAAATCTTCTGCTAATGAGAATGTAGTCAATCTGGTTTCTAATCCTGCTATCAGGACTCCTCCATGTCCATAATCTTCTAGGGTGTTGTTTGAAATAGGTGTTTCCTACAATCATTTCCTGTTCTTTTGCCCACTCTACTAGTCTGTATCCTCTTTCATTTCTCTCTCCTAAACCATAGTTTCCTACTGTGTATCTATCCCCTTGATTTCCTACTTTTGCATTGAAGTCCCCTATTATGATGTTTATTTCTGAATTTTTACATTTCTTTAAGGCAGACTCTATGTCATTATAAAATTCCTGTACACTATCTTCACTAGACTCTCCTGTTGGGGCATATACTTGAATAACATTTATGTTAAAAGGTCTGCCACTCAATTTAACTAGTAATACTCTGTCCGACACGGCCCAATATCCCTGAACAGACGTTGATGTTTTCAGGTCCAAAATTATTGCCACTCCCCTATGTCGATCCTCACCTCCAGAATAAATAATCTTAAAATCTTTATGTATCTTGATGCCTGCTCCTGTCCATCTCGTTTCGCACATACCTAATATATTAATTTTTTCTCTTTGAATTTCTTGTGTTATGTTCTCTAATTTTCCGTCGTTGTTTAACGTCCTAACGTTCCATGTTCCTAATTTTAATGTCTCTGTCCTTGTCTTGCGATGATCAGTCTTTAAGCGAATCATAATAAACTAGGCAATTTCAAAGAGGTAGTTTGCCGTTGCTTTCCTCTATGGCAGTGACCATACTGGCCGGGTGACCGCAATCAGTGTCTCTCGAAAGAGAGAAAGCTTGCCGTCGCGAAACTCGAGACCATAACCAACAAATATCTGTCGGCTGCCCTCATAATTTCATCCACCACCTGCCTTCCGTGGCTTCTTTTGAACACTTCCAATTAACGAACACGAAATAACATCACATAATCCAAAGGAAAAACACTATCCACACGAATTTCACGGGAATTTCCATAGGGAATCCACAGAAAAACACTGAACAGCTTCCTCCTCGAGACAACGGGTCATCGCGTCGCCATTAAAGGCATTGGCGCCTCGTCACTCAGTGCGGTGGACTACGGAAAGGGCCAGTTCTACGTGCGCAGAGGCCTTTTATACTGGGGTCCCAGAGTTCCAGACCAATCAGACGCCCTCTTGCAGAATTCCACCATTATCGCGAGCCGTGTACATATCCATGAAGTATGTTCTGTTGTTTGTCCATCAATAATGATGATGATCATCCATTTCATCCAGTGGGGTTGAAAGTATGGAGCCGTGGGTTCTAAGATGGCTGATAAGGCCTATTTTGGCTCGAAATGTTCTTTGACAATGTGGACAAAGAATGCTTAACGTTTCTAGAGGAGGATTTCCTGCAGTGGTTTTTCTGTCCTGCCTATTCTTTACAGCTCTTGCAGTCCTGGTTGCACCCTTGTGTAATGATGCACGCCACGAATTTCGGTCTCTGGCTGCAGTCTCCCAGGTGTCATGATGAATCCCAAAAGCATTCAGAGAGATTTTCAGAGTGTCTTTAAAGCGTTTCCTCTGGCCACCTTGGGAGCGTTTACCACAACGCAGTTCGCTGTAAAAAATTCGTTTAGGGATCTGGCATGCGAGTCAAGTGACCAGCCCAACGAATCTGATTCTTCATCAGTAGAGTGTGGATACTGGGCATGGACGCTCTTTCTAGGACTTCAGTGTCTGGGATCTTGTCTTGCAATTTAGTCTTCAGTAGCTTCCTTAGGCAGACTGTGTGGAAGTGGTTTAATTTCCTAGTGTGTCGCTGATAAACAGTCCAGGTTTCACAAGCATATAGCAGTGTGGATAATACAACTGCTTTGTAGACTTTTAGCTTTGTTTGCAGGCTTATTCCAGTTCTGTCCCATACATTCTTGTACAGTCTGCCAAAGGCTGCACTGGCCTTGGAGATTCTTGCATTCACTTCGTCATCGATTGTGGCAGCTTGTGACACAGTGCTGCTAAGATAGGTGAATTTGTCCACAACACTTAGTCTATGACCATTCACTTTGATATTCGGCACAGTGTGATTATTCCCTGGAGCTGGCTGATACATAACTACAGTCTTCTCAAAGTTGATATTGAGCCTAAAGTTGGCACAGGCATGTGAGAAAGCTGAAACATTATGTTGCATGACCGCCTCTGAGTTGGCATATAGAGCGCAATCATCAGCAAGCAGGAGCTCTCTGACAGTGTCGCTGTTAATTTTGGTTTTAGCTTTCAGCCTTCTGAGATTGAATAACTTTCCATCCATACGGTAGTTGATGTCTATTCCAATGTCGTCGTTCTCGAAGGCATTCATCAACATGGCTGAAAACATGAGGCTGAACAGTGCTGGTGCCAGGACACATCCTTGCTTCACTCCATTGGTGACAGGAAAGGGTTCAGACAGTTCACCATTTTTCTGTACTCTTGTCTGCATGCCATCATGAAATAGCCGCACTATTTGGACACACTTTCGTGGACAGCCATATTTTGCCATGATATTCCACAGTCCTTCTCTGCTGACTGTATTAAAAGCCTTCCATGCAGTATACACCTGTCATGAAGCAGCGAAATATGCCAGGCAATAAATCGGGCAACGTGCTGTTTGTGCCTTCTGTGTTTGAGGAGGATAAGTGGACACATTAGAAGGCGCACACGGGACATTCGGGAAATCTCGGCCATGAAAATACATGCAGCAGGGAAATTGTCATGGGACCAAGTCCTTTAGAGGGCAAAGATGCTGGCGATGTTCTGCAGAGGGCCAACATGATAGTGAAGACAGATATCTACACTTAGAGGTACCCCTTCTCACTGTCTCCCTGCAACCATTGGCTGTGTGCTTGCACAGTTCCAGAACCCAGACAAACTACCCAAACAAGAGGATTTCACAGTTCCAGGACCCAGACAAACTAGCCACACAAGAGGATTTCACAGTTCCAGGACCCAGACAAACTAGCCACACAAGAGGATTTCACAGTTCCAGAACCCAGACAACCTACCCATAGCAAGGGGAGCTGACCAAACAAATTCTCCAATAATAAGCTTAAGGGAAGATACAAAATTAGATAAGTAGTGTCGTAGTGGTATATTTACAAGACTGTATGCTTATCCTCGGATTCGTAACCTGGCATGATAATTTTTACTAATGCTTATCGTAAATTTCTCTAACCCTAACTATATTTTGTTTCGCATATCCTTTAAAGGACATCGTTGTCAACACCCATTTTACCGCTGTCGTTGATTTCTTGGCAAGATTACGCTCAGTAGTTTGCCATTGCTTTCTGAGCGGCCAGCTCACTTATCCTGTAAGTTACCAACGCAGTGAGAACCGCTTCCAATTCTCGCGCGCTGCGTTACCCTACGTGGATAAACGGGATTACGGAGAAAGTCGTTTAAAGCCTAGGCCAGGGAGACCGGCTAACTCTAATTACACATGCCTATATATGTCTAAATAAAAATACTTGATCCCTTTACAGACGATTTTTGATATTCTATTGTTTAGATAATAAAGAGCATATATAGACAGCAAACAGCAGCTATAAGTATTAACAACCTGGTAGGAACATTTCAGTGTGTAAACAAGGGTATCAGACAAGGTTGTATAATGTCTCCTGACTTGTTCTTGTTGTACAGTGAATAAATAATGAGATATAAAGACAATTTACCAGGGATCCTGGTTGGTGGATATAATATAAATAATTTGCGTTATGCTGATGACACTGTCTTGATACCAACAAGTCAGAAGGAACTACAGGAAATGATAGACACAGTGGTTGTAGAAAGTGAACAAATGGGCCTTAGCTTGAACAATAGAAAGACAGAAGTCATGGTGATATCAACGAACCAGATTGTACCTAAAGGAACAATTAAAGTACAGGACGTTATTTTAGGGTAAGTGCAGAAATTCAGATATCTAAGTACATGGATGCGTGCTTGCTTGCTTGTGTTCGTTGGCTTGAGCTCCAACGTGAAGTCCTGTATGTCGGATGAAGACATCCTGTTGTCCAACATCAGTGTGATGTCATACAGGACCTGAGTTTTGCGTGAGTATCCGTTGTCCCATGTCTGGCTTATTGGTGTGCAGACTGGTGGTTCCTCGCCGTACAGGCAGACACTCTCCGACTTCGGAGGAATCGGCGATCCTATTGACCTTAGCCAGGACCCCGAAGGGACCTGTTGCCCAGGACGCTCGACGAGGACGCGTCAATAGGTCTTGGCCAGTATATAACCCGGCCCTGGTGCCTTGGAAACACCTCTGCGTCCCTAAGTACATGGATAACTTCAGATGGAAGATGCATCACTGAGATAAAGAACAGAACAGGACAAGCACAAACTGCATTCTATCAAATGAAGAACATTTTGTGTAATAAATCATTGTTCTTTAATGAGTTAGAAAAAGGGTTCTTGCATGTTACATAGAACCAGTGTTAACGTACGGCTATGAATCATGGACAATTAGTTTCTTGGAGATGTGGTTTTATGGGAAAATGGCAAAAATTAATTAGACATCCAAAATAAGAATACTGGAAGTTTCAAGGGAAGCTGAGTCGCAAAGACAATTTATCACAAACATCAGAAAGAGGCAGTCATAATATGTGGCCTTGTTATGAGAAGACACAAACTGGGACATGTGACAACCGGAAAGATTTGCAGAAAGAGAAATAGAGGAAGACAGCATGAGAAGATTATTGACAGCCTTGTGTCATGGCAAAGGAAAGGAGTCAACACACGAACTGATCCATTCAGAGATCGCAATTTGTGGAGAGGCATGGTCGCCCACGCCAGCCGGCAAGCCCTGGATGATGATGATTCTTTAGATCAATCACATTTCTCTTTGTTTGTTGTTGTAAACGTAGCACTATAGAATGTGTGCAAGTCTGGTTATTTCAAGCATCCACACTGCCCCCCACGCACGCACGCACGCACACACACACACACACACACACACACACACACACACACACACAGAGACACACACACACAGATGTCAACATAGCATAAATACAGATCAACAATGACAAATATTATCAACATACATTAGCTAGCCCTGTGCAGACTTTGCTTCCACATTCTTGTCAAATGCCTCTCTGTCACACGCATAATGCCTCTCTGTCACACACCAAATGCCTCTCTGTCACACACCAAATGCCTCTCTGTCACACACCAAATGTCTCTCTGTCACACGCATAATGCCTCTCTGTCACACACCAAATGCCTCTCTGCCATACGCAAAATGTCTGTCCCTGTTGCTGTTGTGTGTAAATTATCAACCACATCTTGAGTTAATCTACCTTGCGGTCTTCCTGTTTTCCACATTCATATGGATTATCATCAGTCCATTACCCCATACGGACAACAATCACCTTCGGATTAATAATCCTGTGTGGGTAAACCCATGGGCAGCTGCTTTTGCGGCTGGCTCAATCACAGGACTATCATTTTGATCCGGTGATGAACCCTAACTATAACTTCTCCTTAAGGTTGAACGGGGTAGAGGTAATGGTAGAATCGAATCGAATATAAATTGTTTGTTTGGTATATGTTTACAGCATTCATTATACAATGTTTATTTTTTGTTTCAATGCAAATGTACCATTCATGATAGATATCTGGTATGCGACATATGAAACACTGGGTGTGCCCAATTTATTCACCTTTGAAATAAACTTTGTTTGTTCATTTGTGTCCCAGTACCCATCCGTCCATAATTATGTTTTCCAAACATTCATGTCGTTTTATGTGTCCAAAATCCCGTACCACAAAACAACTTTCAACAAATAGAACAACAAAGACTAGCAAACCTAATATCAACATTATTATGCGCCTTGTCAACTGGACTGAGCAATCATGCTCCTGCACAGCTTTAGTTTCCTGGTATAATCTACCAACTCATGCACGGATAACTGTAGCATAATATATCAACTCATGCACGGATAACTGTAGCATAATATATCAACTCATGCACGGATAACTGTAGCATAATATATCAACTCATGCACGGATAACTGTAGCATAATCTATCACCCCATGCACGGATAACTGTAGCATAATCTATCACCTCATACACCAATAACCCGGCATGCCATGATACAATGCTTGTCATGAATTTTTTCTTGCAGTTAGCAGCTAAAACTGGTTCTATATAACAGACAAGACTTAAATTGTCAAGTGCCGGTTGCAAGCATATAACAGATTTTTGGCCCAGGACATGCAGATGTCCGAGGCAACGATTTAGTGGATAGATTGTTCCAGCTGCAGACAGTATTCATAAAACCAGAAAGCTCACCTTTGTTTGTTCATCAGTCTGGAAGAAAAATTTGTAAACTTCTAGAACAAAATCATGAACAAGGCAGACAACTTGGTCGATCTCAAGTCTTTCTAGATTTGTCTGCCCGTAGTAACCTGCAGAAAATAGAATGTAAAAAGATGCAGCGTGTTTACAGTTAACAACACAAAATACATTTTTAATTACTGTAAATTCAAGGTTTCTGGTCTGTGTCCATAAAAGGGCCCACTTTAAATCCTTAACTGTCGAATTAAAACACATATTATATCAGATAATAATTTGCTGACAAATTTCAGTGAGAGATGATATTTTTTTTCGTAATTACAGCCATAGCTTGTTAGTCATCAACAGATTATTTCATCTGCTATTTGAGTACGACAGGGGTGTGTCTTGTCACCCGATCTCTTCTTCCTATATAGCGAAGTAATAATGAGAGAGATCAAAGAGAAGCCAGGAATACTAGTTGGAGGTTATAAAATAAAAACAATATACGCTATGCAGATAACAAAGTCTTGGTGGCGGATAATGCAACAGACCTACAACAATTATTGGACATTGTAGTATCAGAGAGTGCACAGAAAGGACTCTCCTTGAATATCAAGAAAACAGTAACAATGGTGATATCAAATAAAATGGGAACACCAAAACGTGACATAGAAATAGAAGGGAAAATTCTCAACCAAGTGGATAATTTTAAATACCTAGGGGCACTTATAACATCAGATGGAAGATGTACAACAGAGATTAAGAGCAGAATATGGCAGGCAAAAGCCACATTTCAGAAAATGAAGAGTATCTTATGCAATAAGTCGCTATCAATGAATGTAAGAAAGAGAGTGATAAAATGCTATATAGAACCAGTGTTGCTGTATGGAAGCGAATCTTGGAATGTAAATGAACAAATTAGGAAGAACTTAGAAGCAACAGAGATGTTGTTCCTGAGACGAATGTTGCGATTTCCTTGGACTGCCAGAGTAACTAACAACGATTGCCTGAAAGAGGCTAATGGAACTAGAACATTATGTACAACAATAAGAAAGAGACAAACAGCTTTCTTTGGTCATGTGATGAGAAGATGGCATTGGAGAACATCGTGACAACTGGAAGATCGAGGGGGAGAGACGCAGAGGCAGACCAAGAGAAATGATGCTGGGCGGATTGAGACGGTGGCATGGAGGAATATCATCAGCAGAGTTGATCCAGAACACCAAAGACCGAGATCTGTGGAGAGCCATGAACGCCTATGCCAGCCGGCACGGCACTTGATGATGATGGTGATGATGATTTGAAAACTGTAAAAGTGTTACGTTTACTTGTAGTTCTTTTTCTATCAACATGAATTTTAGCACTGTCTGTGGCTTGTGGTAGCTAAAGGGTTAAAGAGATTCATTTATAAAGAGCCACATACTCAAACAGAATTAAGACTAATATTTCATTCTGTGTGTGTGTTTTTTTTTTTAAATATTAGGTCACTGTAGGCTGACTGCATTCTTAGAACTGTATAGGCACATTCTGAAATATCTACTGTAGCTGTGTTCAATGATTTGACGGGCTACAAGTGTCACAATCAAACTGACGGGCTACAAGTATCACAATCAAACTAACAGGCTACAAGTATCACAAACACAATAAGAGGCTACAAGTATCAGAATCAAACTGAAAGGCTACAAGTGTCACAATCAAACTGACGGGCTACAAGTATCACAATCAAACTAACAGGCTACAAGTATCACAAACACAATAAGAGGCTACAAGTATCACAATCAAACTAACAGGCTACAAGTATCACAAACACAATAAGAGGCTACAAGTATCACAATCAAACTAACAGGCTACAAGTATCACAAACACAATAAGAGGCTACAAGTATCAGAATCAAACTGAAAGGCTACAAGTATCACAATCAAATTGACGGGCTACAAGTATCACAATCAAACTAACAGGCTACAAGTATCACAAACACAATAAGAGGCTACAAGTATCACAATCAAACTGACGGGCTACAAGTATCACAATCAAACTAACAGGCTACAAGTATCACAAACACAATAAGAGGCTACAAGTATCACAATCAAACTGACGGGCTACAAGTATCACAATCAAACTAACAGGCTACAAGTATCACAAACACAATAAGAGGCTACAAGTATCACAATCAAACTGACGGGCTACAAGTATCACAATCAAACTAACAGGCTACAAGTATCACAAACACAATAAGAGGCTACAAGTATCACAATCAAACTGACGGGCTACAAGTATCACAATCAAACTAACAGGCTACAAGTATCACAAACACAATAAGAGGCTACAAGTATCACAATCAAACTGACGGGCTACAAGTATCACAATCAAACTAACAGGCTACAAGTATCACAAACACAATAAGAGGCTACAAGTATCACAATCAAACTGACGGGCTACAAGTATCACAATCAAACTAACAGGCTACAAGTATCACAAACACAATAAGAGGCTACAAGTATCACAATCAAACTGACGGGCTACAAGTATCACAATCAAACTAACAGGCTACAAGTATCACAAACACAATAAGAGGCTACAAGTATCACAATCAAACTGACGGGCTACAAGTATCACAATCAAACTAACAGGCTACAAGTATCACAAACACAATAAGAGGCTACAAGTATCACAATCAAACTGACGGGCTACAAGTATCACAATCAAACTAACAGGCTACAAGTATCACAATCAAACTAACAGGCTACAAGTATCACAATCAAACTAACAGGCTACAAGTATCACAATCAAACTAACAGGCTACAAGTATCACAAACACAATAAGAGGCTACAAGTATCAGAATCAAACTGAAAGGCTACAAGTGTCACAATCAAACTGACGGGCTACAAGTATCACAATCAAACTAACAGGCTACAAGTATCACAAACACAATAAGAGGCTACAAGTATCACAATCAAACTAACAGGCTACAAGTATCACAAACACAATAAGAGGCTACAAGTATCAGAATCAAACTGAAAGGCTACAAGTATCACAATCAAACTAACAGGCTACAAGTATCACAATCAAACTAACAGGCTACAAGTATCACAAACACAATAAGAGGCTACAAGTATCACAATCAAACTAACAGGCTACAAGTATCACAATCAAACTAACAGGCTACAAGTATCACAATCAAACTAACAGGCTACAAGTATCACAAACACAATAAGAGGCTACAAGTATCACAATCAAACTAACAGGCTACAAGTATCACAATCAAACTAACAGGCTACAAGTATCACAAACACAATAAGAGGCTACAAGTATCACAAACACAATAAGAGGCTACAAGTATCACAATCAAACTAACAGGCTACAAGTATCACAATCAAACTAATAGGCTACAAGTATCACAAACAAACTGAAAGGCTAGAAGTGTCACAATCAAACTAACAGGCTACAAGTATCACAATCAAACTAATAGGCTACAAGTATCACAATCAAACTAACAGGCTACAAGTATCACAATCAAACTAATAGGCTACAAGTATCACAATCAAACTAACAGGCTACAAGTATCACAAACACAATAAGAGGCTACAAGTATCAGAATCAAACTGAAAGGCTACAAGTATCACAATCAAACTAACAGGCTACAAGTATCACAATCAAACTAACAGGCTACAAGTATCACAAACACAATAAGAGGCTACAAGTATCAGAATCAAACTAACAGGCTACAAGTATCACAAACACAATAAGAGGCTACAAGTATCACAATCAAACTAACAGGCTACAAGTATCACAATCAAACTAACAGGCTACAAGTATCACAAACACAATAAGAGGCTACAAGTATCAGAATCAAACTAACAGGCTACAAGTATCACAAACACAATAAGAGGCTACAAGTATCACAATCAAACTAACAGGCTACAAGTATCACAATCAAACTAACAGGCTACAAGTATCACAAACACAATAAGAGGCTACAAGTATCAGAATCAAACTAACAGGCTACAAGTATCACAAACACAATAAGAGGCTACAAGTATCACAATCAAACTAACAGGCTACAAGTATCACAATCAAACTAACAGGCTACAAGTATCACAATCAAACTAACAGGCTACAAGTATCACAAACACAATAAGAGGCTACAAGTATCAGAATCAAACTGAAAGGCTACAAGTATCACAATCAAACTAACAGGCTACAAGTATCACAATCAAACTAACAGGCTACAAGTATCACAAACACAATAAGAGGCTACAAGTATCACAAACACAATAAGAGGCTACAAGTATCACAATCAAACTAACAGGCTACAAGTATCACAATCAAACTAATAGGCTACAAGTATCACAAACAAACTGAAAGGCTAGAAGTGTCACAATCAAACTAACAGGCTACAAGTATCACAATCAAACTAATAGGCTACAAGTATCACAATCAAACTAATAGGCTACAAGTATCACAATCAAACTAATAGGCTACAAGTATCACAAACACACAAACAGGCTACAAGTATCACAATCAAATCCAGTAACTTGTTAACTCTGTTAGTCCCAGAAACATTTGCATTAGATGACCTGCTGGAAGTGGCAGTGATTATTCTATTAGATGACCTGTTATAGGTGATTATTGTATTATACGATCTGCTGAAAATGGGAGTGATTAATGTATTAGATGACCTGCTTGAGATGGGAGTGATTATTGTATTAGATGACTTGCTGGAGATGGGAGTGATTATTGTATTAGATGACTTGCTGGAGATGGGAGTGATTATTGTATTAGATTACCTGCTGGCGATGGGAGTAATTATTGTATTAGATGACCTGCTGGAAATGGGAGTTATTATTGTATTAGATGACCTGCTGGAGATGGGAGTGATTATTGTATTAGATGATCTGCTGGAAATGGGTGTGATTATTGTATTAGATGACCTGTTGGAGATGGGAGTGATTATTGTATTAGATGACCTGCTGGAGATGGGGGTGATTATTGTATTAGATGACCTGCTGGAGATGAGAGTGATTATTGTATTAGATGACCTGCTGGAGATGGTAGTGATTATTGTATTAGATGACCTGCTGGAGAAGGGAGTGATTATTGTATTAGATGACGTGCTGGAGATGGGAGTAATTATTTTATTAGATGACCTGCTGGAGGTGGGAGTTATTATTGTATTAGATGACCTGCTGTAAATGGGAGTGATTATTTTATTAGGTGACCTGCTTGTGGTGGGAGTTATTATTGTATTAGATGACCTGCTGGAGATGGGGGTGATTATTATATTAGATGACCTGCTGGAGATGGGAGTAAATATTTTATTAGATGACCTGCTGGAGGTGGGGGTGATTACTGTATTAGATGACCTGCTGGAGATGGGAGTGATTATTGTATTAGATGACTTGCTGGCCAGGAAAATATCAAGCCAACTAGAGAGGCAAGGTGTTTTCCCACCTACCCTGGGTGGGTACCGTCCAAAAAGAGAAACCTGGACCAATGCAGCAGTCTTTGCCCATGATGTCTATGAAGGTTTCCACTCAGGCACTGAAACTGTTGCTGCAGCGATTGATCTTGAGGACGCATACAACAGAGTGCCACTGGATTTTTTAATGTTTCAGCTTCTTGAACTAAACGTAAGTCCATTCCTCCTTAGTTGGATCGCTGCAGCCCTCTTCCAACGGAAAGTAGTTTTTAGATGTGGCAGTTGGACTTCGGAACCAACAACAATATATCCTGGCCTACCACAGGGATCACCATTATCTCCGGTACTGTTCAACGCCTACACAGTGAGAATCACCAGTGAGCAGATCACTGGACCTGGCAGGACATTGTCATATGCCGATGATGTTTTAGTGTATCGTCAGGGTAAGGATAGAGAGGAGGTTGCTGTGGAACTACAAACCGAACTCAATCGCATAAGTACTTGGTGTGATGAAGCTGGGGCAATGGTCAACCCAACAAAGGCAACAGTGACTTGGTTCTCGTTGAATAATCATATTGTCAACAATCCAACACCAACTGTAATGCTGTGTTCAGAGACGGTGGAAAGAACGCAGGCAATGAATTACCTGGGGATACGGTTTGATCGAAGCCTTGCTTATAATGTGCACATAGACCAGGTGATAACAAAGGCCAAGCGGGGCTTGGCAGCGATGCGGGTGATGGCGGCAGCAAACTGTGAGCAGCGCCATCTATGTCTTCTGTACGAGGGGCTGGTCATGTCTGTTTTGGAGTATGCAATGGCAATCCTGACTCTCAGCCATAAGCAGATAGAAAGGATGGAAAGGATACAGAATGAAGCTATGCGCATTATTCTTGGATGTACAAGAGATACAGCATGCAGGGCGATGCGCTACCTTCTTGATTTTCCAACCATTGAAGAGAGAATGCAAGTTTGCAGGGCACGCGCCTACCTCAGAATTAACGCAAACACACAGCATCCACTGCATAGTGAAATTAGGAAGGTGAAGGGCAGCAGGTTAAAAAGAGGACGGTCGTGGATGGGTCAAGCCGAAGACATTCTTCAACAGGTGTGTTCACTTGAGGACTTAGAACCTGGCGAGGAGTGGGTGCAAGTGCCAACAGACTTCTGCACATCCTTTTCAGTTTGCATCCAACTAGATAGAAAATGCAGACAAGAAAATCCGGCTGCTGTGGAGGCTGAAGTACAAGCGTTGATTTTCGAGAATTCGCTAGACAGTGACGCGGTCATCTACACAGATGGGTCGGTCGTCCGACATGTGAGAAGCTCATGGGCCTTTACAGCTCGGGCCGGAGGGAGAATTGTGAAGGAGGACTCTGGTGCTTTCACTGAAACCACAAGTAGCCTGACCATGGAAGTCATGGCAGTAAGTAAAGCAATAACATGGCTCGAGACACAGACATTCACTAGGGCTTGTTTCCTTAGCGACTCAATGAACATGATCAAGAGGATAGGGGAGGGGTCGATCCGAAGAGAATGGTTGCTGCCTCTGGAGCGGTCTCGGCTGGCAAAGATTAGTTTCATCTTCGTGCCAGGTCATGCGGGAGTACAAGGAAATGAGCGGGCTGACAAGCTCGCAGGTGAGGCTACTGTGGAGGGCGGACGCGCCATGGACCAGGCTGACATTCTGAATGCTCTACGAGAAGTGAGACTTTTGCAAGAACCAAGTGATGACTGTGAATCTACAACAATGGCCAGACTGCGAGAGCAGCAAATTAAAAGAGGGGTGGCCAAACAAGAACACTACGCAGGAAGCCAAAGAAGATTGATAAACCAACACAGAACTGGCGTCGTTAGCCGCTACACGCTGCGGGATTTGCTGAGGAGGGGATCCGAGCACTTATGGACTTAATGGTCCGATGTGCAACGAGGATGATCTGTCGACTAACTAACTAAGATGACTTGCTGGAGATGGGAGTGATTATTTTATTAGATGACCTGCTGGAGATGGGAGTGATTATTGTATTAGATGGCCTGCTGGAGATGAGAGTGATTATTGTATTAGATGACCTGTTGGAAGTGGGAGTGATTATTGTATTAGATGACCTGTTGGAAGTGGGAGTGATTATTGTATTAGATGACCTGTTGGAAGTGGGAGTGATTATTGTATTAGATGACCTGTTGGAAGTGGGAGTGATTATTGCATTGAGGATCAGTATCGAACTCTAGATGTGACCATGGGTGTTCCGATCTCCTCAATAATATTTTCCAACAGCATACATCGACTAACCGTACCAGTTCTTCATTGGTTAATGAAATGTCTTGTGCCCATGACAAAGTGTTCTTGTCTGGTTTCACACGTTTTAATTTGGCGTTCTTGCAGTCTGGTCAAGGTAACAGATTCACATTTATCACATAATTCATTCCATACCCTCTCTAAGGGTATTCACAATAGCTGACCTGGTCCGTAAACCACCCACAAACCTTTCAGCTACATAAACAGACACGAATGTCTGGAAAAATAACTAGCAGTGAGGCGTGGTGGAGGCGTGGTGGAGGCGTGGTGGAGGCGTGGTGGAGGCGTGGTGGAGGCGTGGTGGAGGAGCAGAGAAGATAGAGTGACAACTCATCATTGATGGATTCAATAACTAGCAGTGAGGCGTGGTGGAGGAGCAGAGAAGATAGAGGGACAACTCATCATTGATGCATTCAAGATGTGGCAGATAATTGAGACATGCTAGCAAGCAACAGAGGCAGAACTTCTGGCATGTGATAGAGATGAAAGATGAAAGGGTGTTATGGAGGAGGTGGAGGGGGAAGTTTTGTACAAACAAGCTACTAGAAAGCGATGATGATGATGATGATGATGATGATGATGATGATGATGATGATGATGATGATGATGATGATGATGATGATGATGATGATGACGATGATGACAGACAACACTATACATAAAAGATCATGCAAATACATGATCTTAGTTTGTCATTGTGTCAGTCAACTTACCAAATTCCCTAGCCAAATAAGATGACAAGGCATTGCTTTGACTGAAAATCTGACCATCAATCTCTAAGATAGGAAGCTGCCCAAATGGTGTTGCTGTTGACAGATCTCAGAATAAATATGCGTATTTCTAAACATAACAATGGTGGTGTAACATGCATGCACTTTTGTCAATATTGTTTCGTTTTTTGTTGTTGTTCGTTTTGAATTCAGCGTAGGTCATGCACACTATCCATGGTAGAGATGGACTGAATGTTGGGTGTGGATTAGCTTTCCTGTTTAACAGTGTCCCTCGCCATCAGGTGAACTCACTTCGACTTCAGAGGTACTTGTAATTTACGTTCCCAAGTCAAGGACGACAGGTCAACAATTTAGTCCAGCTGTCCGGTGTAGGGGTTGAACCACTTACCTCGACATCAGCACACCGGATGTTTAAGATCACGCGTTCTTGCCCATTCGGCCATGCGGACCTGCTTGTGTCAATATTAATACTGTCTTATTATCGACATGTCAAACAAAGTTAGGCTCTGTTAACATGTAACTATTGGAGGTAGAGTGTTTTTAGAGTGGCAGAGTATTTGTTACAGTGCTAGAGTGCTTGCCATATAGACAGAATATTGGTTTGATTGGTAGAATGATTGATAGACTGGGATAATCAAACGGTTTTTTTTTAAGATAATTCATGTGTTTTTTGTATATAGTTCAAGTGTTGTTTGTTAATATAATTCAAGTTTTTTTTTAAGATAATTCATGTGTTTTTTTTTTATATAGTTCAAGTGTTCTTTGTTAATATAATTCAAGTTTTGTTTTTAGATAGTTTTTTTTTTTTTTTTTTTTTGGGGGGGGGGGGGGGCATATCCTTTACAGGACATCGCTGTCAACACCAGCATTTTACCGCTGTCGTTGATTTCTTGGCAAGATTACGCTCAGTAGTTTGCCATTGCTTTCTGAGCGGCCGGCTCACTTATCCAGTAAGTTACCAACGCGGCGAGAACCGCTTCCAATTCTCGCGCGCTGCATTACCCTACGTGGATAAACGGGATTACGGAGTAAGGCGTTTAACACCTAGGCCAGGGAGACGGCTCTTAGATAGAACAGGTGTTTGTTTCTTAGATGATTCAAGTGTTTTTTAATAATGAAGACGCAAACAATAGATTACATAATTTTTTGCCTAGCATATTTCGCTGCATCTCATCGGGTACGTAAATCACACAACATAAACTAAAACAAGATAAATCCTCCAAGCTGAAATATACAACACACATATTCACACAGTAATTTGAATTATTGGGACTGACTCAAGGAACTGGGGTAGATTCCCAGGAGGCACGCTTCTCATTTGTGGGGATTTTAACGCTCAGAGCAGAGAACTGGCCTATACAGGGGAAACCGACGGGGGTGTATCCTTGCGGATGCCATAGTTGTGACAGAGGTAGTTTGCAGTAATGATGGTACGGTAACTAGAGTGGCAAGGAGACCTCGGGATGCACATGCAGCTATTGACTAGGCACTTATCACCCGGTCGGCGGTGTCGGAAAAGAAATGGACCGTTTTGTGAGATCAGGGAAGTGACCACCTGCCATGCTCCATGTTGATTTCCAAATTTATCAAGTTTAAGGCTACAAGAACGTGCAGAGCCTTCAAATACGAGCAGATCAACACCCTTATTGGACGCGTAGGACAAAAGGCACCGATTTGACCAAACAGACTCACTTTTGTGCAACCCCCAGTGTTGGACCCCCGAAGTTGAACTTGTATGGAAGTTTCAGAGAGCCAGAACTAAGCAGCTACAGAAATTACGACAGACACCGCAATGCACCCATAAGGAACTTGGGATGGCTCCTTAGTGTCAGCAGAGTCCATCGCAACAGATACTTGTATAATATTCCAACAGACGCCTTCAGTCTCAAATACGTTTATAATATTCCAACAGACGGCCCCAATCTCATATACATTTATAGTATTCCAAGAGAAGCCGCCAATCTCTTACACATTTATAATATTCCAACAGACGGCGCCAATGTCATATACATTTACATATTCCAACAGACGGCGACAGTCTCATATACATTTATAATATTCCAACAGACGGCGCCAGTCTCATTTACATTTATAATATTCCAACAGAGGCCGTCAATCTCATTTACATTTATAATATTCCAAAAGAGGCCTCCAGTCTCATACAGATTTATAATATTCCAACAGTGAGAGGCCGCAAGTCTCATATACAGGAACAGTGCCTTTCGCGTGTTATTTAATATACAACGAAGTCGATTGTAAAAGTTTGCAGAAACCATAATGATTAATCTACATAGGCCAATTTTGTGCAAACGGAAGGACATGATAGTCAGTTTAAAATTACCGTGGTAGACAATTGACATTAATGTGTGAACATGTGTATATTTCAGCTTGAAGGATCTATCTAGTTATTTTACTTTATGTTGTGTGAATTCTGCAGTATGTACCCGACGAGATTCAGCGAAATATGCCAGGCAATAAATCGTGCAATCTATTGTTTGTGTCCTCGTTATGTAAATCTCTTACAAAGTTATAATATTTCAACTGAGGCCACCAATCTCCAACTGAATCCCCTGGGCCTCTCTTGCCTCACCATTTCACTTACTCATGTCCAGCACCTCATGCCTTACTCCCGGCTTGACCAAGACACCATGTCTGTGTCCGCTCTGACCACAAGGGTTTAGCATCTAGCATCACTATAACAACAGCAATCAACATGACTATCAAGCATTGACATTTCTTACAAGATTTAAATGTTGGCCATTCCTGAAATGGAATTCTGACATCTTCGAACTCTTGACCTGCAAGTGTGAACAGAAGACGGCAGGGCTCTCCTCTACCACGGCTGTCAAAGTAGGTCAGCTTGTAGGTTGGCATCCTTATAGCTGATGATACATATACAACATTGATGTCTGCCAGTGACATGGCCACTGATGATACATATACAACATTGATGTCTGCCAGTGACATGGCCACTGATGATACATATACAACATTGATGTCAGTAACATGGCCGCATAAAGATTTCTAATCTAGATCTTTTCCACAGAAAACATGTCAGACAGAGAGTATTTAAGTCATTGTCAGTGAATGTCAGAAAGAGAGTATTTAAGTCACTGTCAATGAATGTCAGAAAGAGAGCATTTCAGAAACAAAGCACTGGCTATGTTTAATCAAACCTGTCCTTCTGTATGGCAGAGAATCATGGAACATGATCGAACAGATCAGGAAGTTCTGGGACAACGAACGTGTATCTGGGGCGTATGTAATAGAAACCTTGAATTGTCAGAGTAACTAGCAATGAGTATGATGGGAATTATGAAACTGCGCGTGGCAGTATTCCCCAAGCCACGAGTTTGTTATTCTCCTGGTAATAAGGAAACCAAACCCTCACGCAAATTCACTCCAGTGCACCCACTGCTTACATGAACTACACTCGATTTTAAAGCGAGCGAACGAAAACCGAAACACATTGCATTGTATTAATAACTGATAATGTCTGCTCAATAAAATAACACACGTTGGTAAATGACGCAATTGAAATTAATCATTTCTGCTTAATTAAATTAAATACAATAACTGTTGGGCCGATACTCCTAATTAATTGAAGTATATACACAGGTATCCTGACCTCAAACATGTCCCATTAACTGACGACACAGACCAGTGTGTGACCTCAAACATGTCCCATTAACTGACGACACAGACCAGTGTGTGACCTCAAACATGTCCCATTAACTGACGACACAGACCAGTGTGTGACCTCAAACATGTCCCATTAACTGACGACACAGACCAGTGTGTGACCTCAAACATGTCCCATTAACTGACGACACAGACCAGTGTGTGACCTCAAACATGTCCCATTAACTGACGACACAGAACAGTGTGTGACCTCAAACATGTCCCATTAACTGACGACACAGACCAGTGTGTGACCTCAAACATGTCCCATTAACTGACGACACAGACCAGTGTGTGACCTCAAACATGTCCCATTAACTGACGACACAGACCAGTGTGTGACCTCAAACATGTCCCACAGTGTGTGACCTCAAACATGTCCCATTAACTGACGACACAGACCAGTGTGTGACCTCAAACATGTCCCATTAACTGACGACACAGACCAGTGTGTGACCTCAAACATGTCCCATTAACTGACGACACAGACCAGTGTGTGACCTCAAACATGTCCCACAGTGTGTGACCTCAAACATGTCCCATTAACTGACGACACAGACCAGTGTGTGACCTCAAACATGTCCCATTAACTGACGACACAGACCAGTGTGTGACCTCAAACATGTCCCATTAACTGACGACACAGACCAGTGTGTGACCTCAAACATGTCCCACAGTGTGTGACCTCAAACATGTCCCATTAACTGACGACACAGACCAGTGTGTGACCTCAAACATGTCCCATTAACTGACGACACAGACCAGTGTGTGACCTCAAACATGTCCCATTAACTGACGACACAGACCAGTGTGTGACCTCAAACATGTCCCACAGTGTGTGACCTCAAACATGTCCCATTAACTGACGACACAGACCAGTGTGTGACCTCAAACATGTCCCATTAACTGACGACACAGACCAGTGTGTGACCTCAAACATGTCCCATTAACTGACGACACAGACCAGTGTGTGACCTCAAACATGTCCCATTAACTGACGACACAGACCAGTGTGTGACCTCAAACATGTCCCATTAACTGACGACACAGACCAGTGTGTGACCTCAAACATGTCCCATTAACTGACGACACAGACCAGTGTGTGAAGCACACAAGCCAACAAGAAAGTGATCACAAAACAACTTGTCTGAATAGTTCAGTCTATCCGACCAACACTCGACACAGCCTTGACCTAACTAGGACATCGATAGACCCTTTACGATCGGTGGTTTCCTGAAGGCCCATGACTGAGTCACGAACAGGTACAATCACATAAGTCATGTTTCCGTTAGAATGCGGTCGAGTGCCGGTTAATTCTTTGGTCTTCATAACTAGGTGGTTTAGATTGAGCGAGGTCATTACAACTAAACTTCATCTCCCTCAGGGAGTGAGGTCATGATAACTGGCTCAGTAGGTCTGGTAACTATACTTAAACACGCTGTATGAATGTGGTATCTATACTTAAACACGCTGTGTGAATGTGGTATCAGAGACAAACGAGGAGGTTTGAGAGCTGAGGGGGGGGGGGGGGGGGTGGAGACTGGACAAATACAGAGAAACACATCGTCAGATACAACACAACACGGCTCAAAAAGCTCATTTAGGGCACATGAGACAGCTAAAAATTCTCCCTCTCTGTCTGAGCTTGAGGTAGTTAAACTCTCTCTCTCTCTCTCTCTCTCTCTCTCTCTCTCTCTCTCTCTCTCTCTCTCTCTCTCTCTCTCTCTCTCTCTGTGACTCTTCCTGGGTGATGTTGTTAAACTATAACTAGCCCTAAGATAAAGTAGTTATATTTTAACCCCCTCAAGGAACTGGGGTGGCCTTCTCTAACGCAGAAGTCGCCAGGTTCAAATCTCAGCATTGGGATGAAATCTGTGACAGAAACCGCTGGTGAGCGCCGCCTAAATTTATGTGCTAGCAGGAAGCAGCTTGTGCTGCATACTGTCATACAGTAACTCAGTCACATCTGACTGCGACCTGGCTGTCATTCGGCAGCTCAGTTATATCTGACTGATATCTGACGAATAGATAACGTGTATAAGGCACAGTTATATGACCCTGTTTCTAAGGTTATGTTTACATACTGGCGATACAGCGCTAATTCCATATTCTTGTCACACAGCGGGTACTTTAACCGTCATACGGCCAATCAGAAGGGCATCATTATCCCAAGCAATGATTGAGACATCCATCTTATGATAATTTTCCGCTTTCTAAGAGAAGGGGATTTAAACCCATGACCATTTGGCCGGCTAGTTAATGTAAAAACAACTAAGCTATTGTAAGTCCAGGACGTCCATAGGCTCCCAACATGTAATTCAACAATGAGTGGGATCGCAGGTAAAAAACACCATTAAGAGAAGTAAAATAGAATTTAAGGGAAATAATTCCTTAAACGAAACTTACCTTCAATGTCTAACAGTGCTTTCCCTTGTGTTGAATTTTCTCTGAATGACAAAGGAAGACGTGTGGCCACATGTGTGACCCTTAGTTGAATCAGACCATTCTCATTCTGTGACCGAGCACGCGTGCCGTAAGATGCAACTCATGAGGTTTGGCGTCAGACTGTCTACATTATTCGGTAGAAAACTTCAGTTGTCAAATAAAGCATTCATGAATAAGTCAACACAAGGCTGTGCTGCTGGGGGGTCTAAACTCCAGTGCCAGGTGAGAAGTAGAAGAAGAACAACAAGAAGAACAAGAAGAAGAACAAGAACACGAGGAAGAAGAATAAGCAACCCGTAGTTCACTTTAAAATAAGCAAGTTACATGAGAAAACCAAACCATGCTCACAAAAAATGTATTTGAGAAAATAAAAGGGGGGGGGGGAGGTAAAGGGCGTTCGCGTGGTTATTTTTGCGAGTGGATTATATTTCCCAATTACCAATGTACCTCGCCATCAGCAGAAACCACTCCGACTTCAGAAGTACTTGAGATTTACGTCCCTGAGTCAAGGATGAGAAGTCAACATTTTAGTCCACCTGACCGGTGAAGGGGTTGAACCCGCTATCTCGGCATCAGTACACCGGATGTTTAAGAACTGGCGATCGTATCCATTCGGCCATGCTGACCTAAAGAATGTGTTTTAACAGGGTAAACTTTACATTTGAAACTTTCAGTTCACAGTGAATCTTCTTCTTCTTCTTCTTCTTCTTCTTCTTCTTCTTCTTCTTCTTCTTCTTCTTCTTCTTCTTCTTCTTCTTCTTCTTCTTCTTCTTGATGTCATTTACATGATGAGTAACACCAGGTGGGGTATACATGGTGAGTAACACATGGTGGGTATACATGGTGATGACTACAAGGCAGAATTGTGTCCACATTATTTATTGTGAGGACAAATCCGGAGATGGAATCACCAAGGCAGTTCCATGTTGTAAGCAATTTAGTTCTGGCAACTCCTGCGACGGTACCGATGCCAAGTTGCATTGGCTACTGCCATTCCCGTGGTTAACATGGATAACGTGGAGAGCGGGGAACCTGCTACTGGGCAACAGCTGATTCTCCACTTTCCATTGCCCAGACTTGTGCCCTGGAGAGGTCACTTCAGCACCGTGTAAAGCGGTGACACAACACGGGAAGCAGCATTTACCGGTTATAAGTCTTAATGCTCGATTGGCGTAGAGCAAGGCGCCAGGGGCTACTTCCGACGGTGGGAGAGATCATCGTATCTCACTAGACAGCTACCGCCCGCCTAAGCTGGGCAACCCCCAGTCAAGAAGGTGTTGTCTCCCCACTGTTCATCTGCACCTGAGGGTATGCGGAATTTAGGGACATAATCCTGACACATGGACCGCAATCTATACACCTAGCAACAAGAAAAAAATAAAACAACCGGCCCTAAGGCTGGGAACATGGAACATAAGAACCATGACCCCTGGCATCTCAGATGATCTAAACGAGATTGTGGATGCCCGCAAAACTGCAGTGATAAACAACGAAGAAGACTGGGGATAAACATTGTCGCCCTGCAAGAGACCAGACTCTCAGAATCTGGAAACATCAAGGAGAGAGACTTCACTTTCTACTGGCATGACAAGTCGTGTGGAGAGACCAGGGAGCATAGAATTGGCTTTGCTATCAGAAACAAGCTGCTAAAGTCCATCATACCACCAAGTGATGGCACTGAAAGAATATTGAAGCTCCAACTCCAGACAGAGGCAGGCCCAGTTAGTTTTATAAACGTTAACGCCCCAACACTTACCGCAGCATCAGCATCTAGAGATAAGTTTTATGACGACCTTAGCAAAGTGGTCCCTGAAATACCAGAGAAGTAACATCTGTTTATCCTGGGGGATTTCAACGCCAGGGTTGGCTCCGGCCACAGATCTTGGCCTTCATGTCTAGGACAGTTTGGTGTTGGAAAGATCAATGACAATGGACAACGTCTCTTGGAATTCTGCAGCCATCATGGTCTGTGCCTGACCAACACCTTCTTTGACACAAAACCACAGCACAAGTTGTTATGAAGGCACCCCAGATCAAAGAACTGGCACCAACTCGACCTGGTGCTCACTAAATGCAGCAATCTCCGCAATGTACGGCTAACTCATAGCTATCATAGTGCTGACTGCGACACCGATCATTCACTCGTTGCCACCAAGGTCAAGATAAAGCCTAAGAGAATCTACAGAAACAGAACAGAAGGAAGACCACGCATCGTCATCAGCGGCACCCAAAACAAAGAGAAGGTCAAAATTTCACCCAGGCTTTGGCGGAGGCTCTGCCTGGCCCCACAGATGGAACTGCCACCCAGAGATGAAGTCATTAGCGTGACACCATTTATAGCACAGCATTATAAAAGATGCTCCCAGTCCTGGAGATAAAGAGGCATGCATTCTCAATGTATAAAACATCACCATCGGAGAAAACATTGCAGGCATTGCGAACGGCCAGAAATAGAGTACAACAGATGGCAAGAAGATGTGTGAACAGGTACTGGCTACAGCTCTCTGCTCAAATTCAAACTTGTGCAGACACTGGAAATATAAGAGGAATGTACGAGAGCATCAATCAAGCTGTCAGTTCATAAAAAAATAAATAAGATGGCCCCTTTACGATCAACAGAGCGGGTAATCATATGGAATAGAGAGAAAAAGCAGCGGCTGCAGCAGGATATAACAATATGAAATGGAAACAAATAGGTATTTTAAATTCCTGCGAGAAAAAACGAACTAAACATTAACAAACGTTGCACATACCTTACAAGGAGATCCACGTGTCGCGAAATACAGGTGAAAAATCCGAAATCAGAAGCACTCAATAAATATAAAAAAATGAATAATAAAATAAGATAAAATACACACGAACGTATACAATACGACACACAGACGTTTCGATTCAAAGAATCTTTGTCAATGACAACACAGATAGCTGACGACAAAAACACAAACACACGACCTATCACTTATAGTGCACAACCTGATAATTCCACGTGGGGCAGAAAATGTGACTATGGCCAGCTGCGAAAACGCGTGGCGCAGAATTGAAAATGGGTTGCCAAAAAGGATTAGAGAAGCCAAAAATATGTGAACAGTCTGCTATGGAAACATAGAAATGTGGGGACAATTAAGTCTAGATATCGTGGGGGGGGGGGGGGGGGGGAACAGCACGGTAGTAGGTAGTGTAAACAATTGGGGAAGATGCCACAGTTATACTGTAGCGTCCACGACAGTATTAATTCCTGTCGGGTGGATGCATCCCAGATTGTTGATTAGCTGGCATTCAATTCTAAGTCTGACACAGCTATTTGAGAAGCAGGGTTTTAATGCGGTGACACATGCATCGTCGGCTCCATTGTGGCTGGAGGAATTGAAATGGTTGGGGACAGGTTTGTCAGCGCCCTGATTGATGTCCCTGAGGTGTTCTCTAAAACGATCCGCAAGACGTCTGCCCGTTTGGCCAATGTATTTCATGTCACATCGTTTGCAGATGATAACATAAATCAGATTGCGGGATGTGCAGGTGAAAGAATCTTTCAAGGTGAAGGTGCCTCGGGGAAATGCAATTTCTGGTGTCTGAACAACGTATGGGCATGTCAGACAGTTTCCTACGATGGCATTCGAAGGTGCCCACGGATGAAGTAACCGTGGGGAGGCGACTGTGCACAAGGTGGTCTCTGAGGCTCTGGTTACGGCGGAAAATTACCCTGGGGCCATTTGAGAATACCTCACGAGTGGTAGGATCCGATTCCAAGATGGACCAGTGTCTCAGGAAAATGTGCTTGATGGCATAGGCATGTGGATGGAAGGTGAGGATAAGCTTGGGCTCATTGTTCTGAGGTCGCGTATGCTTGGCGAGGGACATTTCCCGCGAGACCTGGGTTATGCGACAGAGAGCTGTCGACAAGACGTCCTCTGGGTAGGACCGTCTGCGGAAAAAGTCCAGCATTTCGTGGGCTCTCTCGAGGAAGTCATTATCATCCTGACAGATGCGACGAAGGCGGAGTAGCTGGGAATATGGGATGGAATCTTTGCAGCTTTTGGGATGGGATGAGCTGTACAGGAGGAAACCGTGAGCATCAGTAGGTTTATAGTACACGGAGGTCGTGAGGCCTGTAGAGTTTAACTTATGGTGGTGTCAAGAAAATTGACAGAGGTGGTGGAAATTTCTGAGGTGAATTGGATCGATGGATGGAAGTTCTTGACATAATTAATGAACCGGTTCAGTTCCGCCTCCGACATGTCAGTGAGACCTATGCCGTCATCGATGTAGCGTCGGTAAAAAGAAGGGAGAAGACCATCATAGCTGAGTTCAATCTGTGTTCCAGATGTCCATAAATACACATGCGTAGCTGGGTCCCATTTTAGTGCCCATGGCGACACCGCTGATTTGTTCAAAGTAGTGGCCATTGAACTCAAAGGAATTGTTGGGTGAGGACCAATTCAGCGAGTCTCACAAGTGTGCGTGTAGGGATGGCTTGATCTGTGCGCTGATCCAGAAAGAACTGTAGCGCCCTGAGGCCATCAGCGTGAGGAATGGAGGTATAGAGGGAACATACATCTATTAGGAATAGTCTGTATGTGTTCCCAGGAGTCAGTTGGAGAGAGTTGAATGAAAGTAACGCATGCGTTGTATCCTTGATGTATGACGGGAGATTCGCAACTAGAGGTTGGAAAATCCTGTCAAGAAACGCTGAGATCAGTTCAGTCGGGCACGAGCAGGCAGAAACTATCGGACGTCCAGGATTTTAAGTTTATGTATTTTGGGCAGCATGTAGAGGGTGGGTTTGCCCAAGTCGGAGTCATGGATGTGAAGTGAAGTGGCACTGGGTGGTAAGGCATCCTCACGTATGAGCTGTTTGATGGTGTTTTGAATCTTCCGGTTGTAGGAGAGAGTGGGGTCTTCGGTGCAGGGTGAATAATTGTCAGGTTTATTGAGTTGAGACATGACTTCCTCGACATATAGATCTTTTTGCCAAACAACCACCGCACCCCCTTTATCCGCCGGTTTGATGACTATGTGATGTTTGCGCTGTAGTTGAGACAGGGCACGTCATTCGGAAGGGGATAGGTTGGAGCGTTTCAAGCGAGGGAAAGAAAGTTGCTTGATCTCATGGAGTGTGTTGGCTATGTAGAGGTCAAGCGCGTTGGAAACTCCGGGGGGTGGGGTCCATGTGGAACGGGATTTGGTTGAAGATGGAAAAATGTCTGGAAGCTGTGGGGTGGGACTGAGGACAGGCTTGTCTCTGCAAATGGATCGCTGGGTAGAACACTACTCAGAGCTATACTCAGTGGATAACACTGTCAGCGAAGAAGCTCTGGAAGCCATCGATCAACAGTTCACCATGCATGCCCTGGATAACGAACCATACCTCACAGAAATCAGTGAAGCACTAGACACGCTCAAATTCGACAAGGCATCAGGAAAAGATAGTATTCCATCTGAAATTTTAAAATGTGGCAAAGAAGCAATCATCCCTGAACTGTATGCAGCATTTCAGCTTTTCTGGAAAGAAAAACGAGTACCAGAAGATATGAGGGACGCAAACATTGTTACCATTTATAAAAACAAACGAGATAGAAGCGACTGCAACAACTATCGTGGCATTTCCCCCCTCAGCATTACAAGCAAGATTTTCGCACGAGTAACCAAAAAAAGATTACACATTCTTGCTGAAAGAATCTACACCGAATCACAGTGCGGATTTAGACCCAACAGGTCCACCATCGATATGATTTTCTCACTCAGGTAGCTCCAAGAGAAGTGCAGAGAGCAGAGGGAGCCATTACATATGGTCTTCATCGACCTCACAAATGCATTTGACCTCGTGAGCACAGACGACCTTTTCAAGATCCTTGAAAATATTGGAAGTCCACCCACCCTTCTCAGTCTCGTGAAATCATTTCACGAAAACATGCAGGAGACCATTTTATTCGATTGCTCAAAACCCCAGTCATTCAGCATCAGCAGTGAAGTAAAGCAGGGCTGCTTGCTTGCTCCTACACTTTTTGGTATCTTCTTTGCCCTTCTCTTAAGACAGACATTTGGGACTGCCACTGAAGGCATATAACTCCATACAAGATCTGATTCAAACATTTTAACCCATCATGGCTCAAGGCAAAGACCAAAATAAAATCAAGATGCATAAGAGAACTACTTTTTGCAGACGATGCAGCACTGATTACTCATGCAGCAGAAGATCTACAGCGGCTCATAGATCGTTTTGCAGCCGCCTGCAGAGACTTTGGGCTCACCATCACCCTAAATAAAACACTTGTGATGGAACAAGATGCTGGTGCGCTTCCGTCAATCAAAATTTCTAATGACGAACTGAAGGCCGTCTATGAGTTTGAGTATTTTGAGTCGACAATATCAGATAATCTTCCCTTAGAGACAGAAATCGACAGACGCACTGGAAAGGCAGCCACAACACTTTCCAGGCTAACTAAGAGAGTTTGGGAGAATAATAGACTAATAGAGCTTACAAAAGTTCAAGTATATAAAGCTTGTGTTGTTAGCACAATTCTCTATGGGTATGAACCCTGGACCATGTACTCACGACAGAAAAGAAAGTTGAATTCCTTACACATAAGATGTCTGAGACGTATCCTGGGCATATCTTGGAAAGACTACGTATCAAACAAACACATGCTTGAAAGAGCAGATATTACCACAGTGCACACCCTCCTCAAGCAGAGACGCCTTCGGTGGCTGGGCCACGTATCTCGAATGGAGGATGAACGTATTCCCAAAGATCTCCTATACAGAGAAATAGCCACAGGAAAGAGGCCAACCGGAAGACCCCAAATTCTGTATAAGGATGTGTGTAAATAAGATATAAAAAACCCTTGGCATAGACCCAGACACATGGGAAAGATTTGCAACAGACAGATGTTCCTGGAGAAGAGATGTACGAAATGGATTGGTGCTCTTTGAGCACAATCTGATCCAACAAACTGAAGATAGGCGGCACAGGCTCAAATCGCAGTCACTTACTGCGGGACGTGCCTCGTCTTACAGATGCGGAAACTGTGACAGAGATTGTCACTCTCGCATTGGACTATACAGTCCCCAGCGGTGCTGTCAGGTACCTCCCCAGCGGCACAACTCTATAGTCCTTCAGGACTGAAAGAGGCCTACTACTACTACTACTACTACTACTACTACTACTACTACTACTACTACTACTACTACTACTACTACTACTACTACTACTACTACTACTACTACTACTACTACTACTACTACTACTACTACTACTACTACTACTACACTACTACTACTATTACTACTACTACTACTACTACTACTACTACTACTACTACTACTACTACTACTACTACTACTACTAATACAATTACTACTACTACTACTACTACTACTACTACTACTACTATTACTATACTACATACTACTACTACTACTACTACTACTACTACTACTACTACTAATACAATTACTACTACTACTACTACTACTACTACACAACTACTACTACTACTACCACTACTACTATTACTATTACTACTACAACTACTGCTACTACTACTACTACTACTACTACTACTACTACTACTACTAATACAATTACTACTACTACTAGTAGAGCAGGGGGGGTCTTGAGCCTGAGGAATTAAGGTCGCCTGGCTAGAGCAGTCGCCGTGAACTGTAAAGGTTAGGATTTTCTTTTTCCCCGACAGAAAAATATCCACACGAGGATTCGAACCCGGGTCTTCCGAAGAAGAACCCAGTGTTCTTAGCCACACAACCAGCCTCTCCTCATCACGTAGAGTCAACCCCGGTGTAAATCGAGGACCATGTTCGTATTGGAGGTCTTCTGTAGGATACCCCCAACACCCACTGTCGGGTGACGTCACGGTGCACTAATCTTGCCATCTTCCAGGTTATATCTTCTTGTTGTCCACATACACGCCACATTGTCTTCATCTTTACGTTTTCGCTCTTCTATTACCACTAGTACATCAGTTAACTGTGATCTTCTCACCAGCAAATAAGTTAATAGATCCTCTTAATAGCACATCAATTAATAAAGATCGTTATACCAACACATCAGTTAACAAAGATCTTCATACTAACACATCATGTAACAAAGATCAGTTGACAAAAATATGCTTACGAGCACATTAGTTAACAAAGATCTTCTTACGAGCAAATGCGTTAAGAAAGATCTTCTTAGGCGCACATCTAAGTGATGGGTAAATTATGATCACTGAAAGTGTGCTCTGCTAATTTCGCAAATGGATTCCCCCATCCTTCCCACCCCACTCACCAGACCCACCCTCATCCACCCACTAGCGGGATTCCTCAGTGGGACAGTATTGTTATAGTGTCAATCGAATAAGTGTACTACTCCGGTCGTTAAATTTCCCACAAAACTACTCAGGCGGTTAAATGTCCCACAAAATTACTCAGGCCGTTAAATGCCCCACAAAACTACTCCGGCGGTTAAATGTCCCACAAAATTACTCAGGCCGTTAAATGCCCCACAAACTACTCAGGCCGTTAAATGCCCCACAAACTACTCAGGCCGTTAAATGTCCCACAGAACTACTCAGGCCGTTAAATGCCCCACAAAACTACTCAGGCCGTTAAATGTCCCACAAAACTACTCAGGCCGTTAAATGCCCCACAAACTACTCAGGCCGTTAAATGTCCCACAAACTACTCAGGCCGTTAAATGTCCAACAAAACTACTCAGGCCGTTAAATGTCCCACAAAACTACTCAGGCCGTTAAATGCCCCACAAACTACTCAGGCCGTTAAATGTCCCACAAACTACTCAGGCCGTTAAATGTCCAACAAAACTACTCAGGTCGTTAAATATCCCTCAAAACTACTCAGGCCGTTAAATGCCCCACAAAACTACCAGGGCCGTTAAAAGTCCCACAAAACTACTCAGGCCGTTAAATATCCCACAAAACTACTCAAGCCGTTAAATGTTCCACAAAACTACTCAGACCGTTAAATGTCCCACAAAACTACCGGGGCCGTTAAATGCCACACCAAACTACTCAAGCCGTTAAATGTCCCGCAAAACTACCGGGGCCGTTAAATGTCCCACAAAACTACCGGGGCCGTTAAATGTCCCACCAAACTACTCAGGCCGTTAAATGTCCCACCTAACTACCCAGGCCGTTAAATGTCCCACCAAACAACTCAGGCCGTTAAATGTCCCACCAAACAACTCAGGCCGTTAAATGTCCCACAAAACTACCCAGGCCGTTAAATGTCCCACAAAACTACCCAGACCGTTAAATGTCCCACCAAACTACTCAGGCCGTTAAATGTCCTACAAAACTACTCAGGCGGTTAAATGTCCCACAAAACTATTCAGGCCGTTAAACGTCCCACCAAACTACTCGGGAAGGCTAGCCCAGGCAATAAAATGTCTGAAAGAAGACGGATGTGTCGGCCGAAAGGTTCAAATATAATCGTCCTGCTGTTAACGCGCAGAACACAATTACGTCTAGAATAAATAAAATATAGTAAGAAATTAAGGAGGAGGAGGATGAGGAGGAGGAGGAGGAGGAGGAGGAGGAGGAGGAGGAGGAGGAGGAGGAGGAGGAGGGAGAATATATCCCATTGTGAGTCTTTTATCTCTATTTCATATCTTCGCTACTGTAGAAGCCAATCAGTACACGCCAATGTATTTCCCATGTTACCCAAGAGAACACACGGCATCGTAACTTCACATTCGCACGTACTTTTCTTATAACTCGTTAGAGCACAGTCATTGAACCAATTTCCCTCACAACTGGACACCCTTGTGGTTTATGAAGTACGGGTCGCTAGCTTGTAAACCGTTTGACAACCCCTGGGCTCGACAAGTTGTCACATTTCTACCGATCGAATTCATCTCACTGTGTTACCATCGCTCACAATTGTAACATTTCCCACCCCCCAGCAGCCGACTGAGGGCCAGAAATCACAGCAGACGCCTCCCCCAGCCGGTCAGTGAACTCGTAAAGGCCCCGTTCCGAGTGTTCTGTCAACGGCTGTTTAATCACTGCCAATTTCGTCTGGAGACTTCTGAGACTAGCCCAGGTCTGTGTGATGTGAGCGTCCAGCACTATAATCGGCATTGATTCAAGTGGCTGCAGACAGTATGTGATCTTTTCTCGGCAGCCACCCAGCAGTTAACAGCCATCATTATTCTCATAGCGTTTCTGCGTGAGCATTAGGATACAATCACAGACAGTTCTAGACTTTGGGAGGAATAATTGAGGTGAGTAACTGTTTTTAGTCTGCGAGTAAGAAAGAGAGACGGATTTGCATGTATTTTTATGTTTCTGTTTCATCATTATAATCATAATATTGGTGATCATCAAATGTGGCTCCGTTATAATATCGTTACGATCATCTCTGATTATTATCTTCACAAATAGTTGTTATTGTCGTCTTATTTCCTTCATAATTGTATGAAATAGATACAAACAGACAGGCAGGCAGGCTGACAGACAGAGAGACAGACATCATGGCAATTACAACCATAGACACCAGATAGACATGCGTGCAGGGATGCAGACAGACATGGAGGCGCAAAGCAGACAGGCGAGGAGGCGGGCAGATAAATAATAAAAGTATGAGCCCAACAGACAGACACAAGACAGGCTGTCATACAGCAGCAAACACACAGACAGGCAGCCAAGATATAGTCAGACAGACACGCAAAACAGACAGATGATAGACTGACAAGAATCAAAAATAGACACACTGAAAGACAGACGCCTCAGAAAGACAGGTGGCGGGGACATAGTCAGACAAGCAAGCAAAATAGAAAGATGGTAAAAGCAGACAGGTTGGCATCCATGGCAAACAGGCGGACATATAATTAGTAAGACAGACAAAACAGGGAGGGGTGTCGGCGGCAGAAACACGACAGGTGAACAGGTTTATCGTGAGACCGACAAGCAAAACAGGTTTGTCAGACAGACAGGTGGGTAGGCAGAAAGATAGGTAGGTAGGTAGGTAGGTAGGTGGGTGGGTATGTAGACATGCAACAGATAGACAAAAGAACAGTCTGACATATAGACAAGCAGACGAAACAGACAGCCAGACAAGCAAGCATGTATGCAGGCATTCAGCCAGCGAGGCATATTGTTGTGACAACAAATCAGCGCAGGTAAACAATTAGGAAATCAAGGGGATAGATACACAGTAGGAAACTATGGTTTAGGAGAGAGAAATGAAAGAGGATACAGACTAGTAGAGTGGGCAAAAGAACAGGAAATGATTGTAGGAAACACCTGGTTCAAGCAACACCCTAGAAGATTATGGACCTGGAGGAGTCCTGATAGCAGGATTAGAAACCAGATTGACTACATTCTCATTAGCAGAAGATTTAGAAACGCGCTAACAGTAGCAAAAACAGTTCCCAGTGCTGATTGTTATAGTGACCACAGACTACTCACAGGAACATTGAGGATAAAGTTGAAGAAAGTCAAGTATACAACAGGGAACACTAAATATGATTTGTGTACATTGAGTAATGACAAGGAAATACAAAACACATTCAACATAGAAGTACAGAACAGAAATATTGTCTGATCTAGAGATCCTATTCCAGGATGTGGATGATCAATGGGAAATGTTAAAGAATTCAATCAATGTGGCTGCAGAAACAACTATTCCAAAATTAAAGAAGGTGGGTCGTAAGAAATGGATGACTGAGGAAATTTTACACTTAATGGAAACAAGAAGACTCAACAAAAATAATCCTGCCAAATATGAAGAAATTCACAGACAAGTCAGAATATTATGTAGGAAGGCAAAAGAATCATGGCTTGAGGAAAAGTGCTTAGAAATTGAAAAACAACACAACAGTCAAAATACCAAATTAGTGCACAAAAGAATTCAGGAACTTACTAATAAAAGAACAAGTACATCAACAGGCTGTCTAAAAACTAAAGATGGCAAAATCATAATAGAAAAAGATCAGATTCTACATGTATGGACAGATTATGTGAAAGACCTGTATAATGATAACAGAGAGGAACAGTATGCTATTAGATTTAATAATGAAGGACCAGCAATTTTAAAGATGGAGGTTCAAAATGTTCTTAAGCATATGAAAGCTGGCAAGGCCCCCGGTGCAGATAACATCACAACAGAAATGATTAAAGCTCTAGAAGAATTTGGACTAGAGCAAGTCACTAGACTGCTGAACACATTATATGATACTGGAGATATACCTTCTGAATTATGTAATTCTGTATTTATTGCAATCCCAAAGAAATCAGGAGCCTTAGAATGTGATCAACATAGAACAATTAGTATAATGAGTCACATCACAAAGATTTTGTTACGAATTATCATGCAAAGAGTGAGGAAGAAAATACAACCTGAAATAGGGGAAGAACAATGTGGGTTTGTAGAAGGAAAGGGTACAGTAAATGCTGTGTATATGCTGCGAACAGTTATTGAACGTGCTTTAGAAGTAAACAAGGATATACATCTTTGCTTTATTGACTACACAAGGCTTTTGATAGAGTTAGACATGTCAACATTGTGGATATGCTTGCAGATCTACAAATTGATGGGAAAGACATTAGACTTATAAAAAACATATATTGGAAACAACAAGCTGCCATAAGGATTGATAATGAAGTAGGACAATACCAACCTATTAAGAGAGGTGTTAGGCAGGGATGTGTAATGTCTCCAGATCTTTTTTCCCTATACAGTGAAAATATTTTCAGAAATGTAGAAGACCTAAATGGAATCAGCATTGGAGGACGAAACATAAATAACATTAGATATGCAGGTGATACAGTATTGATTGCAGACAATGCACAGGATCTGCAACAATTAGTAGACGCTGTGGTTGTACACAGTGAGCAGCTGGGGTTGGAATTAAATTGTAGGAAGACACAGGTTATGGTCGTCACTAGGAAGAACGAAGTACCACAATGTAATATACAAGTAAATGGGAATATTCTTCAACAAGTGAATCGGTTCAATTATCTCGGAACAGTCATAACATCTGATGGCAGATGCCTTGAAGAGATTAGAACAAGAATCGCCATTGCGAAAGTAGCCTTTAGCAAGATGAAAAACATTCTGACCAATAAAATGATGTCAATTGAAACGAGAAAAAGAGTGTTGAGGGGATACATAGAGCCTATTCTTTTGTATGGATGTGAAACTTGGACAATGTGCAGTCAAGCTGAAAAACATCTGATGGCTGCAGAAATGTGGTTTCTGAGGAAAATGCAAAGAATACCATGGACAGATAGAAAAACCAATGGCCAAGTACTACAAGAGACAAATGAAAATCGTAGATTGATTAGAGAAATTAGACGTAGACAGTCAAAAGTTTTTGGACATATTATGAGAAGAAATGGACTGGAGAACTTAGTGACAGCTGGCAAGATCGAAGGGAACAGACCAAGAGGAAGACCGAGAGGAAAATACCTGGATGGCTTGGCCACATGGCATGGACGAGACAGGAACACTGAGCTGATCCACGACTCTGGTGATCGAGTGAAATGGCGAATCATGACCGCCCACGCTTTCCGGCATGGCACATGATTGATTGATTGAAACAATCCGAGCTTGCTTAGCGTCGAGGGCTGATCGCGGTGACAAGTTATTATCACTGGTTAAGGCACTTTTACTGATGTACATGGTCATTCTGATTGCCAACTCCCACGGGTACGGACTGGCTTAGGGGTCAGAACGCCCGCCTCTTACTCGGCATGCATCGTTACACGGTATTCACAGTATAGATTCAGTTATAACACAAGCAAAGGGTGAAATATTCACCTTGATTTTTTCGATCCTGGATACTGCATCGAACGTCCAGCCGTTTCAAATAAGGGCGAAAAACAATTCAGAGAAATCCGTTGGCTTTGCGTAAGTTAAAGATCCATCGGTGTGTAGAAACAGAAAAGAGTAGGCCGTAGAGGCCGTTGCTTATGTTCAATTTCAAAATTAATAATTAGACCCACAGACAATATTACATATTGGGTCCTCGCCGTGCTACCGAGTTGGTGCACTGTGCTGGCTCTCCTTGTATGATCTATGGGTGGACACTGGGACCAAATGAAATATCTATGTTTGATCTATGCGGAGGTTGGGGGGGGGGGGGGAGGGAGACAGAAAGACTGTGGGACTGACGTCGATGTCTATGTGTGATCTATGGGAGGAGACTGTGAGACTAATGGAGATATCTATGTGTGATCTATGGGAGGAGACTGTGAGACTAATGGAGATATCTATGTGTGATCTATGGGAGGAGACTGTGAGACTAATGGAGATATCTATGTGTGATCTATGGGAGGAGACTGTGAGACTAATGGAGATATCTATGTGTGATCTATGGGAGGAGACTGTGGGTCTAACGGAGATATCTATGTGTGATCTATGGGGGGAGACTGTGGGACTAATGGAGATATCTATGTGTGATCTATGGGAGGAGACTGTGTGACTAATGGAGATATCTATGTGTGATCTTTGGGGGGAGACTGTGGGACTAATGGAGATATCTATGTGTGATCTATGGGAGGAGACTGTGGGACTAATGGAGATATCTATGTGTGATCTATGGGAGGAGACTGTGAGACTAATGGAGATATCTATGTGTGATCTATGGGAGGAGACTGTGAGACTAATGGAGATATCTATGTGTGATCTATGGGAGGAGACTGTGAGACTAATGGAGATATCTATGTGTGATCTATGGGAGGAGACTGTGGGACTAATGGAGATATCTATGTGTGATCTATGGGAGGAGACTGTGAGACTAATGGAGATATCTATGTGTGATCAATGGGAGGAGACTGTGGGTCTAACGGAGATATCTATGTGTGATCTATGGGGGGAGACTGTGAGACTAATGGAGATATCTATGTGTGATCTATGGGAGGAGACTGTGGGTCTAAAGGAGATATCTATGTGTGATCTATGGGGGGAGACTGTGAGACTAATGGAGATATCTATGTGTGATCTATGGGAGAAGACTGTGAGACTAATGGAGATATATATGTGTGATCTATGGGAGGAGACTGTGAGACTAATGGAGATATCTATGTGTGATCTATGGGAGGAGACTGGAGCACTTATGGAGATATCTGTGTGTGATCTATGGGAGGAGACTGGAGCACTATAGGAGATATCTGTGTGTGATCTATGGGAGGAGACTGGAGCACTTATAGGAGATATCTGTGTGTGATCTATGGGAGGAGACTGGAGCACTTATGGAGATATCTGTGTGTGATCTATGGGAGGAGACTGGAGCACTTATGGAGATATCTGTGTGTGATCTATGGGAGGAGACTGGAGCACTTATGGAGATATCTGTGTGTGATCTATGGGAGGAGACTGGAGCACTTATGGAGATATCTGTGTGTGATCTATGGGAGGAGACTGGAGCACTATAGGAGATATCTGTGTGTGATCTATGGGAGGAGACTGGAGCACTTATGGAGATATCTGTGTGTGATCTATGGGAGGAGACTGGAGCACTTATGGAGATATCTGTGTGTGATCTATGGGAGGAGACTGGAGCACTTATGGAGATATCTGTGTGTGATCTATGGGAGGAGACTGGAGCACTATAGGAGATATCTGTGTGTGATCTATGGGAGGAGACTGGAGCACTTAAGGAGATATCTGTGTGTGATCTATGGGAGGAGACTGGAGCACTATGGAGATATCTGTGTGTGATCTATGGGAGGAGACTGGAGCACTAAGGAGATATCTGTGTGTGATCTATGGGAGGAGACTGGAGCACTATAGGAGATATCTGTGTGTGATCTATGGGAGGAGACTGGAGCACTTATAGGAGATATCTAGTGTGTGATCTATGGGAGGAGACTGGAGCACTATAGGAGATATCTATGTGTGATCTATGGGAGGAGACTGGAGCACTATAGGAGATATCTGTGTGTGATCTATGGGAGGAGACTGGAGCACTATAGGAGATATCTGTGTGTGATCTATGGGAGGAGACTGGAGCACTATAGGAGATATCTGTGTGTGATCTATGGGAGGAGACTGGAGCACTTATGGAGATATCTGTGTGTGATCTATGGGAGGAGACTGGAGCACTTATGGAGATATCTGTGTGTGATCTATGGGAGGAGACTGGAGCACTATAGGAGATATCTGTGTGTGATCTATGGGAGGAGACTGGAGCACTATAGGAGATATCTGTGTGTGATCTATGGGAGGAGACTGGAGCACTTATGGAGATATCTGTGTGTGATCTATGGGAGGAGACTGGAGCACTTATGGAGATATCTGTGTGTGATCTATGGGAGGAGACTGGAGCACTTATGGAGATATCTGTGTGTGATCTATGGGAGGAGACTGGAGCACTTATGGAGATATCTGTGTGTGATCTATGGGAGGAGACTGGAGCAATTATGGAGATATCTGTGTGTGATCTATGGGAGGAGACTGGAGCACTTATGGAGATATCTGTGTGTGATCTATGGGAGGAGACTGGAGCACTTATGGAGATATCTGTGTGTGATCTATGGGAGGAGACTGGAGCATGGAGATATCTGTGTGTGATCTATGGGAGGAGACTGGAGCACTTATGGAGATATCTGTGTGTGATCTATGGGAGGAGACTGGAGCACTAATGGAGATATCTGTGTGTGATCTATGGAGGAGACTGGAGCACTCATGGAGATATCTGTGTGTGATCTATGGGAGGAGACTGGAGCACTATAGGAGATATCTGTGTGTGATCTATGGGAGGAGACTGGAGCACTATGGAGATATCTGTGTGTGATCTATGGGAGGAGACTGGAGCACTTAATGGAGATATCTGTGTGTGATCTATGGGAGGAGACTGGAGCACTATAGGAGATATCTGTGTGTGATCTATGGGAGGAGACTGGAGCACTATAGGAGATATCTGTGTGTGATCTATGGGAGGAGACTGGAGCACTATAGGAGATATCTGTGTATGATCTATGGGAGGAGACTGGAGCACTTATAGGAGATATCTGTGTGTGATCTATGGGAGGAGACTGGAGCACTAAGGAGATATCTGTGTGTGATCTATGGGAGGAGACTGGAGCACTTATGGAGATATCTGTGTGTGATCTATGGGAGGAGACTGGAGCACTATATGGAGATATCTGTGTGTGATCTATGGGAGGAGACTGGAGCACTATAGGAGATATCTGTGTGTGATCTATGGGAGGAGACTGGAGCACTTATGGAGATATCTGTGTGTGATCTATGGGAGGAGACTGGAGCACTATGGAGATATCTGTGTGTGATCTATGGGAGGAGACTGGAGCACTATGGAGATATCTGTGTGTGATCTATGGGAGGAGACTGGAGCATGGAGATATCTGTGTGTGATCTATGGGAGGAGACTGGAGCACTTATGGAGATATCTGTGTGTGATCTATGGGAGGAGACTGGAGCACTATAGGAGATATCTGTGTGTGATCTATGGGAGGAGACTGGAGCACTTATAGGAGATATCTGTGTGTGATCTATGGGAGGAGACTGGAGCACTTATGGAGATATCTGTGTGTGATCTATGGGAGGAGACTGGAGCACTTATGGAGATATCTGTGTGTGATCTATGGGAGGAGACTGGAGCACTATGGAGATATCTGTGTGTGATCTATGGGAGGAGACTGGAGCACTATAGGAGATATCTGTGTGTGATCTATGGGAGGAGACTGGAGCACTTATGGAGATATCTGTGTGTGATCTATGGGAGGAGACTGGAGCACTTATGGAGATATCTGTGTGTGATCTATGGGAGGAGACTGGAGCACTTAGGAGATATCTGTGTGTGATCTATGGGAGGAGACTGGAGCACTTATGGAGATATCTGTGTGTGATCTATGGGAGGAGACTGGAGCACTTATAGGAGATATCTGTGTGTGATCTATGGGAGGAGACTGGAGCACTTATGGAGATATCTGTGTGTGATCTATGGGAGGAGACTGGAGCACTATGGAGATATCTGTGTGTGATCTATGGGAGGAGACTGGAGCACTATGGAGATATCTGTGTGTGATCTATGGGAGGAGACTGGAGCACTATGGAGATATCTGTGTGTGATCTATGGGAGGAGACTGGAGCACTTATGGAGATATCTGTGTGTGATCTATGGGAGGAGACTGGAGCACTTATAGGAGATATCTGTGTGTGATCTATGGGAGGAGACTGGAGCACTTATAGGAGATATCTGTGTGTGATCTATGGGAGGAGACTGGAGCACTTATGGAGATATCTGTGTGTGATCTATGGGAGGAGACTGGAGCACTATGGAGATATCTGTGTGTGATCTATGGGAGGAGACTGGAGCACTTATGGAGATATCTGTGTGTGATCTATGGGAGGAGACTGGAGCACTATAGGAGATATCTGTGTGTGATCTATGGGAGGAGACTGGAGCACTATGGAGATATCTGTGTGTGATCTATGGGAGGAGACTGGAGCACTATGGAGATATCTGTGTGTGATCTATGGGAGGAGACTGGAGCACTATGGAGATATCTGTGTGTGATCTATGGGAGGAGACTGGAGCACTATGGAGATATCTGTGTGTGATCTATGGGAGGAGACTGGAGCACTTATGGAGATATCTGTGTGTGATCTATGGGAGGAGACTGGAGCACTTATGGAGATATCTGTGTGTGATCTATGGGAGGAGACTGGAGCACTTATGGAGATATCTGTGTGTGATCTATGGGAGGAGACTGGAGCACTTATGGAGATATCTGTGTGTGATCTATGGGAGGAGACTGGAGCACTTATGGAGATATCTGTGTGTGATCTATGGGAGGAGACTGGAGCATGGAGATATCTGTGTGTGATCTATGGGAGGAGACTGGAGCACTTATGGAGATATCTGTGTGTGATCTATGAGAGGAGACTGGAGCACTTATGGAGATATCTGTGTGTGATCTATGGGAGGAGACTGGAGCACTTATGGAGATATCTGTGTGTGATCTATGGGAGGAGACTGGAGCACTTATGGAGATATCTGTGTGTGATCTATGGGAGGAGACTGGAGCACTTATGGAGATATCTGTGTGTGATCTATGGGAGGAGACTGGAGCACTTATGGAGATATCTGTGTGTGATCTATGGGAGGAGACTGGAGCATGGAGATATCTGTGTGTGATCTATGAGAGGAGACTGGAGCACTTATGGAGATATCTGTGTGTGATCTATGGGAGGAGACTGGAGCACTTATGGAGATATCTGTGTGTGATCTATGGGAGGAGACTGGAGCACTTATGGAGATATCTGTGTGTGATCTATGGGAGGAGACTGGAGCACTTATGGAGATATCTGTGTGTGATCTATGGGAGGAGACTGGAGCACTTATGGAGATATCTGTGTGTGATCTATGGGAGGAGACTGGAGCACTTATGGAGATATCTGTGTGTGATCTATGGGAGGAGACTGGAGCACTATGGAGATATCTGTGTGTGATCTATGGGAGGAGACTGGAGCACTTATGGAGATATCTGTGTGTGATCTATGGGAGGAGACTGGAGCACTTATGGAGATATCTGTGTGTGATCTATGGGAGGAGACTGGAGCACTTATGGAGATATCTGTGTGTGATCTATGGGAGGAGACTGGAGCACTTATGGAGATATCTGTGTGTGATCTATGGGAGGAGACTGGAGCATGGAGATATCTGTGTGTGATCTATGGGAGGAGACTGGAGCACTTATGGAGATATCTGTGTGTGATCTATGGGAGGAGACTGGAGCACTATGGAGATATCTGTGTGTGATCTATGGGAGGAGACTGGAGCACTATAGGAGATATCTGTGTGTGATCTATGGGAGGAGACTGGAGCACTATAGGAGATATCTGTGTGTGATCTATGGGAGGAGACTGGAGCACTTATGGAGATATCTGTGTGTGATCTATGGGAGGAGACTGGAGCACTATAGGAGATATCTGTGTGTGATCTATGGGAGGAGACTGGAGCACTTATGGAGATATCTGTGTGTGATCTATGGGAGGAGACTGGAGCACTTATGGAGATATCTGTGTGTGATCTATGGGAGGAGACTGGAGCATGGAGATATCTGTGTGTGATCTATGGGAGGAGACTGGAGCACTTATGGAGATATCTGTGTGTGATCTATGGGAGGAGACTGGAGCATGGAGATATCTGTGTGTGATCTATGGGAGGAGACTGGAGCACTTATGGAGATATCTGTGTGTGATCTATGGGAGGAGACTGGAGCACTTATGGAGATATCTGTGTGTGATCTATGGGAGGAGACTGGAGCACTTATGGAGATATCTGTGTGTGATCTATGGGAGGAGACTGGAGCACTTATGGAGATATCTGTGTGTGATCTATGGGAGGAGACTGGAGCACTTATGGAGATATCTGTGTGTGATCTATGGGAGGAGACTGGAGCACTTATGGAGATATCTGTGTGTGATCTATGGGAGGAGACTGGAGCACTATGGAGATATCTGTGTGTGATCTATGGGAGGAGACTGGAGCACTTATGGAGATATCTGTGTGTGATCTATGGGAGGAGACTGGAGCACTTATGGAGATATCTGTGTGTGATCTATGGGAGGAGACTGGAGCACTATGGAGATATCTGTGTGTGATCTATGGGAGGAGACTGGAGCACTTATGGAGATATCTGTGCGTGATCTATGGGAGAAGACTGGAGCACTATGGAGATATCTGTGTGTGATCTATGGGAGGAGACTGGAGCACTATGGAGATATCTGTGTGTGATCTATGGGAGGGGACTGGAGCACTTATGGAGATATCTGTGTGTGATCTATGGGAGGAGACTGGAGCACTATGGAGATATCTGTGTGTGATCTATGGGAGGAGACTGGAGCACTTAATGGAGATATCTATGTGTGATCTATGGGAGGAGACTGGAGCACTAATGGAGATATCTGTGTGTGATCTATGGGAGGAGACTGGAGCACTAATGGAGATATCTGTGTGTGATCTATGGGAGGAGACTGGAGCACTATGGAGATATCTATGTGTGATCTATGGGAGGAGACTGGAGCATGGAGATATCTATGTGTGATCTATGGGAGGAGACTGGAGCACTAATGGAGATATCTGTGTGTGATCTATGGGAGGAGACTGGAGCACTTATGGAGATATCTGTGTGTGATCTATGGGAGGAGACTGGAGCACTTATGGAGATATCTGTGTGTGATCTATGGGAGGAGACTGGAGCATGGAGATATCTGTGTGTGATCTATGGGAGGAGACTGGAGCATGGAGATATCTGTGTGTGATCTATGGGAGGAGACTGGAGCACTATAGGAGATATCTGTGTGTGATCTATGGGAGGAGACTGGAGCACTTATGGAGATATCTATGTGTGATCTATGGGAGGAGACTGGAGCACTATAGGAGATATCTGTGTGTGATCTATGGGAGGAGACTGGAGCACTATAGGAGATATCTGTGTGTGATCTATGGGAGGAGACTGGAGCACTAATGGAGATATCTGTGTGTGATCTATGGGAGGAGACTGGAGCACTATAGGAGATATCTGTGTGTGATCTATGGGAGGAGACTGGAGCACTTATGGAGATATCTGTGTGTGATCTATGGGAGGAGACTGGAGCACTTATGGAGATATCTGTGTGTGATCTATGGGAGGAGACTGGAGCACTTATGGAGATATCTGTGTGTGATCTATGGGAGGAGACTGGAGCACTTATGGAGATATCTGTGTGTGATCTATGGGAGGAGACTGGAGCACTTATGGAGATATCTGTGTGTGATCTATGGGAGGAGACTGGAGCACTTATGGAGATATCTGTGTGTGATCTATGGGAGGAGACTGGAGCACTTATGGAGATATCTGTGTGTGATCTATGGGAGGAGACTGGAGCACTTATGGAGATATCTGTGTGTGATCTATGGGAGGAGACTGGAGCACTTATGGAGATATCTGTGTGTGATCTATGGGAGGAGACTGGAGCACTTATGGAGATATCTGTGTGTGATCTATGGGAGGAGACTGGAGCACTTATGGAGATATCTGTGTGTGATCTATGGGAGGAGACTGGAGCACTATAGGAGATATCTATGTGTGATCTATGGGAGGATACTGGAGCACTATAGGAGATATCTATGTGTGATCTATGGGAGGAGACTGGAGCACTATGGAGATATCTATGTGTGATCTATGGGAGGAGACTGGAGCACTTATGGAGATATCTATGTGTGATCTATGGGAGGAGACTGGAGCACTTATAGGAGATATCTGTGTGTGATCTATGGGAGGAGACTGGAGCACTTATGGAGATATCTGTGTGTGATCTATGGGAGGAGACTGGAGCACTATAGGAGATATCTGTGTGTGATCTATGGGAGGAGACTGGAGCACTTATGGAGATATCTATGTGTGATCTATGGGAGGAGACTGGAGCATGGAGATATCTATGTGTGATCTATGGGAGGAGACTGGAGCACTTATGGAGATATCTGTGTGTGATCTATGGGAGGAGACTGGAGCATGGAGATATCTGTGTGTGATCTATGGGAGGAGACTGTAGCACTTAAGGAGATATCTATGTGTGATCTATGAGAGGAGACTGGTAGGCACTTATGGAGATATCTGGTGTGTGATCTATGGGAGACTGGAGCACTTTGTAGGATGTCTGTGTGGGATCTATGTGTACGGGACTGGAGCACTTATGGAGTATCTGTGTGTGATCTATAGGAGGAGCCTGGAGTCACTTATGGAGATATCTGTGTGTGTGATGTATGGGAGGTAGACTGGAGCGCCTTATGAGATATCTGTGTGTGATCTATGGAGGAGACTGGAGCAAATGTGGAGATATCTGTTGTGATCTATGGGAGGAACTGGAGCATTGTGGTATATCGTGTGTGTGATCTATGGGAGGAGCGGTCGCCTTTTGTAGATATATCTGTGGTGTGGTGTCTATGGGAGGAGACTGGGCAACTTGTAGATATCTGTGTGTGATCTAGGAGGCAGACTGGATCACTTGTGAGATATCTGTGTGTGTGATCTATGGGAGGAGACTGGAGCACTTATGGAGATATCTGTGTGTGATCTATGGGAGGAGACTGGAGCACTTATGTAGATGTCTGTGTGTGATCTATGGGAGGAGACTGGGGCACTAATGGAGATATCCGTGTGTGATCTATGGGAGGAGACTGAGTACTTATGGAGATATCCATGTGTGATCTATGGGAGGAGACTGGAGCACTTATGGAGATATCTGTGTGTGATCTATGGGAGGAGACTGGAGCCACTTATGGAGATATCTGTGTGTGATCTATGGGAGGAGACTGGAGCCACTTATGGAGATATCTGAGTGTGATCTATGGGAGGAGACTGGAGTTAATGGAGATATCTATGTGTGATCTATGGGAGGAGACTGTGGCACTTATGGAGATATTTGTGTGTGATCTATGGGAGGAGACTGTGGCACTTATGGAGATATCTTGTGGTGATCTATGGGGGAGACTGTGAGCACTTAATGGAGATATCTGTGTGTGATCTATGGGAGGAGACTGTGAGCACTTATGGAGATATCTGTATGTGATCTATGGGAGGAGACTGTGGAATTAATGGAGATATCTGTGTGTGATCTATGGGAGGAGATTGTGGAATTAATGGAGATATCTGTGTGTGATCTATGGGAGGAGACTGTGGCATTAATGGAGATATCTATGTGTGATCTATGGGGGGAGACTGTGGCATTAATGGAGATATCTATGTGTGATCTATGAGAGGAGACTGCGGGACTAATGGAGATATCTATGTGTAATCTATGGGGGGAGACTGTGGCATTAATGGAGATATCTATGTGTGATCTATGGGGGGAGACTGTGGCATTAATGGAGATATCTATGTGTGATCTATGGGGGGAGACTGTGGCATTAATGGAGATATCTATGTGTGATCTATGGGAGGAGATTGTGGAATTAATGGAGATATCTGTATGTGATCTATGGGAGGAGACTGTGGCATTAATGGAGATATCTATGTGTGATCTATGGGGGGAGACTGTGGCATTAATGGAGATATCTATGTGTGATCTGTGAGAGGAGACTGTGGGTCTAACGGAGATATCTATGTGTGATCTATGGGAGGAGACTGTGAGACTAATGGAGATATCTATGTGTGATCTATGGGAGGAGACTGTGAGACTAATGGAGATATCTATGTGTGATCTATGGGAGGAGACTGTGAGACTAATGGAGATATCTATGTGTGATCTATGGGAGGAGACTGTGGCACTAATGGAGATATCTATGTGTGATCTATGGGAGGAGATTGTGGAATTAATGGAGATATCTATGTGTGATCTATGGGAGGAGACTGTGGCACTAATGGAGATATCTATGTGTGATCTATGGAAGGAGACTGTGGGTCTAACGGAGATATCTATGTGTGATCTTTGGGGGGAGACTGTGGGACTAATGGAGATATCTATGTGGGATCTATGGGAGGAGACTGTGGGTCTAACGGAGATATCTATGTGTGATCTATGGGGGGAGACTGTGGGACTAATGGAGATATCTATGTGTGATCTATGGGAGGAGACTGTGGGTCTAACGGAGATATCTATGTGTGATCTATGGGAGGAGACTGTGGGTCTAACGGAGATATCTATGTGTGATCTATGGGAGGAGACTGTGTGTCTAACGGAGATATCTATGTGTGATCTATGGGAGGAGACTGTGGCACTAATGGAGATATCTATGTGTGATCTATGGGAGGAGACTGTGGAATTAATGGAGATATCTATGTGTGATCTATTGGAGGAGACTGTGGCACTAATGGCGATATCTGTGTGTGATCTATGGGAGGAGACTGGAATTAATGGAGATATCTGTGTGTGATCTATTGGAGGAGACTGTGGCACTAATGGAGATATCTGTGTGTGATCTATGGGAGGAGACTGGAATTAATGGAGATATCTATTTGTGATCTATGGGAGGAGACTGTGGCACTAATGGAAATATTTGTGTGTGATCTATGGGAGGAGACTGGAGTTAATGGAGATATCTGTGTGTGATCTATGGGAGGAGACTGTGGCATTAATGGAAATATTTGTGTGTGATCTATGGGAGGAGACTGGAGTTAATGGAGATATCTATGTGTGATCTATGGGAGGAGACTGTGGCATTAATGGAAATATTTGTGTGTGATCTATGGGAGGAGATTGTGGCATTAATGGAAATATTTGTGAGTGATCTATGGGGGGAGACTGTGGAATTAATGGAGATATCTGTGTGTGATCTATGGGAGGAGATTGTGGAATTAATGGAGATATCTGTATGTGATCTATGGGAGGAGACTGTGGAATTAATGGAGATATCTGTGTGTGATCTATGGGAGGAGATTGTGGAATTAATGGAGATATCTGTGTGTGATCTATGGGAGGAGACTGTGGCATTAATGGAGATATCTATGTGTGATCTATGGGGGGAGACTGTGGCATTAATGGAGATATCTATGTGTGATCTATGAGAGGAGACTGCGGGACTAATGGAGATATCTATGTGTAATCTATGGGGGGAGACTGTGGCATTAATGGAGATATCTATGTGTGATCTGTGAGAGGAGACTGCGGGACTAATGGAGATATCTATGTGTAATCTATGGGAGGAGACTGTGGCATTAATGGAGATATCTATGTGTGATCTATGGTAGGAGACTGTGGCACTAATGGAGATATCTGTATGTGATCTATGGGAGGAGACTGAGTCATTAATAAATATATCTATGTGTGATCTATTGATACAGATGATACCAGGACCAAATAGCGACGCCTGAGATCATCTACTGTCACGTGATATTGTCACATCCATAGTCATGTCAGGTCGTGCATGTGTTGTGGGCAATGAAAGAGAAGATGGATTAGCTGGTGCTGACACTCTATCAGAGAGTGTTCATCAATGGGTCGAGTCGGCATCATGTCACACTCTATCAGAGCCAGCATCATGTCACACTCTATCAGAGAGTTCATCAATGGGTCAAGTGGACATCATGTTATACTCTATCAGAGAGTTCATCAATGGGTCGAGTCCACAACATGTCACACTCTATCAGAGCCAGCATCATGTCACACTCTATCAGAGAGTTCATCAATGGGTCGAGTCGGCATCATGTTATACTTTATCAGAGAGTTCATCAATGGGTCGAGTCGGCATCATGTCACACTCTGTCAGAGAGTTCATCAATGGGTCGAGTCGGCATCATGTTATACTCTATCAGAGAGTTCATCAATGGGTCGAGTCGGCATCATGTCGCACTCTATCAGATAGTTCATCCATGGGTCGAGTCGGCATCATGTTACACTCTATCAGAGCCAGCATCATGTCACACTCTATCAGAGAGTTCATCAATGGGTCGAGTCGGCATCATGTTACACTCTATCAGAGAGTTCATCAATGGGTCGAGTCGGCATCATGTCACACTCTATCGGAGAGTTCATCAATGGGTCGAGTCGGCATCATGTCACACTCTATCAGAGAGGTCATCAATGGGTCGAGTCGGCATCATGTTATACTCTATCAGAGAGTTCATCAATGTGTCGAGTTGGCATCATGTCACACTCTATTAGAGAGTTCATCAATGGGTCGAGTCGGCATAATGTCACACTCTATTAGAGAGTTCATCAATGGGTCGAGTCGGCATCATGTTACACTCTATCAGAGCCAGCATAATGTCACACTCTATCAGAGAGTTCATCAATGGGTCGAGTCAGTATCCTGTTTCCTTAGCGAGTTCCGCAGAAACGAGGACTTTCAGCTGAATGAATCATGGACAGTGATGGATAAGTGAAGAATGGCGTGGGCGCTGGGAGATTTGGTTCTATGGAAGAATGACAAGAAAACCGTGGACGGGCAGAAAGAGAATTGAAGACATCTTGAGAGAAGTTCACCCACAAAGAGGAACTGGTTACTTGAGAGAAGTTCACCCACAAACAGGAACTGATTACTTGAGAGAAGTTCACCCACAAACAGGAACTGGTTACTTGAGAGAAGTTCACCCACAAAGAGGAACTGGTTACTTGAGAGATGTTCACCCACAAACAGGAACTGGTTACTTGAGAGAAGTTCACCCACAAAGAGGAACTGGTTACTTGAGAGAAGTTCACCCACAAACAGGAACTGGTTACTTGAGAGAAGTTCACCCACAAACAGGAACTGGTTACTTGAGAGAAGTTCACCCACAAAGAGGAACTGGTTACTTGAGAGAAGTTCACCCACAAACAGGAACTGGTTACTTGAGAGAAGTTCACCCACAAAGAGGAACTGGTTACTTGAGAGAAGTTCACCCACAAAGAGGAACTGGTTACTTGAGAGAAGTTCACCCACAAAGAGGAACTGGTTACTTGAGAGAAGTTAACCCACAAACAGGAACTGGTTACTTGAGAGAAGTTCACCCACAAAGAGGAACTGGTTACTTGAGAGAAGTTCACCCACAAAGAGGAACTGGTTACTTGAGAGAAGTTCACCCACAAACAGGAACTGGTTACTTGAGAGAAGTTCACCCACAAACAGGAACTGGTTACTCGCATAAAACGACGACAGTTTACATTCTGTGGGCATGTTATGAGAAGGGGCAAGCTGGAGGATGTCGTCACAACGGGAAGGTTGGAGGGGAAGAGAGGCAGAGGGAGACCAAGACAGAAGATGCTGGACAGTCTGACATCATGACATGGAGAAAACTCGGTATCAGGAATGATTGCAGCACAAGAGACAGGAGGCTGTGGACAGAGGTGATCACCAACACCACACAGTGGAGGGCTATTGGTAGGGTACGAGCCTTCACACTAGTGCGAGGAAAGGCAACCTAAATACTAAATGCTATGCGAGGCAGACCAGGTCCTAAGCCGTGGTTGGCAACTGGCAAGGGTGGAAACTCCAAGTGGACAGATAGAGCATTGTTTTGCTTATCCGGAAGCAGCTTCTTCAGTTGGTCTTGTTCCAGATCTATTGGTGGTACATTTCCTCTGGAGTAAACTAGGCAGGCAGAGAGATGGATCATGCTGCATGGACAACACATGGTCTCTAAATTTAGCCCATGAGTTTTGCTACGGAAAGTATATCTCCATTTTGCAAACGACCGTCTGTGAAGACGGCCAGGTACCAATCAGTGTGGTACAGAAGAGGTTAAGAACTGTATTCAATGCATTTTTATACTTCTGCCTTTCCTTTGCCCACGGAGCTTGAACCCTCGCCAAACTCGCGCCAAGCCATTTGTAGACGAGTTCACGGTTTGTCGGAGTTTGCAGCCAGTTTTTTTGTTTTTTATGGGACCAGATAACCACTCTCACGCTAACCCGCCTTGGTCACCTCTGACTGTATGCAGGGTGGGTTCCAGTCTGACCATTCTCCGCTTTCCATGTGGATTCCGGCAAAATAAGGGCGATGTCATGAATCATCATCATCTGCTTTGCCAGCTGGCGTAGGCGTCCATGGCTCTCCACAGATCTCGGTCTTTGGTGTTCTGGATCAACTCTGCTGATGATATTCCCCCATATCACCGTCTCAGTCCATCCAGCATCAATTCTCTTGGTTTGCTTCCCCTATTTTCCCACTGATCTGCCCAGTTGTCACGATGTTCTCCGACGCATATATTCTCATCACATCATCAAAGAATGCTGTTCGTCTATTTTTTTTAATAGTCGTATGTAATGTTCTAGCTTCATTATCTCATTGTTTTACTCTGACAGTCAAAGGTATTCCCAACATTCCTCTCAGAAACCACATCGCTTTGCTTCTAACCATGTATGCCATAGAGGCGGACGGACGGACGGACCCACCGATCGATCTACCGACTGACCGACCGACCGACTGACCGACCGACCGACCGACCGATCGACCGACAGACAGACAGACAGACAGACAGACAGAATAACAGACAGACAGACAGACAGACAGACGGACGGACGGACGGACGGACGGACGGACGGACAGACAGATGGACAGGCGGGCGGACTGACGGACAGACAGACAGACAGACAGACAGACAGACAGGCAGGCAGGCAGGCAGGCAGGCAGGCAGGTGGGCGGGCGGGCGGGCAGAATAACAACACTAAAAGTTACATGCGGAAATGGCGAATATTAAACACAAAACGGCAGTTGCACGGAGGGACAATTCGCTTTCCAACAACTGTACTGTAGTCTGGAAATCCACTAATGCCTTTACAAGTAAACAGGTATCGACAGGGACCTATAGAAAGATCAAAGAAGAAGGTGTTAGAGGAATAATATGACAATCAACCATAATGTCTATGTAAAGTCATGCACAGCGTAGACTGCAATCTTATAATCTCCAACCGAGGCTTCGTGCGTAGTGACTGAAGTCGGTTTCCTGAAAGGCTGAGTTCACAAAACACATCTACTACATAACATGATAAGGTGCGGAGCCGGTACGTGGTCTGTGTAATGTGGTGTTCTCTTGAAGACATGTGAATGGAACAACGTGATCCAGCGTGGCATGGGCCAGCTTAGTGCAGAATTCATTAGAGAAATGAATCATAGAAACCGCGTCGTGTCGGCCAGGGCGGGGAAGTATACTGTGGGATCCTTTGTGTGGAAACAAATTATATTGTTGAAAGTAAAAGTCGAGATATTTCTTTTTGTGTTCAGTCGTCATCATCATGATCCGTGACGGTAAGCGTGGGCGGTCGAGATGCACCATCACACACGATTACTAGAGCCTTGAACCAAGTCTCGATCATGCCATGTGGCCAGGCAATCTAGACATTTATCGCTCTCCATTTCCTTTGCTCTTTTCCCATCATTCTTGCCAGTTGTCATTAAGTTTTCCAATCTATTTCTCCTCGTAACGTGCTAAAATATCTGGACGTGCAGTTTCTCTAATCTATTTACGATTTTCGTTTGCCTCTTGTAGGACTTGCTCATTGATTTTTATGCCAGTCCATGCACTCTTTGCATTTTTACCAGAAAACACATTTCCACAGCCATTAGATGTTTCTCAGTTTATTGTCCGTGTTTCACTTCCACATAACAGTATAGGTTCAACATAGATCTTCAACACTCTCTTATTGCAATTGGCAGCTTGTTATTGATCAGTATGTGTTCCATCTTGCAAACGGCTAGCTTTGTCATGATTATTGTGTTTATTACTTATAACAAGTGTGATGGAAGCTGTAGTTATTCTTACTTATTCATGTTTCACTTCTTCATATTCTTCTTGTTGTTGTTCGCGCTGTTTCTTCTTCTTCTTCTTCTTCTTCTTCTTCTTCTTCTTCTTCTTCTTCTTCTTCTTCTTCTTCTTCTTTGCAATGGAGAATATAGCTCCATTTTACAATATATCATCTGTCACGACGTCAGGGTGCCAGTAAATAGTTGTGTATTACCACAAATGTTCTATTTGTGTTTGTTGTGCCATGTACCACAAATGTTCCACTTGTATTTGTATTTGTTGTGCCATGACAGTCTACGTTTTATACTTTTGGCCCAAGTCTGAATATCTACATTGGACAGGGAATGTTCCGTTTTTTGTACCGATTATCCCCATGAAAACACGCGACGCACTGACATAGTTATAGACTTAATTAATCAAATGCCAGGTGATGATTAGTGATGACCTCGTTCCTGCGGTCACGTGAAGTAAACAGACAGGTCAGTGTGAGCCTGGGATAAATGCACCAGGTACCGTTGCATCATCAAGGTGTGGTCACATACCTGAACATGGTCACATAGCTGAGCAGCCAAAACTTGGCCTGTGACCAGATAAACAAAACATTGTTGGTTGTGACAATTATTGTTTGTAGAACGTCGTAGGGGAAGCCTCGGGGGGTTCAAGTTGTGGGTATTCTATCTATCTATCTATCTATCTATCTATCTATCTATCTATCTATCTATCTATCTATCTATCCACCTATCTACCTACCTACCTACCTACCTACCTGTCTGTCTGTCTGTCTATCTGTCTATCTGTCTGTCTGTCTGTCTGTCTGTCTGTCTGTCTATATACCTGCCTGTCTAATGCCTGCCTGTCTATATACTTGCCTGTCTATATATCTGCCTGTCTATATATCTGCCTGTCTATATACCTCCCTCTCTATCCGGTTGTCTGTCTATAAACCTGCCTGTCTGTATACCTTCCTGTCTAATGCCTGCCTGTCTATATACTTGCTTGTCTATATACCTGCCTGTCTATATACCTGCCTGTTTGTATACCTGCCTGTCTATATACCTGTCTGTCTATATACCTGCCTGTCTGTATACCTGCCTGTCTTTATACAACATTCACTTGAAAAGGTTTTTGTCCTATGTATCATGCATTGTTGATGAACGAAAGATGGGTGATTGGAAGGGTCGAATGTAAGACGGGCCTGCTTGCCCAATTTGTAACCCTTTTAAAATAAAGTTCAGTTCAATTAAATTATTGTGTGTGTGAGGGATGTGTGGTTGGTGGATGTATGTTTGACTGGGTGGTTGGGGGTGGGTGGTGGAGGATATGTGGGTGGGTGAGTGCTGGTGGGTGGAGGATGTGTGCGAGTAGGTGGGGAGATATGTTTACGTAGGGGGATGTGTGGGTGGGTGTATGTATGTGTGCCTGAGGGTGTATGGGTGGGTGGGGAGATGTGTGTAGGTGGGGGTGTGCGTGGGTGTGGGATGGGTGGATAAGGAGGGGGCATGTATGTGTGCCTGGGGATGTTTGTGTGGTTGGGTGGGGGATGTGTGTGTGTGGGGGATGGTCGGAAACAGAAGTCCGTTCGTTCGTTCGTTCCGTTCGTTCGTTCCGTTGGTTCGTTCGTTATACCTGACTGTGTATATACTTGCCTCTCTGTCTATATGCCTGTTGATGAAAGAGAGTGGATGATATGGACTTATACAAACACCGAATGTTAACACGCTAACAATTCACAACACTTATTCACCATATTTATTCACCACATTTATTACCGACCAAAGGCACAAGAATACTACAAAAATGAAATATCACAACCTTCATCTGAAGGTCGTCCCCTATTGGAGCATGGACGCTCACCCAACAGACGTAAACCCCTGTGTACACTTATTCATGATTGACGATGGGACAGTCTGTCACCAACCCTCCTTAGTCACGTCTTACGGCACGCATGGCAGTCTGTGACTTCAGCAGTCTTTGCTCTTATTATGAGACCCGACAATAAACGGGTGGGTATAATAATCACAGGTCAGAAACGGACATATTGCAATCAGTAAACATAACAATCATAGTCTGAGAAACGAACATACGGAACGATACCGCCCACATATTCACATACGTAGACACACACACACACACACACATGCATATACACACACATGCATATACACACACATGCATATACACACATTCACATATGCACACGTTAACACTCTACACACACACACACACACACACAGACAGAGAGACACACACACACATGCATATAAACACATTCATATATTCACACGTTAACACTCTACACACACACACACACATTCACATATACATACACACACGCACATATTAACATACACACACTTTCAGTAACACACACTAACATACACACACTTTCAGTAACACACACTAACATACACACACTTTCAGTAACACACACACACACTAACATACACACACTAACATACACACACACACACACACACACACACACTAACATACACACACTTTCAGTAACACACACACACACACACACATACACACAGACACATATCTACCGACTTATTTACACACGTATGAGCCCACGGAAGAACGCACTCGCGCATTCATGCATACATCTACACAAGCACGCATGCACACTCGTACACTTACATGACGCTCACAAGTACACATGTACGCACAGAAAAATGCAGACATACACGCACGCAACATACACACGTACAGACATACAGACAGCCATATAGACACATATAGACGCACATTACACGCACACAGAAAACACATGTGCAGACATGTAGACAGCCATAGACACACACACACGCACACACACACACACACACACACACACACACACACACACACATACATACCATGCATGCACACACGTGTACAGACAGACAGACATGCACGCAATAATTCCATCTGAACCAACTGTTTGTTCTGCGCACTTTTCCACCCACAATGATTTCTGTCGTAACGTACGCGTTATGTGCATTTCCCCGTGCACTCAACATAAAAAAAAAATCAATGCTTTTTTCACAAAATAAATCTGCAACTCCAGGTAATAAATAAACAGGCTATTTACAATCTCCCTCTTAAGTAAGTTTACACATTTGGCTTGTCATTTACCTCCTCCTGGATGCCCACCTATACTCTAATATGTCACATTAGCAGCGTCTTTGTGAAACGTAGAGAGGGAAGATTTAGAATATCGGAGAATTCACAAAACGAGGTTCGTTTTGTCGTAGACAAAAGACGTGAGAGTGGCAAACGTCGCCACCTACGGTTTTACTGGCCTTTTAGGGTACACTTACACGAAATGTGATCCATTAGATGGCAACAAAGATTTGCCCGGTCCTGCTCGGTAATCTCCGAGGTGTGGAGTACGGATTCCGTGGAGAATTCTTAGATATCTGATACGGGTGTCGGTTGAAAACATCCATTTCCCGCTTCTCACACCTTTTATAGGAAGTCTGAAAACAAAACTCACTTGACACAAAAGGTCTTAGAGCAGCTTGCGGAAGACACTAAGATAGGCAGACAACAATACGGAAATTAATGCGCTGTCCCCGGTCGACTGGATCTGCCACACCGCAGACAGGAATCGTGGTGCGTTAAAATAGTTCGACACATTCCTGAGCCAGGTTCATGCATACGAATAATGGCATGATTCTCCGCGACTGCATCTGAGCAGTAAATGGTGAGAAATATTCTAGAAGACACACTTAGTGCTGTTGTCGCGTCTGGGAATGAGGAGGCAACAAAGGGAATTTCAGACTATCCAAGGACAATTCAGCTCGCAACGTTCTCAGATTACAATATAGCGGAGTCGGACAGTGAACATGTCAGATTACAATATAGCGGAGTCGGACAGTGAACATGTCAGATTACAATATAGCGGAGTCGGACAGTGAACATGTCAGATTACAATATAGCGGAGACGGACAGTGAACATGTCAGATTACAATATAGCGGAGTCGGACAGTGAACATGTCAGATTACAATATAGCAGAGTCGGACAGTGAACATGTCAGATTACAATATAGCGGAGTCGGACAGTGAACATGTCAGATTACAATATAGCGGAGACGGACAGTGAACATGTCAGATTACAATATAGCGGAGTCGGACAGTGAACATGTCAGATTACAATATAGCAGAGTCGGACAGTGAACATGTCAGATTACAATATAGCGGAGTCGGACAGTGAACATGTCAGATTACAATATAGCGGAGATCGGACAGTGAACATGTCAGATTACAATATAGCGGAGTACGGACAGTGAACATGTCAGATTACAATATAGCGGAGTCGGACAGTGAACATGTCAGAGGCCAGAGGGAATTTTGTAACAGAGTGAGGGGACAGGAGTGAACGTTGCACTACTCCGCGCTGGATACACTACTCCACGCTGGATACACTACTCCACGCTGGATACACTACTCCACGCTGGATAATGATAAACATAACTCCTGGCTGTTTGCTGTGATGATCATCAATGGCTGCTGGCTGGGATCACCATCAATGGCTGCTGGCTGGGATCATCATCAATGGCTGCTGGCTGGGATCACCATCAATGGCTGCTGGCTGGGATCATCATCAATGGCTGCTGTCTGGCATCACCATCAATGGCTGCTGGCTGGGATCATCATCAATGGCTGCTGGCTGGGATCACCATCAATGGCTGCTGTCTGGCATCACCATCAATGGCTGCTGGCTGGCTGGAATCATCATCAATGGCTGCTGGCTGGCTAGGATCACCATCAATGGCTGCTGGCTGGGATCACCATCAATGGCTGCTGTCTGGCATCACCATCAATGGCTGCTGGCTGGCTGGGATCATCATCAATGGCTGCTGGCTGGGATCACCATCAATGGCTGCTGGCTGGGATCACCATCAATGGCTGCTGGCTAGGATCACCATCAATGGCTGCTGGCTGGGATCACCATCAATGGCTGCTGGTTGGGATCACCATCAATGGCTGCTGGTTGGGATCATCATCAATGGCTGCTGGCTGGGATCACCATCAATGGCTGCTGGTTGGGATCATCATCAATGGCTGCTGGTTGGGATCATCATCAATGGCTGCTGGCTGGGATCACCATCAATGGCTGCTGGCTGGCTGGGATCACCATCAATGGCTGCTGGCTGGCTGGGATCACCATCAATGGCTGCTGGCTGGGATCACCATCAATGGCTGCTGGTTGGGATCACCATCAATGGCTGCTGGCTGGCTGGCATCACCATCAATGGCTGCTGGCTGGCTGGGATCATCATCAATGGCTGCTGGTTGGGATCACCATCAATGGCTGCTGGTTGGGATCATCATCAATGGCTGCTGGCTGGCTGGGATCACCATCAATGGCTGCTGGTTGGGATCACCATCAATGGCTGCTGGCTGGCTGGGATCACCATCAATGGCTGCTGGTTGGGATCATCATCAATGGCTGCTGGCTGGCTGGGATCACCATCAATGGCTGCTGGTTGGGATCACCATCAATGGCTGCTGGCTGGCTGGGATCACTATCAATGGCTGCTGGCTGGGATCACCATCAATGGCTGCTGGTTGGGATCACCATCAATGGCTGCTGTCTGGGATCACCATCAATGGCTGCTGTCTGGCATCACCATCAATGGCTGCTGGCTGGCTGGGATCATCATCAATGGCTGCTGGCTGGGATCACCATCAATGGCTGCTGGCTGGCTGGGATCATCATCAATGGCTGCTGGCTGGGATCACCATCAATGGCTGCTGGCTGGCTGGGATCATCATCAATGGCTACTGGCTGGCTGGGATCACCATCAATGGCTGCTGGCTGGCTGGGATCACCATCAATGGCTGCTGGCTGGCTGGGATCATCATCAATGGCTGATGTCTGGCATCACCATCAATGGCTGCTGGCTGGCTGGGATCACCATCAATGGCTGCTGGCTGGCTGGGATCACCATCAATGGCTGCTGGCTGGCTGGGATCACTCATCAATGGCTGCTGGCTGGCTGGGATCACCATCAATGGCTGCTGGCTGGCTGGGATCACCATCAATGGCTGCTGGCTGGGATCATCATCAATGGCTGCTGGCTGGCTGGGATCACCATCAATGGCTGCTGGCTGGGATCACCATCAATGGCTGCTGGCTGGGATCACCATCAATGGCTGCTGGCTGGTTGGGATCACCATCAATGGCTGCTGGCTGGGATCACCATCAATGGCTGCTGGCTGGGATCATCATCAATGGCTGCTGGCTGGGATCACCATCAATGGCTGCTGGCTGGCTGGGATCACCATCAATGGCTGCTGGCTGGGATCATCATCAATGGCTGCTGTCTGGCTGGGATCACCATCAATGGCTGCTGGCTGGGATCATCATCAATGGCTGCTGGCTGGCTGGGATCACCATCAATGGCACACTGGGTCTACACATGTTGGTAGTCAGGAGACAAAGCTACTAGAAGGTTATGTACATGTGTAACACATGTCAAAACCACACGTGCTGTGCTAAATCATGACCTAGATACATCCAAACATACCGGTCCCCAGATGTGAACGCCAGGTATCTGTCGGGTGTGCTCCCCAGATGTGAACGCCAGGTACCTGTCGGGTGTGCTCCCCAGATGTGAACGCCAGGTACCTGTCGGGCATGATCACTTGGCTTCTGAGCTTGTAGATGAGCAGAAGCGCTGCGAACACAGTCTCCAAGAGGTGGCACTTCAGCAGCAAGTTGGGAGAAGAGTCCCTTTAATAATCCCATTCCGGTACCTGAATAACTGGAAGTCGATGTTCCGGCCATCATTGTTGAAACTCTGTCATGCAGAGACCATTGTCGAGACTGCGTCTTCTGGAGATCTTTGTTGAAACTCAATCTTCTAAAGATCGTTTGTTAAATCTCAATCTTCCAGAGATCTTTATTGAAACTCAATCTTCTAAAGATCGTTTGTTAAATCTCAATCTTCCAGAGATCTTTATTGAAACTCAATCTTCTAAAGATTGTTTGTTAAATCTCAATCTTCCAGAGATCTTTATTGAAACTGAATCTTCTAAAGATCGTTTGTTAAATCTCAATCTTCCAGAGATCTTTATTGAAACTCAATCTTCTAAAGATCGTTTGTTAAATCTCAATCTTCCAGAGATCTTTATTGAAACTCAATCTTCTAAAGATCGTTTGTTAAATCTCAATCTTCCAGTGATCTTTATTGAAACTCAATCTTCTAAAGATCGTTTGTTAAATCTCAATCTTCCAGAGATCTTTATTGAAACTCAATCTTCTAAAGATCGTTTGTTAAATCTCAATCTTCCAGAGATCTTTATTGAAACTCAATCTTCTAAAGATCGTTTGTTAAATCTCAATCTTCCAGAGATCTTTATTGAAACTCAATCTTGTAAAGATCGTTTGTTAAATCTCAATCTTCCAGAGATCTTTATTGAAACTCAATCTTCTAAAGATCATTTGTTAAATCTCAATCTTCCAGAGATCTTTATTGAAACTCAATCTTCTAAGATCGTTTGTTAAATCTCAATCTTCCAGAGATCTTTATTGAAACTCAATCTTCTAAAGATCGTTTGTTAAATCTCAATCTTCCAGAGATCGTTATTGAAACTGAATCTTCTAAAGATCGTTTGTTAAATCTCAATCTTCCAGAGATCTTTATTGAAACTCAATCTTCTAAAGATCGTTTGTTAAATCTCAATCTTCCAGAGATCTTTATTGAAACTCAATCTTCTAAAGATCGTTTGTTAAATCTCAATCTTCCAGAGATCTTTATTGAAACTCAATCTTCTAAAGATCGTTTGTTAAATCTCAATCTTCCAGAGATCTTTATTGAAACTCAATCTTCTAAAGATCGTTTGTTAAATCTCAATCTTCCAGAGATCTTTATTGAAACTCAATCTTCTAAAGATCGTTTGTTAAATCTCAATCTTCCAGAGATCTTTATTGAAACTCAATCTTCTAAAGATTGTTTGTTAAATCTCAATCTTCCAGAGATCTTTATTGAAACTGAATCTTCTAAAGATCGTTTGTTAAATCTCAATCTTCCAGAGATCTTTATTGAAACTCAATCTTCTAAAGATCGTTTGTTAAATCTCAATCTTCCAGAGATCTTTATTGAAACTCAATCTTCTAAAGATCGTTTGTTAAATCTCAATCTTCCAGTGATCTTTATTGAAACTCAATCTTCTAAAGATCGTTTGTTAAATCTCAATCTTCCAGAGATCTTTATTGAAACTCAATCTTCTAAAGATCATTTGTTAAATCTCAATCTTCCAGAGATCTTTATTGAAACTCAATCTTCTAAGATCGTTTGTTAAATCTCAATCTTCCAGATGATCTTTATTGAAACTCAATCTTGTAAAGATCGTTTGTTAAATCTCAATCTTCCAGAGATCTTTATTGAAACTCAATCTTCCTAAAGATCATTTTGTTAAATCTCAATCTTCCAGAGATCTTTATTGAAACTCAATCTTCTAAGATCGTTTGTTAAATCTCAATCTTCACGAGATCTTTATTGACACTCCATCTTCTAAAGATAGTTTGTTAAATCTCAATCTTCCAGAGATCTTTATTGAAACTCAATCTTCTAAAGATCGTTTGTTAAATCTCAATCTTCCAGAGATCTTTATTGAAACTCAATCTTCTAAAGATCGTTTGTTAAATCTTAATCTTCCAGTGATCTTTATTGAAACTCAATCTTCTAAAGATCGTTTGTTAAATCTCCAATCTTCCAGTGATCTTTATTGAAACTCAATCTTCTAAAGATCGTTTGTTAAATCTCAATCTTACAGATATCTTTATTGAACTCAATCTTCTAAAGATCGTTTGTTAAATCTCAATCTTCCAGAGATCTTTATTGAAACTCAATCTTCTAAAGATCGTTTGTTAAATCTCAATCTTCCAGAGATCTTTATTGAAACTCAATCTTCTAAAGATCGTTTGTTAAATCTCAATCTTCCAGATGATCTTTATTGAAACTCAATCTTCTAAAGATCGTTTGTTAAATCTCAAACTTCCAGTGATCTTTATTGAAACTCAATCTTCTAAAGATCGTTTGTTAAATCTCAATCTTCCAGTGATCTTTATTGAAACTCAATCTTCTAAGATCGTTTGTTAAATCTCAATCTTCCAGAGATCTTTATTGAAACTCAATCTTCTAAAGATCGTTTGTTAAATTCTCAATCTTCCAGAGATCTTTAATTGAAACTCAATCTTCTAAGATCGTTTGTTAAATCTCAATCTTCCAGTGATCTTTATTGAAACTCAATCTTCTAAAGATCGTTTGTTAAATCTCAATCTTCCAGAGATCTTTATTGAAACTGAATCTTCTAAAGATCGTTTGTTAAATCTCAATCTTCCAGAGATCTTTATTGAAACTCAATCTTCTAAAGATCGTTTGTTAAATCTCAATCTTCCAGAGATCTTTATTGAAACTCAATCTTCTAAAGATCGTTTGTTAATTCTCAATCTTCCAGAGATCTTTATTGAAACTCAATCTTCTAAAGATCGTTTGTTAAATCTCAATCTTCCAGAGATCTTTATTGAAACTCAATCTTCTAAAGATCGTTTGTTAAATCTCAATCTTCCAGAGATCTTTATTGAAACTCAATCTTCTAAAGATCGTTTGTTAAATCTCAATCTTCCAGAGATCTTTATTGAAACTCAATCTTCTAAAGATCGTTTGTTAAATCTCAATCTTCCAGAGATCTTTATTGAAACTCAATCTTCTAAAGATCGTTTGTTAAATCTCAATCTTCCAGAGATCTTTATTGAAACTCAATCTTCTAAAGATCGTTTGTTAAATCTCAATCTTCCAGTAGATCTTTATTGAAACTCAATCTTCTAAAGATCGTTTGCTAAATCTCAATCTTCCAGAGATCTTTATTGAAACTCAATACTTTCTAAAGATCGTTTGTTAAATCTCAATCTTCCAGAGATCTTTATTGAAACTCAATCTTCTAAAGATCGTTTGTTAAATCTCAATCTTCCAGAGATCTTTATTGAAACTCAATCTTCTAAAGATCGTTTGTTAAATCTCAATCTTCCAGAGATCTTTATTGAAACTCAATCTTCTAAAGATCGTTTGTTAAATCTCAATCTTCCAGAGATCTTTATTGAAACTCAATCTTCTAAAGATCGTTTGTTAAATCTCAATCTTCCAGAGATCTTTATTGAAACTCAATCTTCTAAAGATCGTTTGTTAAATCTCAATCTTCCAGAGATCTTTATTGAAACTCAATCTTCTAAAGATCGTTTGTTAAATCTCAATCTTCCAGAGATCTTTATTGAAACTCAATCTTCTAAAGATCGTTTGTTAAATCTCAATCTTCCAGAGATCTTTATTGAAACTCAATCTTCTAAAGATCGTTTGTTAAATCTCAATCTTCCAGAGATCTTTATTGAAACTCAATCTTCTAAAGATCGTTTGTTAAATCTCAATCTTCCAGAGATCTTATATTGGAAACTCAATCTTCTAAAGATCGTTTGTTAAATCTCAATCTTCCAGAGATCTTTATTGAAACTCAATCTTCTAAAGATCGTTTGTTAAATCTCAATCTTCCAGAGATCTTTATTGAAACTCAATCTTCTAAAGATCGTTTGTTAAATCTCAATCTTCCAGAGATCTTTATTGAAACTCAATCTTCTAAAGATCGTTTGTTAAATCTCAATCTTCCAGAGATCTTTATTGAAACTCAATCTTCTAAAGATCGTTGTTAAATCTCAATCTTCCAGAGATCTTTATTGAAACTCAATCTTCTAAAGATCGTTTGTTAAATCTCAATCTTCCAGAGATCTTTATTGAAACTCAATCTTCTAAAGATCGTTTGTTAAATCTCAATCTTCCAGAGATCTTTATTGAAACTCAATCTTCTAAAGATCGTTTGTTAAATCTCAATCTTCCAGAGATCTTTATTGAAACTCAATCTTCTAAAGATCGTTTGTTAAATCTCAATCTTCCAGAGATCTTTATTGAAACTCAATCTCTAAGATCGTTTGTTAAATCTCAATCTTCCAGAGATCTTTATTGAAACTCAATCTTCTAAGATCGTTTGTTAAATCTCCAATCTTCCAGAGATCTTTATTGAAACTCAGTCTTCTAAAGATCGTTTTGTTAAATCTCAATCTTCCAGAGATCTTTATTTGAAATCTGACATCTTCTAAAGATCGTGTTGTTAAATCTCAATCGTCCAGAGATCGTTATTGAAACTCCATATCTTCTAAAGATCGTTTGTTTAAATCTCAATCTTCCAGAGGATCTTTATTGTCGAACTCATCTGCTATAAGATCGTTTGTTAAATCTCAATCTTCCAGAGATCGTTTATTTAAACTCAATCTTCTAAAGATCGTTTGTTAAATCTCAATCTTCCAGAGATCTTTATTGAAACTCAATCTTCCTAAAGATCGTTTGTTAAATCTCAATCTTCCAGAGATCTTTATTGAAAACTCAATCTTCTAAAGATCGTTTGTTAAATCTCACTCTTCCAGAGATCTTTATTGAAACTCAATCTTCTAAAGATCGTTTGTTAAATCTCAATCTTCCAGTGATCTTTATTGAACTCAATCTTCTAAAGATCGTTTGTTAAATCTCAATCTTCCAGTGATCTTTATTGAAACTCAATCTTCTAAAGATCGTTTGTTAAATCTCAATCTTAAAGATATCTTTATTGAAACTCAATCTTCTAAAGATCGTTTGTTAAATCTCAATCTTCCAGAGATCTTTATTGAAACTCAATCTTCTAAAGATCGTTTGTTAAATCTCAATCTTCCAGAGATCTTTATTGAAACTCAATCTTCTAAAGATCGTTTGTTAAATCTCAATCTTCCAGTGATCTTTATTGAAACTCAATCTTCTAAAGATCGTTTGTTAAATCTCCAATCTTCCAGTGATCTTTATTGAAACTAAATCTTCTAAAGATCGTTTGTTAAATCTCAATCTTCCAGTGATCTTTATGAAACTCAATCTTCTAAAGATCGTTTGTTAAATCTCAATCTTCCAGAGATCTTTATTGAAACTCAATCTTCTAAAGATCGTTTGTTAAATCTCAATCTTCCAGAGATCTTTATTGAAACTCAATCTCTAAGATCGTTTGTTAAATCTCAATCTTCCAGAGATCTTTATTGAAACTCAATCTTCTAAAGATCGTTTGTTAAATCTCAATCTTCCAGAGATCTTTATTGCAACTGAATCTTCTAAAGATCGTTTGTTAAATCTCAATCTTCCAGAGATCTTTATTGAAACTCAATCTTCTAAAGATCGTTTGTTAAATCTCAATCTTCCAGAGATCTTTATTGAAACTCAATCTTCTAAAGATCGTTTGTTAAATCTCAATCTTCCAGAGATCTTTATTAAAACTCAATCTTCTAAAGATCGTTTGTTAAATCTCAATCTTCCAGAGATCTTTATTGAAACTCAATCTTCTAAGATCGTTTGTTAAATCTCAATCTTCCAGAGATCTTTATTGAAACTCAATCTTCTAAAGATCGTTTGTTAAATCTCAATCTTCCAGAGATCTTTATTGAAACTCAATCTTCTAAAGATCGTTTGTTAAATCTCAATCTTCCAGAGATCTTTATTGAAACTCAATCTTCTAAAGATCGTTTGTTAAATCTCAATCTTCCAGAGATCTTTATTGAAACTCAATCTTCTAAAGATCGTTTGTTAAATCTCAATCTTCCAGTGATCTTTATTGAAACTCAATCTTCTAAAGATCGTTTGTTAAATCTCAATCTTCCAGAGATCTTTATTGAAACTCAATCTTCTAAAGATCGTTTGTTAAATCTCAATCTTCCAGAGATCTTTATTGAAACTCAATCTTCTAAAGATCGTTTGTTAAATCTCAATCTTCCAGAGATCTTTATTGAAACTCAATCTTCTAAAGATCGTTTGTTAAATCTCAATCTTCCAGAGATCTTTATTGAAACTCAATCTTCTAAGATCGTTTGTTAAATCTCAATCTTCCAGAGATCTTTATTGAAACTCAATCTTCTAAAGATCGTTTGTTAAATCTCAATCTTCCAGAGATCTTTATTGAAACTGAATCTTCTAAAGATCGTTTGTTAAATCTCAATCTTCCAGAGATCTTTATTGAAACTCAATCTTCTAAAGATCGTTTGTTAAATCTCAATCTTCCAGAGATCTTTATTGAAACTCAATCTTCTAAAGATCGTTTGTTTAAATCTCAATCTTCCAGAGATCTTTATTGAAACTCAATCTTCTAAAGATCGTTTGTTAAATCTCAATCTTCCAGAGATCTTTATTGAAACTCAATCTTCTAAAGATCGTTTGTTAAATCTCAATCTTCCAGAGATCTTTATTGAAACTCAATCTTCTAAAGATCGTTTGTTAAATCTCAATCTTCCAGTGATCTTTATTGAAACTCAATCTTCTAAAGATCGTTTGTTAAATCTCAATCTTCCAGTGATCTTTATTGAAACTCAATCTTCTAAAGATCGTTTGTTAAATCTCAATCTTCCAGTGATCTTTATTGAAACTCAATCTTCTAAAGATCGTTTGTTAAATCTCAATCTTCCAGTGATCGTTATTGAAACTCAATCTTCTAAAGATCGTTTGTTAAATCTCAATCTTCCAGAGATCTTTATTGAAACTCAATCTTCTAAAGATCGTTTGTTGAATCTCTATCTTCCAGAGATCTTTATTGAAACTGAATCTTCTAAAGATTGTTTGTTGAATCTCAATCTTCCAGAGATCTTTATTGAAACTCAATCTTCTAAAGATCGTTTGTTGAATCTCAATCTTCCAGAGATCTTTATTGAAACTCAATCTTCTAAAGATCTTTTGTTGAATCTCAATCTTCCAGAGATCTTTATTGAAACTCAATCTTCTAAAGATCGTTGTTAAATCTCAGTCTTCCAGAGATCTTTATTGAAACTCAATCTTCTAAAGATCGTTTGTTGAACCTCAATCTTCCAGAGATCTTTATTGAAAACTCAATCTTCCAGAGATTATTGTTAAAACTCAATCTTCCAGAGATCTTTGTTGAAACTCAATCTTCCAGAGATTATTGTTGAAACTCAATCTTCCAGAGATTATTGTTGAAACTCAGTCTTTCAGAGATCTGAAAACCAACCAACTAATCAACCAACCAGCTAACTAGTCAATCAGCCAACTAACTAACTAATAAGCCAACCAACTAATCAACCAACCAGCTAACTAGTCAATCAGCCAACTAACAAACCAACAAATCCATCAGCCAACCAATTAAGCAATTAGCCAACAAACCGACCACTAATCAACCAATCAACTAATCAAACAACCAACACATTGAGCCGGGAGTGCAGGGAGTGGCCAGCAGGGGCCACGGAAGTGGAAATCCAGCAACTAATTCAGGACAATGCTCGCTCGGGTGATGTGATTATCTACACAGATGGGTCGGTGTTGAGAGGTAGGAGAAGTGCCTGTTTTTTTTTTAGCAAAAGCTAATGGTCGACGTTTGGTGCAGGAGAGCCTGGCATATGATACCACAACATCTAGCTTAAGAATGGAGGTGGAGGCAGTCAGTGCAGCTTTCCGCTGGATGGAGAATACGATAACACATACATCGTGATTGTAACTGATTCAAAAAGCATGCTTAGGAAGGTGAGGACAGGCAAGCTTCGGGCAGAGTGGCTTCGCTTCTGAGGTCACGGGTGGCAAGCATCGCCTGGATCTTTTCTCCGGGGCATGCCGGTGTGCTGGGGAATGAACAGGCGGACAGATTGGCTGGCTCTGCAAAACTTGGTGGAGTATTGATGCATGACAAGGCAGACGTGGTTGCGGCCTTGTGGGAGCACGTGCACACCTCGGAGGAGCAAATGGATCACCATGGTCTGGCAAGAATGCGACAGCGAGGAGTGACGAGGGGATCTGGCCGACGCTCGACGCTCAGAGGAAAGGCGAGACGGACATATAATCAGATTGCTCCTGGTACTATTGGTGTTGGAACTCTTCGCTGGCTGCTGAGGATAGGGACGGAGCGCTTATGGGAATGCCCCGAATGCAGTGATGTCGGTTACTAAATCAATCAATCAATCAAACAACCAACAAACAGACCAACAAATCCATCAGCCAAACAATTAAGCAACAAACCAACCAACCGACCAACTTGACGATTGTTACAAGTATTTCTCAATGTAGTTGGTTTAAGTCGTCTCCCTGGCCGAGAAGTTAAACGACTTTCTCCTTAATCCTGTTTATCCACGTAGGGTAACGCAGCGCGCGAGAATTGGAAGTGGTTCTCCCCGTATTGGTAATTTACGGGATAAGTGAGCCGGCCGCTCAGAAAGCAATGGCAAACTACTGAGCGTAATCTTGCCTAGTACATCAACAGCAACTTTAAAATGCTGATTGTGACTGCAACGTCCTGTAAGGGATACGCAAAAAAAAAAGTTGGTTTAAAGAGGGAGCTAATTTATTATCTGACCATGAATAAACAGATCGGGTTGTTATAACACCAGTAGTCTCCCCTTGGCTATATCCGCGTTGATGATAGATACTACGGTTACCAGTGTCAATCTCCCCATGAAGTGCCCAACACTTCTTCACTGTCCACATCTCGTTTCTATGCTCTAGTTGCGGGTTACATTTGTTTCTTGCAAGGCTAATAGTTTGATTGTATGTGCGTCCATGATATTCTTTACATGATTCTCAGAAACCACATTTCCACTGCCATTAAATGTTCCTCAGTAACCATATTTCCACTTCCATTAGATGTTGCTCAGTCACCACATTTCCGCTGTCATTAGATGTTTCTCAGGAACCACATTTCCACTGTCATTAGATGTTCCACAGACAGCACATTTCCACTGCCATTAGATGTTCCACAGACACCACATTTCCACTGCCATTAGATGTTCCACAGACACCACATTTCCACTGCCATTAGATGTTCCACAGACAGCACATTCCCACTTCCATTAGCTGTTCCTGAGACACCACATTTCCACTGCCATTAAACGCTCCTCAGAAACCATATTTCCACTGCCATTAGTTGTTCCACAGACACCACATTTCCACTGTCACTAGTTGTTCCACAGACACCACATTTCCACTTCCATTAGCTGTTCCTGAGACACCACATTTCCACTGTCATTAGATGTTCCACAGACACCACATATCCACTGTCATTAGATGTTTCTCAGAAACCACATTTCCACTGTTACTAGATGTTATCTTCCGGGACAGAGGCCTTTTTGAGGTCTCGCACAGAGCACCAACTCCGTGGCTCACAAACGGTCCTTAGTGATCTACAGAAATGAACTTCCTAGACCCGAGCCAGTTTTCTTTGATGTTCAGAACTTGCGTGTCGGCACGTTTCTTCTTCTGGCTCCATATTCAGATCTTTCGTCCCAGCATGTGTTTTCTTCTGGCTCCATGTTCAGATCGTGTGTGTCGGCTCGTTTCGTCTTCTGGCTCTATGTTTATAACCGGCACTGTGGATTAGGTGATAGCAAAACGCGCAGTTTCATCATTTCCCGACCCACCCGTCACTGGGTTCACCAGGTCCAGGGTTCAAAGAGTCCAATAAATGCCTGGATTGATTGCAACGCCCTGTAAAGAAATCGCAATAAATGTATGTATGTATGTATGTATGTATGTATGTATGTATGTATGTGCGTGCGTGCGTGCGTGCGTGCGTGCGTGCGTGCGTGCATGCGTGCGTGCCTGCCTGCCTGCCTGCCTGCCTGCCTGTCTGTCTGTCTGTCTGTCTGTCTGTCTGTCTGTCTGTCTGTCTGTCTGTATTTATGTATGTATGTGCGTGCGTGCGTGTATGTGGGTTGGTGGGTGGGTGGATAGATAGGTAGGTAGGTAGGTAGGTAGGTAAGTAGATAGGTAGGTAGATAGGTATATGCAGGATTGCATAGGTCGATGGATGTATAGTTGCATGGAGTCGGGTAGGTATTTGCGTGCGTACATAGACACGAACTATATATGTACATATTAGAAATGTCACTCTTGTACAGAGACCAAACATATCGTGACATTGATGCCACGTTAAATGACATTGATGCCACGTTTAACTGACATTGGTTCCACGCTAACTGACGTAGTCCCGCGTGTGTGCTTTGTTGTCTCCGCTGGCGCCATCTTGTCATATTGACAACTGTCCAGCCCTCACGCGCATGTCACGCACTATCTGAACAGTGGCACAGTTATTGCCGCAGCTCTGTGTTTCAAAGACATCAGCGCCATGTCGGCCTGTCAACAGGGGATCACGTCTTGTCGACCAAAGTAAGACCCAAGCTCGTGTAGGCGCGGTTTCGCTGTTTCCGTTTGTGTGGACATAATGAAGGCATTAATGTAGACTTTCCGCGTCATCCCAGCTTAATCTTTTTCTTGTTTGTCGGGGAGTTTATTGTCTCGTGGATGTATCTTCTTGTTTGTCGGGGAGTTTATTGTCTCGTGGATGTATCTTCTTGTTTGTCGGGGAGTTTATTGTCTCGTGGATGTATCTTCTTGTTTGTCGGGGAGTTTATTGTCTCGTGGATGTATCTTCTTGTTTGTCGGGGAGTTTATTGTCTCGTGGATGTATCTTCTTGTTTGTCGGGGAGTTATTGTCTCGTGGATGTATCTTCTGTTTGTCGGGGAGTTTATTGTCTCGTGGATGTATCTTCTTGTTTGTCGGGGAGTTTATTGTCTCGTGGATGTATCTTCTTGTTTGTCGGGGAGTTTATTGTCTCGTGGATGTATCTTCTTGTTTGTCGGGGAGTTTATTGTCTCGTGGATGTATCTTCTTGTTTGTCGGGGAGTTTATTGTCTCGTGGATGTATCTTCTTGTTTGTCGGGGAGTTTATTGTCTCGTGGATGTATCTTCTTGTTTGTCGGGGAGTTTATTGTCTCGTGGATGTATCTTCTTGTTTGTCGGGGAGTTTATTGTCTCGTGGATGTATCTTCTTGTTTGTCGGGGAGTTTATTGTCTCGTGGATGTATCTTCTTGTTTGTCGGGGAGTTTATTGTCTCGTGGATGTATCTTCTTGTTTGTCGGGGAGTTTATTGTCTCGTGGATGTATCTTCTTGTTTGTCGGGGAGTTTATTGTCTCGTGGATGTATCTTCTTGTTTGTCGGGGAGTTTTATTGTCTCGTGGATGTATCTTCTTGTTTGTCGGGGAGTTTATTGTCTCGTGGATGTATCTTCTTGTTTGTCGGGGAGTTTATTGTCTCGTGGATGTATCTTCTTGTTTGTCGGGGAGTTTATTGTCTCGTGGATGTATCTGGCTGGAGGGGAATGGAGACGATGTTCTGGCTCTGCAAGGCTGATAGGACAGATGTGGTGAAATATGGTTTGTTTACTGGAGTGGGGTAAGGGAATTAATACGGAGAGGGAAGAGAGGATGGAGTGGAATAATTAATACCTCAATCTGGCAGAACACTACATATCTGACTATCTGTCTATTTGTCTTTCAGCTTTCCACCTATCTATCTACCTATCTATCTATCTATCTATCTATCTATCTATCTATCTATCTATCTATCTATCTATCTATCTACACCCTATCTATCTATCTATCTATCTATCTATCTATCTATCTACACCCTATCTATCTATCTATCTATCTATCTATCTATCTATCTACTACTTGGTCTAGTAACGTATTAGGTTATACGCAACTACAAACATTGACTTGTTTTGACTTTATATTAATGGATAGTACTTAGCTGTATAGATTTTATAATACTTTTCATTGTGTTTTTACTGTGAGTGAGGGGGTCTTCACTGTTCTTCCTTCTGCTTACTGTTTAACGTTTTATTTCCCGTGTGGGATACTCCGTTTTAAACAGAGACATTGACTTGTATGGTCATTTATTAATTCTTTTGGATAACAGTTGGTTACTTAGCTTGTGAAATAGTTTGGTTTTTTTTCAGGTTAATTATTTGTTGTATGTTCTTTAATTCGTTTTGTTCCGTGTTTGCATTATATTCGTTGGTCTAATTAGTTATATCGTTATAATATTGTCATTTACATATCTATTTGTATTACTGATATTTTGTAAGTTAATGTAACTGTGATTTATTTTTTTTATGATCTTGTATTTTTGCTTAACTTTGACTAATTTACACTTTCTTCATGGATGAAATGTCTGAGAAGTGGCAACACTGGCTCAATAAGTCAGGAATACGCCTTGGACACTTAAACATTTGCAGCTTATTTAACAAGCTACCAGAGTTATATTCTATTCTTAATCAAAATTTTCATTTATTCGGCCTTAGTGAAAGTAGACTTAATGATAACATTTCAGATGAGGACATATCTATTAAAGGGTACAAAGTTTTTAGAAGGGATCCCTGTAGGAAACAAGAGACAGGCATAGTAACCTATGTTTATAATTTACTAAATGCTCACCGTAGGCTAGACTTTGAAACTTGCGAAATAGAATGTATGTGGTTAGAGCTAAAGCTTCAAAACCGCACACCCCTGATAATTGGCTACCTCTATCGAAATCCCAGTGCTGGACACGTCTGGTACGAAAACTTCACTACCATGATGGATGTGGTTTTCGCTTCCGGGAAGGAAATTATACTACTCGGAGACTTTAACATTGACACCAACAAATCCAACATAATATGGGGAAATATAATTGCATCATACAATTTCCAACAAATAGTACAACAAGCTACTAGAGTAACAAAGTCATCTTCAACAGTCATAGATCACATTTATGTAACTTGCTCAGACAACATCATAGAATGCGCTGTACCCAATTGTGCAATGAGCGATCACTACCCAATATGCTGCACGTGGTCTAAACAAGGAATTAAAACTCCTAAACATAAACACATAAGTGTAAAATATAGAAGTTACAAACATTTAAACCAAAACGCATTTTTACAGGACTTGCTCAGTTCACCTCTAGACAATGTTTGTCAGCTTCCTGACCCGGATGATGCTCTGGAATTCTGGATGAAAACATTTATTGATGTTTTTGATAGACATGTGCCAATCAAGGAAGTTCGAGTAAAACACCACGTCAAGCCACCTTGGATCACCCAGGAAATACTTCAAATTATGAGAGACAGGGATAAAGCACATAAAAAGCGGATCTCAGCGCATACCGTACTCTTAGAAACAAAGTTCAATATACCATACGACGGGAAAAGAAAAATTACTTTAAGAACATAGTAATGGATAAAACAAATAGTAAGGATATATGGAAGGCAATTAACACCTTGACAAACAAGTGTAACTTCCGAAATTCTTTACCATCAAATCATATTACATGCGACCAATTCAGTAATTTTTTTCAAACTGACATAGACCAGTTGAAGGCTTCAATACCTAATTCTCCTTGCAAGTTATCTTTACTGTCATCGTTTTGCGAGAATAGATGCTCCGGCGATATTCTTTCCGACATACCGCTAATGACAATCACTGAAGTATTCACTTACCTCAGTAACCTAACAAACACAACCTCATCTGGGTTAGATGGAATCAGCAACCGGATTCTCCGTTGCGCTGCGCCAGTGATCTGTATATCACTAACCTATGTATATAATCAGTGTCTCACCAAAGGCCACTTTCCATCAGCTCTCAAAATCGCTAAAGTGTACCCTCTTCTTATATCTGGTTCATTGGACAATGATCTCCCGAACAATTACAGACCCATTTCCTTACTATCATCACTATCTAAGCCACTAGAAAAAAAACATCCATAAAGTAACATTACAGTATTTAGTTCGCAACAAGCTTATTGTTGACAACCAATCAGGATTTCGACCAAAATATTCTTGCCATACGGCCCTAACAAACATGATAGAAAATTGGCACCAGAATATAAACAACAACAGTCTATGTGGAACTGTGTTTATTGATTTCAAGAAAGCATTTGATATGATAGACCATGTTATTTTAATTAAAAAACTTGAGACAATGAAAATTGGCCCTAATGTAGTCACTCTAATATCATCTTTTCTATCAAACAGAAAGCAAGTAGTATCACATAATAAATGTCTGTCTCATACCACTACCTTCAATATTGGATTACCGCAAGGCTCTATTCTTGGCCCTCTATTGTTTGCCATATATATTAACGATCTACCTTTGCATCTTTCAGTCGTCCTGCGATCTATTTGCAGACGACTGTACAGTGTACACAAATGCTGAAAACTGTATTTTATTGGAGTCGTCTTTACAACAAGAATTAAATAATGTAGTTAGGTGGAGCTATTCAAACCGTATGCAAATTAACATCACTAAAACAAAATCAATGTTACTAACAACCAGACAAAGACTTCAAACTCTAAGCTCACACACATCACTTCAACTTCACATCGATAACATGCCAGTAGAAAGTGTAATTGAGCACAAAACATTAGGCATAATCATTGATAGAAACCTAACCTTTAATTCCCACGTTCAAGCGCTTATTAAACAAACAGCGAAAAAAGTCTACCAACTCGCCAAAATTAAAAACTTCCTTGATGAGGACACAAGGAAACTATTCTATACTTCTCATATACAGACCCACTTTGACTACTGCTCTACAATCTGGGACGGTTGTTCTAATTCAAACACCAAGCGACTTTACTCACTCCAGAAACGGGCCATGAGTCTAATTTATAACAAACATTTATCTGACAATCCTAGCCTGTATAAACGCCTTCAGTTACTACCACTCCGCAAACGCCTGCTTTTCAATAAAGCTAAACTAATTCACAAAATCCTGCATCGGAATGCCCCAAATTACCTTTGGCCATTGTTTAAATATAATGCTAGACACAGTAAACGTTTAAATATATTACACATTCCGAAGCCTAGGATTGACTTATACAAAACAAGCTTAACGTACTCTGCAGCTCAGCTGTGGAACAATCTTCCACAAGAAATCAAAGACATCACCAATCCCTATTCATATAATCGCAAATTACTCGAACACTATCTCAGTACGGATTATCTTCCCCCTTAATAATAGAGATAATAATAATAATAACAAAACCCTAGTATAACAGCCAGTCCCCCTTTGGTAGGCCAGTATATTCCACATGGCTAATAACAAGTGTCAGACCATTATCTAATTTTACTGTGTCGTGTAGTATTGATGTTCGCATTTTGCCCATGCCTTTATAATGCATATCTTTTATATTGTTGCTGTTCTCTGTTAGCCTTGAATGATGTGTGAATGAAATAATGTATGAAAGAGAGTGATAGAAGGGCAGAATGTTAGACGGGCCTGCGTGCCCAATTCTTAACCCTTTGAAAATAAAGTTTGTTCGTTCGTTCGTTCTATCTATCATGGGTAGGGGATATGTCTGGCTGGGTGGGGGTGTGTGTGGCTGGATGGAGGATGTATGTGTGGGTAGTGAGGGTGATTGAAGTTGGGGGTATGTGTGGGTTTGGGTATGTGTGTGTGGGTGAGGGATGTGTATGGGTTATGGATGTTTGGGTGGATGGGTGGGGAGTGTGTGTGTGGGTGAGAGATGTGTGGGTGAATGTGTATGGGGGATGTGTGTGGGTTGGGGGAGGGGTGCGTGATAGGTGTGGGTGATGGATTTGGGGATGTGTGTGTGGGTAGGGGATATGTCTGGCTGGATGGGGGTGTGTGTGGCTGGATGGAGGATGTATGTGTGGGTAGTGAGGGTGATTGTAGTTGGGGGATGTGTGGATGGGTAGGAGATGTGTGGGGAGATATATGTGTGTGTGGGTGAGGGATGTGTCTTTGGGATGTGTGTGGGTGTGGTGTTGTGTGGGAGGGGAGCTGGGTGTGGATAAAGGATGTATGTGTGGGTGGGTGGGTGTGATTGGGTGTGCGGGTGGGTGAAGGATGTGTGTGAGGGTGGGGGATGTGTGTTTAGATGGGTGGTTGGGGTGTGTGAGTGTGGGTGGGTAGATAGGAGATGTATGTTTTGATGAGTGAGTGAGGGATGTGTGGGTGTTAGTGGTTGAGGGATAAGTACGTGTGTCTAGGGATGTGTGAGGGATGAGTGTATGGGTTGGGGATGTATGTGTGGGTTGTGTGTGCGTGGATGGGAGGTGTGTGTTTGTGAATGGGGGATGTGTTGGTGGGTGGGGATGTGTGTGAGGGATGTGTGTATGGGTGGGGAGATTGTGCGTGGGTGGGATGTTGTGTATATGGGTAGGGGTGTGTGGTTAAGGGATGTGTGGCTTGGGGATGGATGGGTGAAGGATGTGTGGTTGGGTAGAGGATGATGTGGGTGGGTGATTGTATATGAGTAAGGGTGTGTGGTTAAGGGATGTTTGGTTGGGGGATGGGTGGGTAGAGGATGTGTGGGTGGGTAGAGGATATGTGGGTTGGTGAGTGTGTGTAGGTTAGAAGATGGTGGGGGATGTTTGTAGGGTTGGGCTCGGGATCTGTGAGTGGGCTGGGGGAGATGGGAGATTATGTGGCTGGGTGCGGAATTTGTGTGTGGGTAGGTGCGGAATATGTGAGTTGACGGGGAGATGTGTGTGTGGGGGGAATGTGTGGCTGAGGAATGTGTGTTTGGCTGGGTGATTGGAGGTGTATGGGTGGAGGAGGATATGTGAGTGAGTGATTGTTGGTGGGTAATGGGACGGGTAGAGGATATGTGTGTAGGTGGGTGGATGTGTGTAGGTGGGGGATGTGTTGGTTGGGGAATGTATTGTGCTTGGGGTGTGGGTGCATGGGGTGTGTGGTGGGTGAGAGGTGTGTATGGGTGGGGAGATGTGTAGGTGTAGGGATGTGGTGGATGGGTAGGGGCATGTATGTGTGTGTGGGTATGTGTGTGGTTGGGCGGTGGAGTTGGGGTGAATGGGAGACGTGTGGGTGGGTGGTTGATGTGTCTCATAACATAGTAATATGCCTTGTTTATGTTTACAAAATTCATGTGACAATGTTTTTTTCCTATACACTGTTGATGAAAGAAAGATGAGTGATTGGAAGGGCCGAATGTAAGACGGGCCTGCGTGCCCAATTTGTTACCCTTTGAAAATAAAGTCTGTTCGTTCTATCTATCTATCTATCTATCTATCTATCTATCTATCTATCTATCTATCTATCTATCTATCTATCTATCTATCTATCTATCTATCTATCTATCTATCTATCTATCTATCTATGTATGTATGTATGTATGTATCTATCTATCTATCTATCTATCTATCTATCTATCTATCTTTTCTCTCTCTGTTTCCGGTTACGAGCGGACGTGTTTTCACAAGCTCTCCCAGTTTTTATAGAATTTATCAAGTTTTATCTAATTTCAATCGAGATGCTGAGTATAACATTGTGTTAGTTCTGAAACTGGATCTAATACGAATTAATATCTTAAGTTTATGTGACTGTGGTGTAGTGAAATGAGGATTCCTTTGATAAATGGACGGTAAGGTCATTCAATTTCGAAATTACCAATTGTCGATTAGCGACAACGTGTGTAAACCATGCTTGACTAGCGCGTGGTAAGTTGCCTGCACACAATATCGCAAGTTCCTGATCAGCCTGTGTTGTTGTCTCAATTGTCAAAACAAACGAACCGCAACACATGACTTCAAGTGGCCCGGGCGCGTCTAGACTACGATGAGTTCGCAACATTCTTCAAACGGGTTTGATAACATGATGCAGTAATGTCATCTATAGGAGAGGCCTCTCTGGAGGTGACTGGTGTTAAAACAAGATCCGGTTTACGATCGGCCGTGAATAAACCATACACACTAAACAAAGAGAAGGCGGTGAAGACCAAGCTAGCCAGGTGTGCGAATCCAGTCGGCCGAGTCGTCCAACACACCAACTCCGGCCAATGTGTTACAGTATCCTTTAACAATACACTCCATTATGAGGCATTTCGAACGTGCCTCATCAATTATTACAAGCCTGAACGAATCCAACACAGACAAGATAGAAGCGGGGCCTACGTGGAAGATCTGATTACGACGCCGGTCCTTACCATACATTTATATCACTCAAAGAACAAGTTACTAGCTCAGGGCAGCGTTGAAAACATTAAATCTTGGCTAAAATTAGACTTTATCGAGCTGGAGAACTCAATACTTACATTCACGAGTAGAGACATATCAAAGACACAAGATATCATCAACATGCTCGTCTCGAGTGAGGACTCAGAATCTACACAGCCCACAACTACAGCTGTGGACACCACAGCAGACAATGTTTCTCAACTAACACATACAATAAATGAACAGGACAATGCCATCAACACAAGGTCACCTATCCCATCAGTACTCTTGGCCATTGAATATCCAATGGAGCACCTCCAAAACAACGTGGAGACCAACGTAAGTGTAGCAGAAGAAATACCAGCCTTAGATAACACGCCAACTATCAATGGACAATCGTGCGATTGTCATAGGCGCATTGAGGTAATAGAGCAATCCTTAAAGGCGCTCACTGCTACTGTTACAGCGAACATTGCAGCTAACAGCAAGACCAGCAGTGACTACACTGCTCTCAAAGAAGAAATCACGCTCCTGAGAGAGGAAAATCTGTTGCTAAGAAAAACAATAGAAACTTTACAGCACGAGTCCTCCACCAACTCAACTGAACAAGCGTGTAACTCCCAAGCAGCTGTATCAAATTCGGAGAATCTTGAAGCCCAGTTTCACCAAAAACAAGACGCGGAAAAACCTCAACGTGCAGAGGAAGATAAAACGCTACAAGCAGTCTATCCCATTGGTGTAAAGATAAGCAACAGATTCGAAGTGCTTCAAGAAAATTCGTCAGAAAACGTACAGTGCTATAGTGCACTACCAACAGACAATACACGCCTCCAGGAAACACAGGGAGAGTCACATGGAGACGTACAGACTGCTGTTAAATGGGAGAAACAACGAGCAAGGCGTACTGACAACCAACATGTGCAGACAGCACGACCCGACTGTACACACATTATAATAGGCGACTCTCTAATGAAAGGTCTTTATAGCGACCGGATGGCTACTACAGACAAAGACATTGTATCCATAATTCCACTGCCTGGGGCTGGTGTTGACCGGCTAACAGACAAGATTAGGAGGTTGGCTGTAAATCTTAATGTAAAAAGGGCAAGCGTCCATATTGGTATCAATGACACCATGAACAACCAGCAAATCACAACATCTCAACTGCTGGCGCTCTTGAACGGATTACGTCACACTTTTCCTAACTCGTCCATCTTCTTCTCCTCCATCATATCACCGAGTTATGGATTCCAGCGTCGTCTAGCTGACATAAATAACAACATATTGCAGAAGTTTTGCTCTCACAACAACATACAGTTCATCAACAACACACCGGTGTTTACTTCACAGTCAGGAGCACCTAAAAAGCGACTTTATAAAGATCAAGTACATTTGTCTACATTGGGCACCAGCTTGCTCGCCAAAAATCTTAAGTACCCTGAACGTACACAACCTACATCCAATACTGGATCGCGTAGGACACTTTTAGCTACACCACCTCAAACTCAAGCCAGACGACATACTGCCGCCACATCAAGTACCAATAAACCAGAAGAGAGCAGACCACTCATAACCACGGCACCTGATATCCAAGCCAGACGGAACATTTCCATCACACCAAATCCGTACAATACGCCCTCTTTCACGCAGGAGGTTGATAGTTATGAAGATACGTTCCCTCTTCTCCACAGCAAGGATCAATCCAGTAGTAACAACAACGTGCCAACACAGCCTCCTGTTAGCCACGAATCAGAGCCTGTAGTTGGAAGTCGTTACACACCCGTGAGAAATCAACAGTATCCACTCCATTGTAACCCAGAGTTGTTATACCTCACACGGTTTAGCCCAACTTCACTTCGGCAGGCATTTATGATGTCGCTGTACCAAGGTCCAACACAGCCTGGTATTTACTAGCAATTCAGCACAAAGCAACACCGGATCTCGGTACAAGAAAGGGCCTCTCCTATAAAGTTTATGCGCATACTTGGTTATTGATTTATATAGCAACGTATTAGATTGTACCCGGCTGTAAACATTGACTCGTATTGAAGTCACAGAGATTGACGCCTTAGATATCTTTTATAATACTTTTTATCGCCTTAATACCCTGAGTGAGGGGGTCTTCACTCCCCGCTTTAAACAGAGACATTGACTTGTATAGTCATTTATTGATTCTTTTGGATAACAGTTGGTACTTAGCTTGTGAAGTAGTTTTTTTCAAGTTAATTATTTGTTGTATGTTCTTTAATTCGTTTTGTTCCTTGTTTGCATTATATTCGTTGGTCTAATTAGTTATATCGTTATAATATTGTCATTTACTTATTGATTTGTATTACTGATATTTTGTAAGTTAATGTAATTGTGATTTTTTTTATGATCTTGTATTTTAGCTTAACTTTGACGAATTTACACTTTCTTCATGGATGAAATGTCTGAGAAGTGGCAACACTGGCTCAATAAGTCAGGAATACGCCTTGGACACTTAAACATTTGCAGCTTATTTAACAAGCTACCAGAGTTATCTTCTATCCTTAATCAAAATTTTCATTTATTCGGCCTTAGTGAAAGTAGGCTTAATGATACAATTTCAGATGAGGACATCTCTATTAAAGGGTACAAAGTTTTTAGAAGGGATCCCTGTAGGAAACAAGAGACAGGCATAATAACCTATGTTTCTAATTTACTAAATGCTCACCGTAGGCTAGACTTTGAAACTTGCGAAATAGAATGTATCTGGCTAGAGCTAAAACTTCAAAACCGCACACCCCTGATAATTGGCTACCTTTATAGAAATCCCAGTGCTGGACACGTCTGGTACGAAAACTTCACTACCATGATGGATGTGGTTTTCGCTTCTGGGAAGGAAATTATACTACTCGGAGACTTTAACATTGACACCAACAAATCCAACATAATATGGGGAAATATAATTGCATCATACAATTTCCAACAAATAGTACAACAAGCTACTAGAGTAACAAAGTCATCTTCAACAGTCATAGATCACATTTATGTAACTTGCTCAGACAACATCATAGAATGCACCGTACCCAATTGTGCAATGAGCGATCACTACCCAATATGCTGCACGTGGTCTAAAAAAGGAATTAAAACTCCTAAACATAAACTCCTAAAGTGTAAAATATAGAAGTTACAAAAATGTCAACCAAAACGCATTTTTACAGGACTTGCTCAATTCACCTCTAGATAATGTTTATCAGCTTCCTGACCCGGATGATGCTCTGGAATTCTGGATGAAAACCTTTATTGATGTTTTTGATAGACATGTGCCAGTCAAGGAAGTTCGAGTAAAACACCACGTCAAGCCACCTTGGATCACCCAGGAAATACTTGAAATTATGAGAGACAGAGATAAAGCACATAAAAAGCGGGATCTCAGTGCATACCGTACTCTTAGAAACAAAGTTCAATATAGCATACGACGGGAAAAGAAAAACTACTTTAAGAACTTAGTAATGGATAAAACAAATAGTAAGGATATATGGAAGGCAATTAACACCTTGACAAACAAGTATAACTTCCGAAATTCTTTACCATCAAATCATATTACATGCGACCAATTCAGTAATTTTTTTCAAACTGACATAGACCAGTTGAAGGCTTCAATACCTAATTCTCCTTGCAACTTATCTTTATTGTCATCGTTTTGCGAGAATAGATGCTCCCGCGATATTCTTTCCGACATACCGCTAATGACAATCACTGAAGTATTCACTTACCTCAGTAACCTAAAAAACACAACCTCATCTGGGTTAGATGGAATCAGCAACCGGATTCTCCGTTGTGCTGCGCCAGTGATTTGTACATCACTAACCTATGTATATAATCAGTGTCTAACCAAAGGCCACTTTCCATCAGCTCTCAAAATCGCTAAAGTGTACCCTCTTCTTAAATCTGGTTCATTGGACAATGGTCTCCCGAACAATTACAGACCCATTTCCTTACTATCATCACTATCTAAGCCACTAGAAAAACACATCCATAAAGTAACATTACAGTATCTAGTTCGCAACAAGCTTATTGTTGACAACCAATCAGGATTTCGACCAAAATATTCTTGCCATACGGCCCTAACAAACATGATAGAAAATTGGCACCAGAATATAAACAACAACAGTCTATGTGGAACTGTGTTTATTGATTTCAAGAAAGCATTTGATATGATAGACCATGTTATTTTAATTAAAAAACTCGAGACAATGAAAATTGGCCTTAATGTAGTCACTCTAATATCATCTTTTCTATCAAACAGAAAGCAAGTAGTATCACACAATAAATCTCTGTCTCAAACCACTACCTTCAATATTGGAGTACCGCAAGGCTCTATTCTTGGCCCTCTATTATTTGCCATATATATTAACGATCTACCTTTGCATCTTTCGTCGTCCTGCGATCTATTTGCAGATGACTGTACGGTGTACACAAACGCTGAAAACTGTATTTTACTGGAGTCGTCTTTACAACAAGAATTAAATAATGTAGTTAAGTGGAGCTATTCAAACCGTATGCAAATTAACATCACTAAAACAAAAGCAATGTTATTAACAACCAGACAAAGACTTCAGACTCTAAGCCCACACACATCACTTCAACTTCACATCGATAACATGCCAGTAGAAAGTGTAATTGAGCACAAAACATTAGGCCTAATCATTGATAGAAACCTAACCTTTAATTCCCATGTTCAAGCGCTCATTAAACAAACAGCGAAAAAAGTCTATCAACTCGCCAAGATTAAAAACTTCCTTGATGAGGACACAAGGAAACTATTCTATACTTCTCATATACAGACACACTTTGACTACTGCTCTACAATCTGGGACGGTTGTTCTAATTCAAACACCAAGCGACTTTACTCACTCCAGAAACGGGCCATGAGTCTAATTTATAGCAAACATTTATCTGACAATCCTAGCCTGTATAAACGCCTTCAGTTACTACCATTCCGCAAACGCCTGCTTTTCAATAAAGCTAAACTAATTCACAAAATCCTGCAATAGGAATGCCCCAAATTACCTTTGGCCTTTGTTTAAATATAATGCTAGACACAGTAAACGTTTAAATATACTACACATTCCGAAGCCTAGGATTGACTTATACAAAACAAGCTTAACGTACTCTGCAGCTCAGCTGTGGAACAATCTTCCACAAGAAATCAAAGACATCACCAATCCCTATTCATATAATCGCAAATTATTCGAACACTATCTCAATATGGATTACCTTCCCCCTTAATTATATATTATATTATATTGGCACCTTTCCGTCTTGACAGACGATAGTTTGGTACATTGTGCTTTAAAAAGGCTTAATAACTACGATCCATGGCGGTGGCGAGTGTGGCTGGTAAGGCCAATTCTTGCTGCAAATGTTTGCCCACAGTAGGTGCATGTGAAAACATGGTCACTTCCACCATTTTGCACCATCTTACGTCTCTCACGCTCTGTGTGTGCTTTATCTGCAATCATTTTCTCCTTTGTCTTTATTCCATTTCTGATAGTTGCCCTCCATGCAACACGTTCAGCGTCGACGTGCTCCCAATGTGCATTATCAATGCCTGTATCAATCATGTCCCGCTTACACACATCTTTGTATCGTAGTAGAGGCCGACCCTGAGATCTCCTACCCGTCTGTAATTCACCAAAAAAGATGTCCTTTGGTATTCTACCATCATCCATCCTCATAACGTGTCCTATCCATCTAAGTGTACGAAGACTGAGCATGGAATACACCGTCACACAACCTGATCTTTCCAATACTTCAGTATTTGTGATTTTGTCTTGCCACTTAATACCAAGTATTCTTCGCAGACACCGCATATGAAAGCTGTTTAAACGTTTCTCTTGGCGTGAGTAAGTTGTCCAGGTTTCACTGCCATAAAGAAGAGTACTAAGGACACAGGCTTGGTAGACGAGGACTTTTGTTTTGGCAGTAAGCTTCCTGTTCTCCCAGACTCTTTTTGCTAACATGTTCATTGTTGTTGCTGCCTTGCCAATCCTGATGTTGATTTCCTGATCGAGGGATAATTTGCTATTTACCTCTGATCCTAGATATGTAAAATGGTCTACTATCTCCAGTTCGGCGTCGTCAATAAAGATTGATGGTACACCATGTGCACCTTGTGACATAATCTGTGTCTTCTTTTTGTTAATTGTTAAACCAAATTCAGAACAAGCATTGGAGAATGCAGATAGTAGATGTTGTAATTCTTCCTCAGAGTGGGTCGTAATCGCAGCATCATCCGCAAAAAGCAACTCTCTGATTAGTACCCTGCTAATTTTGGTCTTGGCCTTCAATCTCTGAGCATTATAGAGGCCACCATCTGAGCGTGAGTGAATGTATATACCATCATCCTGATCACGAAAGGCATATTTCAGTAGAAGTGAAAAGTATATCCCAAAGAGGGTGGGGGCTAGCACACAGCCTTGCTTAACTCCACTCTTGATTTCAAACTCTTCTGAAGTTGAGCCATCAAACTTGATTATACCCTTCATGCCTGTGTGGAACGATTCCACAATGGACAGAAGAGTTGGTGGGCAGCCAATCTTCTTTAGTGCTTTGAACAGACCCTCACGACTGACCAAATCGAATGCCTTTGTGAGGTCGATGAAGGCAATAAACAGTGGCTGATTTTGTTCCCGGCATTTTTCTTGCATCTGTCGCAATGAGAATATCATATCAATGGTAGACCGGTTCTGACGGAAGCCACACTGTGATTCGGGGTAGACTTGATCTCCCAGGACTTGAAGTCTGTGCAGGACAATTCTGGCAAATACTTTCCCAACAATACACAGAAGTGAGATACCCCTATAGTTGTTACAGTCGCTCCGATCTCCCTTGTTCTTGTACAGCGTTATGATGTTTGAATCTTTGAAATCCTGTGGGACTTGTCCTTCTCGCCAGCATAGCTCTATTAGCTGGTGGATCTGTAGAGCGAGTGTGTCTTGCCCACTCCTGATCACCTCTATTGGAATCCCATCCTTACCTGGAGCCTTGCCAGATGCAAGCTCATTTATAGCACACTTAACTTCTGTTATAGGTGGGAAGTGTGTCCAGGTGGTCAAGAGTTGGCAGGGCCTCTATGGCGTTGAGGGCATCATCCGCTAGCTTGGTCTCACTTGAGTAAAGCTCTAAATAGTGCTCGACCCATCTATTCATCTGCTGTTTCTTATCAGTGATGATTTCTCCAGTCAAGGTGTTCAGCGGTGCACTTCTTTTGATCATTGGACCACAGGCTTTCTTTATCCCTTCATACATGCTTCTGATGTTTCCCTTATCACTTGCGATTTGAATGGACTCACATAACTTGATCCAATAGTCATTCGCACACTGCCTGGCAGCCTTTTGTACATCCTTCCTTGCTTGCTTCAGCTCACTCAGAGTGTTACGCGTTGGTCTTTCCTTGTTTCTTAAGAGAGCTATCTTCTTTTTATCAATCAAGGGCTGCAGTATCTGGCTGTTTGCCGCAAACCAGTCCTGCCTCTTATGATGCACAGTGCCGTAAACCCCTAACTCTGTTTTATAAATAGTTTCCTTAAGTTTACTCCATTTATCATTTACTATACAATTTTCTGATGTATCATTGAAAGCGTCTTCAAGTTGCTGTTGAAATTCAAAGCACTTTCCAGGATCGTGAGTGTTAGTAATATTAATCCTGGGGCTAGACTTGTGTTTAGCTGTGTAGATTCTCTTTGGTCTCAGTCTAACCCTTGCAACAACCAAAGAATGATCTGTATCACAGTCAGCACTGTGGTAACTTCGAGTTAATGATGTATGGTTCAGATGTTGTCTCCGTGTGATAATGAAGTCCAGCTGATGCCAATGGCCGGATCTTGGATGTTTCCATGTGACCTTATGCATCTCTTTTGTTTTAAAAAAGGAGTTTGTAATACATAGGTCATTTCTAGTGCAATGCTCCAGCAGCCTTTGCCCATTATCATTCATGCGACCGATGTTGTATTTTCCAAGGCACACTGGCCATGAACTCGAGTCCTTGCCCACACGAGCATTGAAATCACCGAGCATATAAATGTAGTCGGATTTTGGAACTGCCTTGATCGCAGAGTCTAGCTGCTCATAGAACGTATCCTTCACATCATCAGAGGAAGCGAGTGTCGGTGCATATGCAGTGAGAATGGTGGCAAATCCACAGGAGGTTGCCAAGCGCAGTGATAATAATCTTTCATTACCTCCAGCTGGGATATCAATCATTCCCAGTAGCGAATTCTTCACTGCAAAGCCCACACCATGTTGCCTTTTTTCTGCCTGCCCTCTTCCCTTCCAAAAAAAGGTGTAATTGTTTTCCCTGAGTGACCCTTCCTCAGCGAGGCGAGTCTCCTGCAGGCCAGCAATATCAATGTTAAGACGATCGAGTTCAGCATCAATCACAGCCGTTTTTCTCACATCGTCAATATTTGTCAAGTCAGTGGAAAATCCTGGACACATGGTTCTCACGTTCCAGGTTGCAAGCCGTAGCTTGAGGTTTCTATTCTTTTTATTAGTACCTGGTGCATTGGTTTTACAGCCTGCGATTCAGATTTTGTCCTAGCCCCAAGCACCCATTGAAGCAGGCAGGCTGTGGCTGATCAGCACCCAATTGGCTGGGGGCTGCCCAGCTTGAGGCGGGCGGTAGCTGATCAGTGACACCTGTAGGTGTCTCCCACCGTCAGAGGCAACGCGTGGCGCCCCATGTCTACGCCAACTGACAAGGACTTATAACCCGTAACAGTTGCCTCTCGCTTTGATTCCGAGACCGGTTAAGACCAGGGATGGAGTTATTGCCTCTCCATAGCACAAAGCCTGGGCTAAAATAAAGAAACCATGTGTTGCCCATGCAGCATGATCCCTCTCTCGGCCTGCCTAGTTCACTCCAGAGGAAAGTTGACACCTATAATCTGGAACAAGACAAGCTGCAGAAGCTGCCGGATCAGAAAAGCAATGCTCTAACTGTCCGCCTGTCGGAGCTTCGATCCTAGACCAGCTGCCAACCAAGGCTTAGGGCCTGGTCTGCCCTGCCATGACTTATTTTGTCTTTGGGTTGCATTTCCTCGCACCAGGATAAGGCTAGTACCCTCCCAATTGCGCTCTTCCGCCCGAAGCCGTTGGCACAATGTGGGGTGTCGGGTTTGGTAAGCGCCGCCCAACATTCGGCGCTGACAGAAAGCAGGTAGTACCGTCTACTGTCATACGGTAGCTCAGTCATATCTGTCTATCAGTCTATCTATCTATCTATCTATATTATTATATATTCAAAATTATATCTCAAAATACCCCAGAGTATCTTCTGCCGCTGATTCAATCTAATGCAATGAACAGCAAGCGCCTAAATTTGTTATATGTCTCAAAGCCTAAATTGGACCTATACAAAACATGTTTCGCCTATTCTGGTGCTCACTTATGGAATGATCTGCCTCCAGATCTGAAAACTCCAATGAGTCCCTACACATTTAACCGAAAACTCTTTCAATACTCAATCCATACCGACTATATGCCACCATAATTCATTTACTGGTATAATTGTTCAGTATAATTGTTCATTATAATTGTTTAACTATAATTGTTCACTATATATGTGTGTGCGTGTGGGAGCGAGAGAGAGAGAGAGAGAGAGAGAGAGAGAGAGAGAGAGAGAGAGAGAAGAGAGAGAGAGAGAGAGAGAGAAAGTGGGTGTCAGAGAGAGGGAGAGAGTGTATGCGCACGTGCATGCGTGTGTGTTGAGAGAGTGATTGAGCGAGAAATGGTGGGGGAATATGTAAGTGCATGCATTCGTACGTGTATGTGTGAGAGTGAGTGAGGGAGTGTGTGCGTGCGTGCATGCGTTCATGTGCATGTGTATGTGTATGTGTGAGAGAGTGTGATTGAGAGAGTGAGTGTGTGTGTGTGAAGGATTGTGTGTTAGAGAGTGAGACAGTGGGAGAGTTGATGTGTTAGTGTGTGTGTATGTGAGCGCGCGCATGCGTGTGAGCGTGTGTATATGAAAGAATACAGAGAGAGAGAGAGAGGGGGTGAGAGAGAGAGAGAGGGAGAGGGAGAGAGAGAGAGAGAGAGAGAGAGAGAGAGAGAGAGAGAGAGAGAGCTGAGCAGATGCATGTCGTGTAACACGCATGTTATGTAACACGCGAATCCGTATGTTTGTGTATTCTCATCTGTCATATTATCAGTTAAATACCATTTGATTTTATCATGCATAATATAAACTCATGTTCATTACTGTAGTTTGAGTGAGAGAGTCAGTGAGTGTGAATGAGAGACAGAACGAGTGAGCGTGAGAGTAATGAGTGAGCGGGAGAGTGAATGAGTGAGCGGGAGAGTGAATGAGTGAGCGGGAGTGTGAATGAGTGAGCGGGAGAGTGAATGAGTGAGCGTGAGAGTGAATGAATGAGCGGAAGAGTGAATGTGTGAGCGTGAGAGTGAATGTGTGTCTGTGTGTCTGTGTGTGTGTGTGTGAGAGAGAGAGAGAGAGAGAGAGAGAGAGAGAGAGAGAGAGAGAGAGAGAGAGAGAGAGAGAGAGAGAGAGAGAGCATCACTATTTTTACGTCACATACATTTTATGTACACATTTTTCTCCATGTTTAACATTTTTATGAGACTGCTCATGACAAGTGTCAGGTGTATGTGTGTGAGTAAAGTGTGGGAGTTTGTTCATACTAGTTTCAATACTAACGTGAGACATTTTGTATGTGTCTAGATAAAAGGAAGTGTGAGTGTATGTGGAGGATGTGTGTGAGTGTGGGGATATGTGTGGGTGGGGTGTGTGTGGGTGGGGGTATGCGTTTGGATGGGTTGGAGTGTGTGGGTTTTGGTGGGTAGTGGTAGTTGTGGGTGTTGGTGGGATGTGTGGATGGATGTGTGGGGGTGAAAGTAGGGGTGTTGGAATGGGTGTGGGGGATGTGTGTATGGGTGGAGGATATGTGTATGGGACGGATGCGGGGGATGTGTGTTTATGTGGGTGGAGATGTGTGGATGGTTTGAGGAAGTATGTGTGGGAGGCGGGGTTGTGTGGGTAGGGGATTGTGTTGGGTGGATTGGGGATGCAAGGGCTGGTGGGGAGAAGTGTATGGTGTGTGGGTTTGAGATATGTGTGCGGTGTGTTGGTGGGGGATGTGTGAATGATGTGTGGGTGGAGGGTATGTTTGTGGTGGTATGGGTGGAGGATAGTGTGTGGTGTGGGGGATGTGTGTGATGGGTGCGGGGAATGTGCGTATGGGTGGGGTATATGTGTGGGTGAGTAGGGGATTGTGGTAGTTGGGGGAAGTATGTGGGAGTGTGTGGGTGGGAGATGTTTGTGTGTGGATGGGGAATGTGTGGGTGGGGGTGTGTAAGTGGCTTAGGGATGTGTAGGTGGGTGAGGGAGTTGTATGTGTCGGGGTGGGATGTGTGAGTGGGTGGAGGATGTGTGTGGGTAGGGGTATTGTGATCGAGAGATGTTTGGTTAAGGTGGGTGGGGTGTGTGGGTGCGTAGTGGAGGATGTATGCGTGAGTGAGTGTGTGTTGGTGGACGGGTAGGGAATGCGTGTGTGGGAGGGGAGAGGTGTGTGGTGTGTTGGTTGGGGATATTGTGTGGGTGAGGTATGTGTGTGTGGGTGGGGGATTTTTGTGGTGAGTGAGTGGGGGTGTGTGGGGTGGATAGGTAAGGGTATCTGTGTGGGTGTGGGTGGGAATATTGTGTGGTATCTGGGTGGGGGATATGTGTGTGGTGTGTAAGTGGGGATGTGTTGGTGAGGGATATGTGTGTGTGGTGAGTGGGTTGGGAATAGTGCGTGGCAGGGGGTGTATGTGATGTGCGGGTGGGGGATTGTGTGTTATATCTTGACTGTTATATCTTCGGTGGAAACTATGATGGAACCATGGTATACAGAAGAACGATACACATTCTTTATTCTGCCAAGAAGGCCTCTTTAAGATATCAAAAGTTCCCCAATATTTCGGATTTATTCCTTGAGACGGTAAACAACAAATATTATACTCCTGGCTCCAGGACAACTAATCCAGTCGAATATTTACTTTAGCTAATTTGAATCTCCGGACTTCTTCGGACAGTCACAGAATTATGGGCTCCATTTCCAATCCAACAATACCGACATCCTGGGTTAAGGCGCCATTGTAAGATGGCTGGGTTGTCATGGCAATCAATACGTCGGATGAATAACGAGGGACAAATCACACACCGTTCATAGCGCTCTAGAATGTAGTTCCCTAAATGAACATGTTTGTTTGTAATGGAGTACTTTAACAAATCTGTCTGTCTGTCTGTCTGTCTGTTGTCAAGCAGTCAGAGACAGAAAAACAAGCAGACAGTGGCAGACGAATAGATGATTGACGGACGGACGGACGGACGGACGGACGGACGGACTGACTGACTGACTGACTGACTGACTGACAAACAAACAGACAGACAGACAGACAGACAGACAGACAGACAGACAGACAGACAGATATTTTGGCATACAAATATACAGACAGAAATACAGGTTTATTGATAGACAGAAATGTTGACTGATAGAAAGACAGAGAGGTTGACAGACAGACAGAAAAACACCACGCTTTTGAAATAACTGTAACAGAAACGATTCTCAAAATGCGCTGGGCCACGAATAAAAGAAATATTGGCAGAGAGAGCTGGACATGGGAGACAGCTAATCGAGAAGAGTCATATCCTGGAAATTGATCCACTTTTCTCTCATGAAAGGTCACATTCATCCGTGACCGCTACAGAGTGGATACAGCAGAGAGCTGATGATTATAACTGCGATGTCAGTCATCTGTGACCGCTACTGAGTGGATACAACAGAGAGCTGATGACGATAGCGAAAGAAAAAAAAAAATTCGAGAGCTGATGATGATATTGGGAATGTCATGGTCGTCTGTGACCGCTACAGAGTGGATACAACAGAGGGCTGATGATGATATTGGGAATGTCATGGTCGTCTGTGACCGCTACAGAGTGGATACAACAGAGGGCTGATGACGATAGCGGGGATATCACGGTCATCTTTGACAGCTTCGCCCATGTAGCGACGGCCGCGCACATGTTAGTACATCATAGCTCGTGTCCTTACCAACGACGATACAGCCGTCCCCACACACGGACCGGTCCAGTAAATTAGCCGTGGGCCAGGCAGATGTCACAAGTCCTGCTCCTCCTGGATCAGCCGGTACCAGCCACACAATCACCTTGTCTCACGGTTCTCTAATTTATTGCCAAGCAACCGAGGAAGTCCGTTTACAGCTGAAAGACACAACAGCGCACACTTATTATAGTCTGTCCAGAAATGAATGCCTTCATTCACGATAAATTATTTTGCAAACTGTCTGTTACATCGATATGAAATTTTTCTTGCCGTCTTCTATCTACCCCCACCCAAGGAATATGTCTTTGATAGGTCCAAAGGCAACTTAAATCATGGAAAGCGGTGACATTTCTTTTATGTGTTGGTGAAAAACTCGTGATTTCTCGCTAACAAACTTGTTTCACAGTAATGCCCCTTTCCACTACGCGAGGCTCTTGTCATAAGGCCAATCCAATGTCCCACGAGAAAATTAACTATTCAACGCTACTGGTTCTATGTGAAGACGTAATACATTTAATAACGTGCACTTCATCTCTGACCTGTAAATTATATACAGCATATAAACAAACATTGAAATATGCTGTGTAATCTCCAGAACAAACATGTTTTTGTTGGGTGGACATAATGATAAGGTTATATGCTAAATCTTATTATTTTCCCTTAGTTAGTTACTGAGATATGGAATTTTATATTGGGGCAGACAAAAGTAAACACACTAGATGAAATTTTATCTGAAGTGTGTTTGTCAAAGTTACAATAGTAATTTTAACTCTGTGTTACGTGAATCCACTCTATGTCAACAGTTGCTTTAATTCTATCTTTTCCACGGCGGTTGTTGCGACTTTACTCCCGACCCAGTAAAACCTCAAGGAGACTGTAGAACGTTCATTCCCTTATCCATGCACATAGATCAGCGAGGAGTGTCACATCTGTAGAGAGCCATCTGTAGAGAGCCATCTGTAGAGAGCCATTTGTAGAGAGCCACCTGTAAAGAGCCATTTTGGTGTGTGCACAACCAGCAAATGGAATATCACTTTGTGGAGAGCCATTTGGTGTGTGCACAACCAGCAAATGGAATGTAACTTTTGTGGAGAGCCATTTGGTGTGTGCCCAACCAGCAATGGAATATCACTTTTGTGGAAAGCAATTTGGTGTGTGCACAACCAGCAATGGAATATCACTTTTGTGGAGAGCAATTTGGTGTGTGCACAACCAGCAGTGGAATATCACTTTTGTGGAGAGCAATTTGGTGTGTGCACAACCAGTAATGGGATATCACTTTTGTGGAGAGCAATTTAATGTGTGCTCAACCAGCAATGGAATATCACTTGTGTGGAGAGCAATTTGGTATGTGCACGTACATATCGTGCAAGTGTGTGTGTATGTGTGGTGTGTGTAATGTGTTTGTGTGTGTGTAGTGTGTTTGTGTGTGTATGGTGTGTGTGTGTGTGTGTGTGTGTGTGTGTTTGTGTGTGTGAGTCAGATATGACTGTACTACCGTATGACAGTAGACGGTACTACCTCCTATCTGTTAGTGCCGAATGTTGGACGGCGCTCTCTGAACCCGGCACCGCATATTGAGCCAACGGCTTCGGGGGGAGGAGTGCAATTGGGAGGGTGCAAGCCTTACCCTTGTGCGAGGAAATCAACCTAAAGGCTAAATGTCATGGCATGACAGACTAGGCCCTAAACTTTAGTCGGCAACTGGTCTAGGATGAAGCGAATATAATAATCTAATGTCATTATTATCTCTTATACGAGGGGGCTTCAAATGAAAACTTAAAAGTGTTTCAAAGCATACAATAACCATGTCTTTGTCTTGTAATCTGTCAATATTATTGTTAAGGATGTTAAGAGGGTTAAGCACGTGACATCACGATGGAGACGAATAGGGTGACGTCATAAGGACTGTTTAAAAATGGCCACCCCACTTTTGACATAAACCAAAGACGAGCAGCATTCTGTTATCCGTTCTTATTTTAAGCATCGAAAGGGTGAAACCTATTGAAATTCATCAGCGAATAAAAGTCTAGTATGACAATGCATGTCATTCCGGCGAGTGTGTGCGTGGGTAGGAATCCAAACACACACACACACACACATGCGCGCACACACACACATGCGCGCACACACACACACACACAAATGCTTTCTCGTCTCATCTCATCTCATCATGTTCCTCTTGTACCTTGCGGTGTCGAGCTGAAGTATAAACATCGTGAGAGTGCCCGATTATGGGCTTCATATATCGACATTCCATGGACTCTGCTATTCCCTCCGTCCAACGTCTCTTCTTCTATTTCCATCTGGTATGTGCATCATTGCTTGTTGTGGTATGCTGTTGACTGGTAACCTACTTGCATGGCCAAACCATTTGACTTGCTGCTTTCTAATAAAATTTAGTGCTGCTATAACCCCCACTTTAGTCCTGATTTTTTCATTTCTGATCTTATCTCTTCTGGATACGTTGAGTATTCTTCTCAGGAACCTCATTTCTGTTGCTTTGATTTTTCTTTTCTCTTTTACTGTCATTGTCCAGGTTTGACATTGGTAACATAGAGATGGTAGGAAGATTGTGTTGTAAAGTGTTTTCTTAGTAGTTATTGATACGTGTTTGCTTTTTAGTATTGGTGCCTTTTGTCCATTGAGTTGGTTTGCCTTATTGCATCTATTTTCGATCTCGTCTTCTGATCTGCCATTTGATGATATTATACTTCCTAGGTACTTGAAACTCTTTACTTGTTTCAATGGATGTTAGTTTAGGTGAATTGTTATTGGGATTTGTTTTTGTTCACTTATTGGTTCTCCATTTTCGCTGTTAATTATTTCAGTTGGGTCAAAGGGTTCTCCTCTGGTTCGCATTGTACCTATCTTTTTGTAGAAGTTTCTGGTTGCCTCCTTGTAGTTTTTATTTAGGGATTCTCCATACTCTTCCCAGTCTTTTTGTTTTTCCCTCTTTACTATTCTACTCACATGTAATCACATTTCTACTTGCTCTTTATCTTTTACCGTTTTCTTTACACTGCGTTCCACCAAGTTGTTATTTTCTTTATCCGTGTTTTGCGTTTTTTTTTTCCTGGTTCCACGTGTTATTTTTTGCAGTATTTAAAATGCTTGATTTGAACATCTTCCATTCTTCTTCCACTGTTTTTCTTTCTATATGTAATTTTACAAAGATTTCAGTTAGTTCTTTCTCATAATTTTCCCTTACTGCCTCGTCTTTAAGGTATTTTTTAAGTTTACTGATTCGCATGGCATGTATTTTCCTGCTCGTTGTTTTCTTCTTCTGATGGTTCTTATTGTGGCAACGACTGCTTTATGATCTCTGTTTATACTTAAATTGGGCACTGCCCTTGCATCTAATATATGTCTCTTTCTGTTATTTCTTGTTAATATAAAATCAATTTGGCTTTTAGTATCTAGATCGTTCCATTTATACCACGTGTGTACTTGCGAGTCTTTATGTCTATAGAATGTGTTTGTTATATAGAGGTCGTTTTGGCTGCAAAGCTCTATAAGTCTACTTCCGTTATCATTCCTTTCATTATGCTGATCTCAAAATGCTCCCAGATGTTTTTCTATGCCCACTCTGTTATGTCCTAGTCTTGCATTGAAGTCTCCCATAACTATGATGTTGTCCTGCTTATCTATTTTATTTAGCACGTCATGGATATCTTCATAGAATTCCTCGCATTCTTGCTCATTATTTATTATATTACATGGTGCGTATATTTGTACATATGTTGTGAGCTGCATGTTCAGGAAATAGCGGCGGCTGGTTACTGAACTAGCTAGTTTTGCATTATTCAGTAATGTGTGTGAAGATGCTGGTTTTCTAGTGACTGCCGCCTCCATCGACAATGAACTGTAATTTTCGTGGCGGACTGTTGTGTTGGCATTCTGGCAGCGGCTTTATGCGTGTACTTGCCAGTGCGTGCTGTTGGTACGTCGGTACTGCTGTTTGTTCCACTTTTCATGTGGGGCAGTGGGGGGGGGGGGGGGTATTTTGTGTAATATTTACTGGCACAGGAACGGAGCATAATGGGGTTGACCCTTTTGCCGTGAAGTTAGAACCACGACTAACTGACATTATGTTTAACCATATGTCCAATACAAGAGCCGCGGAGACATGGTGGATAGTGACTTAGTCTGCCACGCCAGTGGTGGGGGTTCAGTCCCCGGTAGAGCCAGGACGGCTTTGTCCTTCCAGCACGGCCGCAGTCAAGGAGTAGCAGACAATGTTCAGAATGTTCTAGGAATGTCTGAGAGGAAATGGCTATAAGAAAGGTTTCTGGTCACCTCAAGTGCCCTGAATACGTGACGTCCTGACGCTGAAACCCCAGCCGCATGATCTGCTAATAGATTATCTTTACATGTATCTAATATGTCACAAGGGGTCAACATATTTTCTTAATTTTTACCTTTCTCTCTTGGGATGGAACCTCGGACCACTGTTTACAAGCTACTGCATTAATCACACGCCACCACCCCATATATCTACCTGCGTATATTGCCGAAGCTTCTGGTGTGAAACCTGCCCGTGACATCTCGGTGTAGGTAGTACCTATTGCTGTAGACACTCTGACGACGCTGTCCGAAGAAAACCCTCGCCGATGGACACCAAACGGGTCGGAACACAACCTTTTATTGGTTAACTGCAGTTAACGACGTCATCAATCTCTGGTGTCGCCGACTCGCTGTCGGGCGCTGTTCCGCTTCATGTCCGTGCGGTATATTACATGTAACTTGATGTTTGATCTGTCAAATTTGTGACAGTGCTGTCCGAATCACGTGTTCCAGATGTAAATAAACAAGTAATGTCTGTCTTATGGAATACATCTCGTATTTAACTCTTTAACTGCTGGTTTAATACCACTAGCTGCAGATGGCTGGTTCAGTCGTGTCGCTGGAAGTTGTCATATTCACCGTTACTCTACCGTCCGCGTCTGTGGCTCAAGGCTAGTGAGCACAGTCCCTCAATCCCGACATTCTCTGCTAGAGGTCACCGGCAGGCCATTTAGGAGCAGATCGCCTGGCGTTGAATTTTACAATGGTGTGTGCGGTGGCTGTGCAGAAAGTATTGGCAAACTACCGAACGTCAAGTTACCTACACAGTCCCAGACAGTGAATTTTGTGGGTGATTGACCTTGAAAGTCAAGTAAAGTGACATGAAGTAAAGCCACGTAAAGTCACGTGAAATAAAGTAAAGTCAAGTAATCAGGTGCCATCTCCACAATGACGTTTGGCTGCAATGGAACTCCAACATAGTTTGTCTTTCTCTTTGATTGTACATCCTGTAAGATTGTTTGCTGTTCGTCCATCTCTTGATGTTATTTTCCCACTTGTATCGTTGCCTACCTCTTGCTTCTTACCTTCAACCTTACCCTCCATTATGGTTTCTATAAAATTGCTTTTTTATTTCTTTCATTAACTTTCTTTTCATTCCCATTTTTTCTAGAACTTCTGTATTTCGCTTTTTTTTTTTTTTTTTCCCTTAAAATACGACACATTCTTCTGTATATCCACATATCCATGGCCTCTTTTGGACTTTTTAATTGCTTGTTCATTGTGCAGGCTAGTGTTGAAAATACATAACATTTGATAATTCTCAACTGATTTCATGAAGTTGAAAGCAATTTTGGCTATGCCTATTCTCTTTTTTGATTTCAGTTTAACTCCTGTCATCATCTGTTATTACATGTCCAATATAGGAGACACGTGTTACTTTTTCTAGTATCTCCTCGTTTTCTGTGATTTTCACTCTTTTCCACTGCTAATTATCAAAGTTTCCGTTTTTTTTTTATTTTGCTAACATCTAAGCCACATATTTCCACTTTGTGTGTTTACTTGTTCCACCCGTTTTTGCAACTCTTGCTCGCTTTCTGCTAGTAACATGGTATCGTCAGCATGCCTAAGATTGTTTATGATTCTTCCATTGATGTTAAGTCCAGGCATTTCAACTTGTTTAAACATTATTTATGTGTATGTGTATAAGTTCAAGCGGTTAGTGGACAACGTGTATCCCTGTCGTACTCCTCTTGTTATCTCTATATCCGATAACCATTTCCTGTTATATTATTTTTCTTCTGTGTAAATCTTTTTATATTTTCATGCAATCCTTTAGAGTTGTGTTTAATTTCTAGAACTTCTATTTCTTTACATGTTTTCTAAAACCATTCTTTTTTGGCAACTCTGCACATGTGACGCATTTCTCTGTTTATTAATGTATATTCAGATATATCATATTGCCCTATTATCTGCTTATATTTATTTTTTCCAACTTTTGCGTTCATGTCTCCCGTGACAATTAGGACCTCTGATGATTTTACAACTTTCTGTGTTTGTTGTAGGTCTTCATAATATTCTTCCATCTGTTCATCACTATAATCAGTTGTTGGAGCATATGTCTGAAGAATTACTATGCTGAATGGTCTTGCCTTAATTTTGAGAAGTATCATCCTATCTTTATGAGTCCAGAATCCACAAATATTTTTCTCTAAATCTCGTTTTACTAAAATTCCTACTCCTCTCTCGTGATGATCTCCTCCCGAGTTAATGAATATATAATCCTCTCTCCTTATATAACTAACACCTGTTCATCTTGTTTCTGGTACACGTAAACTAAGTAGATTCACGTGTTTTCCTTCCGAAATCAGGTTGTGACATTTAGGCACACCGAATCACTAGACAGTTTCATCCCTCAGCTCATGTGTTCATAGAATTTACGCTGTAATGCGAGCCGTTAATAATCCATCGACCCAACCAATATGCAATGGTTTGTAAATACTTGCAGTGGCTCTAACCTCCACCAAACAACATCCCCCCACCCTAATCGCCATCATGGATCATTTACATGTAACATGCTACATTGATACCAATATTGAAATAATGTAGCACGGCATACATTACCTGAGTTCTCTTTCTGTTTCCACGTCCTCGAAAGACATGCCCCTTCAAGTGACGTTAGTACTGTAAGATTTAGTGACCATACCACTGCTGGCACTCAAAGGGCATTAACCGAATGGTCAGTGAATTCAAGGATATATCCTTGTTATGTCCCTTGCAAATTATAATCTTTGCCATTCCTTTGAGTAGGGAGCTGAGCTAAAGAGAAGGTCGTTTTGGAGCTCAGGGCTTACGGCTGCCGCCCTTGAATAATAGTGTGAATATATGTTGACTTGTCAGGTCTCAGTCAGATATATGTTGACTTGTCAGGTCTCAGTCAGATATATGTTGACTTGTCAGGTCTCAGTCAGATTTATGTTGACTTGTCAGGTCTCAGTCAGATATATATTGACTTGTCAGGTCTCAGTCAGATATATGTTGACTTGTCAGGTCTCAGTCAGATATATGTTGACTTGTCAGGTCTCAGTCAGATATGACTGAAATACCTTGTGACAGTAGACTGGTACTACCCGCTTTCCGTTAGCGCTGAATGTTGGGCGCTACTCATCAAACCCGACACCCCACATTGTGACAACGGCTTCGAGCGGAGGAACATAACTGGGAGGGTACAAGCCTTACCCGAGTGCGAGGAAATGCAACATAAATACTAAATGCCATTGCAGGGCAGACCAGGCCCTAAGCCTTGGTTGGCAACTGGTCTGGGATCGAAGCTCCGACAGGCGGACGTTAGAGCATTGCTTTGTGATCCGGCAGCTTCTGAAGTTTGTCTTGTTCCAGGTGTATTGGTGTTCTCCTTCGTCTGGAAAAAACTAAGCAGGCCGAGAGATTGATTCATGCTGAACAAATTAATAGGAATTAAAATGTGTATGTCTATCATCTATCTATCTATCTATTCTATCTATCTATCTATCTATCTATCTATCTATCTATCTATCTATCTATCTATATATCTATCTATCTATCTATCTATCTATCTATCTATCTATCCGTCCGTCCGTCCGTCCGTCCGTCCGACGTCCGCCCGCCTGCCTGCCCGCCTGCCTGCCTACCTTTGTAACGAATTAAGGATTCTGTGAAATGTTATTTCTCACACGACATGAACAAATCCTGACTGCGACCCTCCCCCCCCCCCCCCACCACACTAAAACCCCCTACCAAGTTCCAACACCCCCCCCCCCCCCACCACCACATTAAAATCCCCCCTAACAAGTTCTAACCACCCCACCCCCCTCTTTATCCCCCTCCAAGCAACACTCAGTTCTCCCGAACATTCCTCCTATGATTCCGACAATTTCTCAAGTTACATTCCTGCCTCTGCAATGACGTAGTCATGTTAATACTACCGGCAATGATGCCTTTGTTGCCGACCATTTGCCTCCACTGTGTACACACTTGAGCTGAACACGACCCGAGACACTTTGTTCTCCCCCAGACTCTCTTCTGCCATGTTTTGTGGGCTACTCCAGTTTTATGTCAATCGCTGGAATGTCTCTCACTGGTGCCTGCCAGCAAGTTGCCATCACAAGAGAAGATAGTCTCTCTCCTTGGCTACTCGTCGGTCAGCTCTGGCTAAGAGGCCCGTACTGTACCGTCGGTGGTGGTCTAAGCGGAGGGGTGATCACATACTACATACTTACATCACCATCGGACAGGTGATCACATACTTATATACCCACATAACCATCGGACAGGTGATTACATACCCACATCACCATCGGACAGGTGATCACATACCCACATCACCCTCAGACAGGTAATCACATACGCACATCATCCTCGGACAGGTGATCACATACCCACATCACCCTCGGACAGGTGATCACATACCTATATACCTACATCACCCTCGGACAGGTGATCACATACCTATATACCCACATCACCCTCGGACAGGTGATCACATACCTATATACCTACATCACCATCGGACAGGTGATCACATACCTATATACCTGCATCACCATCGGACAGGTGATCACATACCTATATACCTACATCACCCTCGGACAGGTGATCACATACCTATATACCTACATCACCATCGGACAGGTGATCACATACCTATATACCTGCATCACCATCGGACAGGTGATCACGTACCTATATACCCACATCACCCTCGGACAGGTGATCACATACCTATATACCTACATCACCATCGGACAGGTGATCACATACCTATATACCCACATCACCCTCGGACAGGTGATCACATACCTATATACCGACATCACCATCGGACAGGTGATCACATACCTATATACCTACATCACCATCGGACAGGTGATCACATACCTATATACCCACATCACCCTTGGATAGGTGATCACATACCTATATACCCACATCACCCTTGGATAGGTGATCACATACCTATATACCTACATCACCATCGGTCAGGTGATCACATACCTATATAGCCACATCACCCGCAGACAGGTGATCACATACCTATATACCGACATCGTCTTCGGACAGGTGATCACATACCTATATACCGACATCGTCTTCGGACAGGTGATCACATACCCACATCACCCTTGGACAGGTGATCACATACATATATACCCACATCACCCTCGGACAGGTGATCATATACCCACATCACCCTCAGACAGGTGATCACATACATATATACCTACATCACCATCAGACAGGTGATCACATACTTACATCACCCTCGGACAGGTGATCACATACATATATACCCACATCACCATCAGACAGGTGATCACATACCCACATTAAGTGATTTTGGCGGACTTAAGGGGAGAAAAGTCCTACATAGGAAGGGCATCTGGACGGTAGAAAGGGATTTTGGCGGACTTACGGGGAGAAAAGTCCTATATAGGAAGGGCATCTGGACGGTAGAGAGGGATTTTGGCGGACTTACGGGGAGAAAAGTCCTATATAGGAAGGGCATCTGGACGGTAGAGAGGGATTTTGGCGGACTTACGGGTAGAAAAGTCCTACATAGGAAGGGCATCTGGACGGTAGAGAGGGATTTTATCAGACCCTGCTTACGACAAGAACGGTGGGCTACAGTGCTACAATTCTTTGCTTCCCTTATGGACCCCGCTGAGACATGTATGGTGGGCTACGTGCTACAATTTTTTGCTTCCCTTATGGACCCCGCTGAGACATGTATGGTGGGCTACGTGCTACAATTTTTTGCTTCCTTTATAAACTCTGCTTACGACATGAATGGTGGGCTACAGTGCTACAATTCTTTGCTTCCCTTATGGACCCCGCTGAGACATGTATGGTGGGCTACGTGCTACAATTTTTGGCTTCCTTTATAAACTCTGTTTACGACATGAATGGTGGGCTACAGTGCTACAATTCTTTGCTTCTCTTATGGACCCCGCTGAGACACGGGGGGTTTTGTCAAAGGAGCACCATAATATGTTTCTGGAAATTGTTTAGGAGAGAAGGGAGCTGGTATCCTGATTTTAATAGTGGTATTGACTATGTCAAGCATAATGATTGACACCCGCACCACAGTAGCTGCGGTAAGATTACCTCAGATATCATCTCAATGATACCTCACACTGATGCAACTGTAGCAACATGCACTGGCCGACCCGCAGCCAAACACACGCTATCTCCCAGGGCTATCTATCCTCCGCTGTGGCTACATTGTTCTCACTGGAGCATTTGATGCCAGCACACAGAGAGGAGGCACATCTCCGGCAATCTGATCCCTATCTTCAATGTAAACCCACAAATTTACACAATTGTAATGTAAGAAAAAATATGTTCGCTTAATCCTTCTTTATCGCTACCATTACCAAGACGGTAATGACAAACAGAAAGCTTTCCGTCTTAGATTTCTCTATTACAATTTCTCCCCACAGAATAGATCAGATTGATAGATCTATGGATATTCAAGAGACAATACACAACATACGAAGCGTAGGCCTCAACGGAATGCAAATGGCCGTTCTTGTGGCGCGCCAACCGAGAGGAGCGACTTTTGCCAAGTGATTGCCAAAAGTATGAGACCCGTGTCGAGCGCCTATATAGAAACCGGCTCACTTCGTCTGGCGATTCCGTGAAATGATACAGTGATGGCTAGAGACGTTTTGATATCATTCCCCGCCAACTGCCCTTTTGGGGGGCATCTTTCGTTTATTTATTTTATTAGATTTTTAAAGCCTTTTTGGGAGGCAAAATTTGTATTCTTACAACAGAACATCGCTGTGAATAAATCGTTCATTGACTGGACGCATTTAACTGTTAGAAGCAGGTCGTATACTCCTTATGTTCCTTTGTGATCCGTCCCTCATTGTGAATGTTATTATCTGTTCCGCTGCTTAAAGGGGGGCGTTTAAAGCTTCTTCAATTTTAAGAAAATCTACAAGGCTAGGAATTAACTAGACTGCATATCTGTCAGGATCACGTGTTGGCAATTTCCCGACGATAAAAGCCGCAATCCCTGTTTGAGCCGCTGAGCCCGATTTGCGTGCTGTCGTTCGGTAAGAAGGTGTCTACTAAGCCATTCTCGCGAAACTCCTTTGCCACCATGGCAATCCTACAAGGTGTCGCGGGATTTTCTTTCAGCCGCTGTCGCCATTCTGTGTCTGTGCATGAGCTGCGCCACTGACGACAGAAGAGTGCTTCAATGTGGGTCGCCTGAGTGTCTCTACCAGAATCTGGAAACAGATTTGAAGGGCTCAATTTCTGACGGTTTTATGTCGTTCCCTGGCACGTTTATTCGTGTTGTAGACTTGACAAGATGCAGCTAAACGTGCCTCGCTTCGTTTCATGGTAAACAAATACTTGAGCTGCTGCTGCTGCTTTCCTGGGTCTGATGGATCCGGGGCGGTGGGTTGTATAGTCACATCTTGGTGCGACTTGCTGTCTCATTCTACGGCAATGTTTATTTTGTTTTCTCAGGGCATGTTCCATTCGTTAGATCTATGTTTTTGCCTCAGTTAAAAGTGTATCGTTGTCTCTCTTAGAAGTATGTCGTCGCCTCTGATACGGGTATAAGGTTGTCTCTATTGGAGGTGTATCGTCACTTCCGTTACAGGTATATGGTTGTCTCTATTGGGGGTGTATCGTCACTTCCGTTACAGGTATATGGTTGTCTCTATTGGGGGTGTATCGTCACATCTGTTAGAGGTATAAGGTTGTCTCTATTGGAGGAGTATCGTCACATCTGTTGGCGGTATGTTATGTTCACTTTTAAAGGACCATAGTCTTTTCTGTTAGAGATATAGTTACATCTGTTAAAGGTATACAGCTATCATTAGAGGTATATCGTTGTCTCTTGTACAGGTGTATAGTCATCGCTAGAGGTATATCGTTGTCTATTTTACATGTGTATAGTCATCGCTAGAGGTATATAGTGATCTATTTTACAGGTTGTCACAAAGTTATGATTGCTGGAGGGGAGGCACGATGGTGTAGTGGTTAGACTCTAGCCTGGAGGGGGAAGGGGAGGCACGATGGTGTAGTGGTTAGACTCTAGCCTGGAGGGGGAAGGGGAGGCACGATGGTGTAGTGGTTAGACTCTAGCCTGGAGGGGGAAGGGGAGGCACGATGGTGTAGTGGTTATACTCTAGCCTGGAGGGAGAAGGGGAGGCACGATGGTGTAGTGGTTAGACTCTAGCCTCGAGGCCCGTTGGCATCCCATGTATATTTTGTTTTAATTGACCTGTGTTCGCAGGTCAGCTAAGCCTAAATTGGCACCAGGAAATGTCTTAGAGAGTATTGCTCCATGCAGCCGTCGTCTGTTAGAGGTGACAGGTTCGAATCCCGGTCGGTATCGAAAGTTGTCAATTTTTATGTTGTGTAGTGCGTCCTCTAGTCTCTACGCCTTCTTCTCATTTTCTATGAGCGCAAAACAATTGTCTTCTCTGGTAGAGGTAAATGATTATGTCTGTTACATGTAAGGGGCCATTTCTTTCAGAGGTAAGTGGTCATTTCTGTTAGAGGTAATAAACAAATAAATAAATACACACATATTGTTTGGCGTTCATGGAAGTAGGGGTAAGATTTAGAGAGTAGAGGACGAACTAGTCAACATGAACATTGACAGCTATCGTTATGACGCCAAGGGTCAACAATTGATATTGTAAGACAAGTCATGTTCCGGATCAGCACGGACTACTCACCACAACAGGCGCTGTCTGACAGTGTTGTCAGAGTGTGGGTCACCTGGCCTGCGTAAGTCTGCAGTGGCTGAGTTCTGTCCAATTAACTAAACACGCGCCGGGGCCTGTGAGCTAGAGGCAGTGAACACGTTTCACAATCCCCCGACATATGGAGTGGAAGGTTTGAGATCACATCCTGTCCTTTTGGAACAGACCGCTTTGCGTTGATTTTGATGGTATGAGTATCGGTAGTTTAGAAACTAATTGCTAACTTGTGAATGCTTACTTCGTCTAGTAAATAACAGTTCAGTCGTGTTGAGGTTGATTGCGACGTCAGGAAAGGGACATGCAAGTAACTTTAAAGTAAACAGGTAAACGACCTTGTAGGTGTGGCAAGCCACATGTTGGCATATGGTGCTCGGCGCATTTGTATATATCAATAAACACGGGGCGGGTGAAGAAGCTAGTGCCAGGCGACCGCCTTTACCGCCCCACAAGTTTTCTGGTGATCGTGTTAGGATGTATAGACCTGGCAGTTCGAGCCCATGTTCACACTTTCTTGAGTATCCAACCCCAGCCGGATCGGCAGACTAGTGTCTCGTTCATTCTCACGTGATCTAGCACTGACCTAACACTGTCCTAACACTGACCTAACACTGACCTAACACTGACCTAACTAACCTAACACTGACCTAACACTGACCTAACACTGACCTAACACTGACCTAGCACTGACCTAACACTGACCTAACACTGATCTAACCAAACCTAACACTGACCTAACACTGACCTAACACTGACCTAACCTAACCTAACACTGACCTAATTTAACCTAACACTGACCTAACACTGACCTAACACTGACCTAACACTGACCTAACACTGATCTAACACTGACCTAACACTGACCTAATAATGACCTAGCACTGTCCTAATAATGACCTAGCACTGTCCTAACACTGACCTAACACTGACCTAACCTAACCTAACACTGACCTAACACTGATCTAACACTGACCTAACACTGACCTAAGACTGTCCTAACACTGACCTAACACTGACCTAGCACTGTCCTTAGACTGACCTAACACTGACCTAGCACTGTCCTTACAATGTCCTTACACTGACCTAGCACTGTCCTAACACTGACCTAACACTGACCTAACACTGACCTAGCACTGTCCTTACACTGACCTAGCACTGACCTAACACTGACCTAGCACTGTCCTAACACTGACCTAACACTGACTTACACTGACCTAGCACTGTCCTAACAATGACCTAACACTGACCTAGCACTGTCCTAACACTGACCTAACACTGTCCTAGCACTGAACTAGCACTGACCTAGAACTGGCTTAACACTGAGGCTAGCTCTCTATTATGACCTGTTTGATGTTCTTGATGATGGGCAAAACATGACATTCTCCTGTCAGTTTTAAAGTGACAAATGTGTGACATTTTGCAATTCCTCTGTAAATCAAATTATTTTAAGGCATGCGCATGTCCAGTCTCTGATATAAATATCGTTTAATTGTAAATTCCTAGCTACCTAATTCATTATTTTTCCGACTGCGCAATGTTCCTTTCAACACTATTTCCTTGCAATAACTCGACTTTGACAAGCCTACCCGTCTGTTCTCTTTCCTTGGGTATAATTCCTTATAGCTTTGTCCTGTACCCGTGTGTTGTGGTAGAAATCGAACAAAAAGAACGCCTATTATCCCGCAGTAATTCTTTCAGCCCAGGCAAGCGGCAACTGTACTTACAGCACAAAGCACTACGTTAGTTAACCCTTTGATTCCAGGTCTCCCCTATACAACTGCTGATCCCAGGAGGTCATTGAAAACACCCGCTGGGGCTTTCCAGAACAGGCCAATGTTACAATAGTATTAAACTACACAGAAAGGACCCAAACTTACAATAGTATTAAACCACACTGAAAGGGCCCTAAGCTCTATGTGTGTCTGCCAATAATACCAAATCGTGATTACGATAGAAAATGGATATTTAACTGGAATAACTGTATTGGAAAGTAGAAAGCACATTTGTGTTTCCTTGTATGTGGCAGCGTCTAGGAGCTTTTTATATTCTGTTTCTAGATTTCATCAAGGACAGTAACACGAGATTGGTTGTGCAAAGCGTCTGGTTTTGGCTTTGGAATGAGCGCTATGAAAGATCGGCATAAAGGATCAGTGCAATGCAGAGAAATGCGGCAGTTATGTGAAGTCACGCGCCCTCTTCTACACCTCTGTTCTATCTGATAATGGCTTATTTCTGATAGCTTATTTATTGCTCATTATTTTCCTGACGTAGACCCAAACAATAGATTGCACGATTTATTGCCTGGCATATTTCACTGCATCTCGTCAGAAGTGGAAACCGGTCAGGTGGTTCATAGCGACAATGCGTTTCGTGTGTTGTTTAATACATAAAGTAGTCATATGTTAAAGCTGCCAGAAGCAACGGCCATTAATTTACAGAAGCCAATTTTGTGCAAACATGATATTCAATTTAAAATTACCGTGGTAGACAATTCAAATTACTGTAGAATGTGTGCTGCATATTTCAGCTTGAAGGATTTATCTAATTACTTTAGTTTTAAGTTATGCGATATGTGCAGTATTTACCTGATAATATGCAGGGAAATATGCCGGACAATAAATCGTGCAATCTATTGTTTGTGTCTTCGTTGTTCACATACCACAATCTTAAACCCAAGTAAATGGGAAATTTTTTTTTTTTTAAAGTCAATCGGTACCTTTGAATAGTCACAGCATCTGATTGAAGGTACCTTGCAGAGGTGTGAACAAAATCGATATGGCAAAGTTAGCAATTTGCAACATGGAAACACACTGACCAAAAAAAAAATAAGCTGCTCAGTAAAGTGAGAAAAAGTGTTGAAGTACTACATAGAATATATAATGTTGTATGCGTGTGAAACATGGACAATGCGCAAGCTAAGAAACATCTAATGGCAGTGGGGAAATTGTTTTGAGCACAAATCTAGGAATACCTTGGTCGGATACAAAATCCCATTAGATAGTTCAACAAGAAAAAAACAAAAACAGTAAATTGATCGGAGAAGTTATAAGTAGGCAGTTCGGATTGTTGATTACGTTATAATGGAATATAAATCGAAAAACACAGTGACAACTAGCCAAATTGAGGGAATGCTAGCAAAGTGAAAGCAGAAAGATAAATTCCTGGATGACTTGGCAGCATGGAATAATCGAGACCAGAGCACAGATTTGACCCACAACTTTAGTGATTGTGTGAGATGGTGAACCGAGCGCTCCTACGCTTTCGGCATGGAACACAATGATGCCGACACCGTCCTCGGATTTCTTTATTTTGTGAAAATCTAAATCGTACCCAGCCTTCTCAAATTATAGGCGGACGGCTACGGCTAAGCCACACCCTCTTCCTTCGCTGGTCTTCAAGGCTGCATGTGTTTCACTATAGAATGTGTGATTCCAAACATAAACAGTGACAGCTTTCCGACGGCTGCAGCCGTTGATACCCAGCTATCATCGCCGACTTAGCACTGTCACAACAAAGCCACCTTTTGGCAGTTACTAATCGTGGCACTTGAAGAGGGGACATAATGCCACCATGAATATGCGGCTCAATCATAGACCGCATTCAGTCTTGCCTTACCCGTTATGTAGCGGTGGCCACGGATTATGGGGATTTTCCGAGATTCAAACTCCGACCATTCGAACAAGTATCACCCGCGGAGAGATAATCTCGCAGGCACATTTCATTCGTCCGCCTCCCCTCTCTCTCTCTCTCTCTCTCTCTCTCTCTCTCTCTCTCTCTCTCTCTCTCTCTCTCTCTCTCTCTCTCTTTCTGGGTATCTGTGTATGCAATTTTTTTTTTCTTAAAGTATTCCCGGACTCTCCAATTTTTGTATTTTTAACTGTTCTGTATTGAAAGTCCTTTCTTGTTAACGATGTTAATTCTCTCTCTCTCTCTCTCTCTCTCTCTCTCTCTCTCTCTCTCTCTCTCTCTCTCTCTCTCTCTCTCTCTCTCTCTCTCAAGCAATGATGTACAGACCAGAGGGAAGCAGAGGAAGAGGCCGACCACGTAAACGATGGACGGAGGGAATACCAGTCACCATTGGAATATCGATATATGAAGCCCATAAGCGGGCACTCTCCCGCTGTTTATACTTTATCTCTACACCGCAAGGTACAATTAGTATAATAAGCCACATCACGAAGAATCTGTTGAGAATTATCATGCAAAGAATTAGGAAGAAATTACAACCCTAAATAGGAGAAGAACAATGTGGTCTTGTAGAAGGCAAGGGTACAGTAAATGCGGTGTATACTGAGAACAGTAATCGAACGTTCTATAGAATTAAACAAAGATCTATATCTTTGCTTTATTGACTACACAAAGGCTTTCGATAAAGTGAGACATGTCAACATGATAAGGATGCTTGAAGATCTACAAATTGCTGGAAAAGACCTTAGACTTGTAAACAATATATATTGAAAACAACAAGCTGCCATCAGAATTGATTACGATGTAGGTCAATATCAGCCTATGAAAAGAGGTGTGAGACATGGATATCTCCAGAACTTTTTTCCCTGTACAGTGAAAATATTTTCAGAAATATAGAAGATATGGAAGGAATCAACATTGGGGGACGATACATCCATAACATTAGATATGCAGATGATACAGTCTTGATTGCAGACAATGAACAGGACCTGCAACATTTAGTAGATGCGGTTGTTGTACACAGTGAACTACTAGCGTTAGAACTGAATAGTAAGAAGACACAGATTATGGTCGTCACTGAGAAGAAAGAAATACCACAAAGGCATATTCTTAAGTAAGTTAATCCGTACAGTTATCTCGGAACAGTCATAACATCTGATGGCAGATGCATTGAAAAGATTAGAACAAGAGTTGTCATTGCGAAGGTAGCCTTTTGCAAGATAAAAAACATCCATCTATCATGTGCCATGCCGGAAAGCGTGGGTGGTCATGACTCGCCATTTCACTCGATCACCAGAGTCGTGGATCAGCACAGTGTTCATGTCTAGACCATGCCACGTGGACAAACCATCCAGGTATTTACTTCTCGGTCTTCCCCTTGGTCTGTTCCCTTCGATCTTGCCTGTTGTCACCAAGTTCTCCAATCCATTTCTTCTAATAACATGCCCAAAAAATTTCGACTGTCTACGTCTAATTTCTCTAATCAGTTTCCGATTTTCATTTGTCTCCTGTAGTACTTGGTCGTACCTGTAGTACCTGGACTTTCAGCAATAAAATTTCCCCTGGTCTCTGGGTAGTGAGATAGGACGCCCGTGTGTATTGTTGCGCACGTAAAAAATCCCTTGGCTGTTGGAAATCGAAAAAGAGTAGCCTAAAGGCGCTGCCCGGGCAAAATTTAGAGTTAAAACTCTACCCAAAGTATTTCAGGATCCTCGCCGATGCAACGGAGTTCGTGCAATGAGCTGAGTTTCTCCAGACTCAGGTTTGAGTTAGGAGAAGAACGGAACACTTATGGGTTAAACCGTGTGCCGTGGTGTTGATCCATCGACTAAACTAACTTAAACTAAACTAAACTAAACTAAACTAAGTACTTGGTCATTTGTTTTTTCTGTCTGTCCATGGAATTCTTTGCATTCCATCTTCAGAAGTATTTGTAATTAAAGTCCCCAAGTCACGGACGAGAAGTCAGAAGTTTAGTCCAACTGTACCATGTGCGGTTGAACCCATTACCTGGACTTCAGCACACCGGATGTTTAAGAACACGTGCTCTTATCCATTCGGCTACGCTGGCCTCTTTTTTTCCTTGTGTTATTTTGTGCTAGTTGCCTTATATTGTTCTCCTGGCTTATGTTGTTCTCCTGGCTTATGTTGTTCTCCTGCCTTATATTGTTCTCCTGGCTTATATTGTTCTCCTGGCTTATGTTGTTCTCCTGGCTAATGTTGTTCTCCTGGCTTATGTTGTTCTCCTGGCTTATATTGTTCTCCTGGCTTATATTGTTCTCCTGGCTTATATTGTTCTCCTGGCTTATATTGTTCTCCTGGCTTATGTTGTTCTCCTGGCTTATATTGTTCTCCTGGCTTATATTGTTCTCCTGGCTTATATTGTTCTCCTGGCTTATATTGTTCTCCTGGCTTATGTTGTTCTCCTGGCTTATGTTGTTCTCCTGGCTTATGTTGTTCTCCTGGCGTTACTTTCTTTGTGCTGTTTTTATTGCAGTTCTCACCTTATAATATTGTGTTTGTGCTTGTCTATTTACTGTTACAACTCTACAAACTTTCTTCAAGTCACTTGATCTCTGCTGTCTCAATAATCCATCCTCAAAGATCCATCCTCCCTTCCACGCATCAGTCCAGACAAGGGAATTAATTGATGATTAAGGCCAATAACTCTGAGTATCACAACCATGAAAACACAGAACAGACTTTGGCTCTAACTAACGTTTGGAGCATGCCGAGCACCAGATGACAATACCTGCAGACATGAGCAGTCTGGCAAACGAAGCAAAAGAAAACATGGTTTTATGGGCTGGTGTGAGTGACTGTTTCAAGTTTCTTACTTCAGGTGGAAAATTGCTGTATCCATTGCTGTATTCCGCCGTTAGAAACCTGCTTGCCATCTTCCAGTACCGTGTGTTTGTGTATGAGTGTAGACATGTCGTCACTCCAACCGTTTTGTCTGCTTCCAGACGTAGTGAACTGTAAGAAGAAGACAACTCAAACTAATTCTGTTGGGAACCACTGATATAATTATTCAGTGTCTACATCAATAAATTCCAACCAGTTTTACAATATCGACTTTCCAGAGCTGCCCTGTTTTCCGCCAGTCGAGCGTGACCGTCTCCTTCAATCAATTACCGACTACTGTCTTGGCTGTGTGGGTAGCGTTGATTCAACGTGCTAGTCAACCCGGCGTTGATCGTCGCCACATCCATTAAATACATTCCGTCAATTCTTACAACCAAACCAAGTCGGCTTGTTAATTTTAGAAGCATGTACAAGAGAAATAAACAAGATATCGTGGACTGGGAAGACAGACTGTAATCAAGCTAGCATGATGGTGTCGCCAGACTCAATGGTTGTGTTGTAATGATAAACTCATTGGCTTGATGACTGTAGACATTTGTTTGTTCATTTGTTGTGAGTGTTGTGTATTCAGCCTGTGTTTGTTGTTGCTGTCTCTATCAGTCTGTCTCAGCATTGACTAGAAGCAAACTGATTACTGCTGCACACGCATGAACAATCAGCATCCATTTGTTTTGACATAGTGAATTTAAGAATCCATATCTTGGCACTTGGATCATTCCCACGCATGCTCCATTGCCCTTTCCAAACGAAGAAGAAGATATCGCCAGGTATGAGTTGTCTTCTGTTGCACGGACATGTCGTTGTCACCTGCCGGCCATTAAGACACCCTCGACCCAATTAACTATAACTTTGTAAGACATTATTGTTAGGAGCACCAAGACCCATTCCTCTCTACGCGCTAACCTGCCTGCCCATTCCACACACCTGACTGGTGGTGTCTTCAGACTGTGGCATCCAAGTCCTGTCTCTCGCCATATGCTATATTCACATCATTGTTGTCTTTCTGTTCTACTCGGGCACTGCTTCATGAATGTTGTAGTCTTGCGGTAATTGTTGTTGTTGTTGTTGTTGTTGTTGTTGTTGTTGTTGTTGTTGTCGTTGTTGTTGTTGTTGTACATGTTTCTGATCCACACAGCAATGCTAACATAGCCTTACAGTTATTTATTTCACATTTAGTACTAGTTTTAATTTCTGTTGACTTCCACGAATTTCCTGAATATAAGAAACCTTTTCTTCTCTTTTATATGCTTATTTTAAGAACTCTGCTTCTTCACCCATACTAAATTGGTGGTTATAGCAGCGCTAGATTTCATTAGGAAGCAGCAAGTTAAACAGTTCGGCCATATAACTAGGCTACCAACTAACAGTATACCACAACAAGCAATGATGTACAGACCAGATGGAAGCAGAAGAAGAGGCCGACCACGTAAACGATGGACAAAGGGAATAGCAGAGGCCATGGGAATCTCGATATATGAAGCCTATAAACGGGCAATCTCCCGCTGTTTATGCCTTCACCTCGATACCGCAAGGCACAAGAGGAACACGATGAGATTAGATGAGATGAGACGATATATATATATATATATATATATATATATATATATATATATATATATATATATATATATATATATATATATATATATATATATATATATATTGTTTATTGCCTTCATCGACCTCACAAAGGCATTTGATTTGGTCAGTCGTGAGGGTCTGTTCAAGGCACTAAAGAAGATTGGCTGCCCACCAACTCTTCTGTCCATTGTGGAATCGTTCCACACAGGCATGAAGGGTATAATCAAGTTTGATGGTGCAACTTCTGAAGAATTTGAAATCAAGAGTGGAGTTAAGCAAGGTTGTGTACTAGCTCCCACCCTCTTTGGAATATACTTTTCACTTCTACTGAAATATGCATTTCGTGATCAGGATGGTGGTATATACATTCACTCACGCTCAGATGGCGGCCTCTACAATGCTCAGAGATTGAAGGCTAAGACCAAAATTAGGAGGGTACTGATCAGAGAGTTGCTTTTTGCAGATGATGCTGCAGTTACGACCCACTCTAAGGAAGAATTGCAATGTCTACTATCTGCATTCTCCAATGCTTGTTCTGAATTTGGTTTAACAATTAGCAAAAAGAAGACACAGATTATGTCACAAGGTGCACATGGGGTACCATCAATCTTTATTGACGACGCCGAACTAGAGATAGTAGACCATTTTACATATCTAGGATCAGTGGTAAATAGCAAATTATCCCTAGATCAGGAAATCAACATCCGGATTGGTAAGGCAGCAACAACAATGAACAGGTTAAGAAAAAGAGTCTGGGAGAACAGGAAGCTTACTGCCAAAACAAAAGTCCTTGTCTATCAAGCCTGTGTCCTTAGTACTCTTCTCTATGGCAGTGAAACCTGGACAACTTACTCACACCAAGAGAACAATTTAAACAGCTTTCATGTGCGGTGTCTGCGAAGAATTCTTGGTATTAAGTGGCAAGACAAAATCACAAATACTGAAGTATTGGAAAGATCAGGTAGTGTGACAGTTTATTCCATGCTCAGTCTTCGTAGACTTAGATGGATAGGACATCTTAGGAGGATGGATGATGGTAGAATACCAAAGGATATCTTTTTTGGTGAATTACAGATGGGTAAGAGATCTCAGGGTCGGCCTCTACTACGATACAAAGATGTGTGTAAGCGGGACATGATTGATACAGGCATTGATAATGCACATTGGGAGCAAGTCGCCGCTGAACGTGTTGCGTGGAGGGCAAATATCAGAAATGGAATAAAGTCAAAGGAGAAAATTATTGCAGAAAAGTCACACACCAAGCGTTTGAGACGTAAGATGGTGCATGATGGTGGAAATGACCACGTGTTCACATGCACCCACTGTGAACGGACATTTACAGCGCAGATTGGCCTAATCAGTCACACTCGCTACCGCCATAGTTAAAAGTTATTATGCCTTTTTAGAGCACAAACTATCGTCTGTCAAGACGGCAAGGTGCCAATGATATATATATATATATATATATATATATATATATATATATATATATATATATATATATATATATATATATATATATATATATATATATACAATTTTATATATAATCCGAGAGTTTTCTATCAGACTTTACAGCTCTCCCATTATTCTGCGAATGTAATGATTTATATGAGGATCTGTTTGTATGCCGCAGTCAAAGGCGATCAAGAAACCTCTGCCGCTGTTGTCCTCTCTCTGTCTTTCTCTCATACTCCGTGTATCCCGGCTATCACAGTATTCTCCTATCTGTCTGTTTTCGTCATGTCGCCAGTAATGTTACTTGATTCTTCGATGACCAGTCTAGGCGCCCACTATATGTTCAGCATTCTTCTGTAAAACAACGGTTATGTGGCCCCGGGAAATCTTCTTGCTTCGTCACAAATAGCCCAGAATTTCCAGCCGTGTATTATGCCACTTCAATCCCTTTGCATATACACGTTAAAGATGAAAAAGAGAACAGACGGATCGATACAACAAGACATTAATATTGAAGTAGAATGTTTATTAGACAAATACAATGGAGAAAACGTATTTATTTTGGTCATATTAAAAGACACGAATGTCTTAAAAAGATAACTATTGATGGAGACATAAAAGACATGAATGATACATGCAACTATTAGGGGAGATGTAAAAGTCATGAATGATAATTGTAACTATTAAGGAAGGAGTAGTGGCGATAAGGAAAAGAGGAAGATCACAAGGCAGATGGTTTCAATATGTCATAGATAATTGGCACCTGACAGCAAGCAGAGACAGGACATCTGTCTTATGACAGAGAGAAGGTCAGAAATACTGTACAGACGCCCAAGTTCTGCACGAACAAGCCGCCATATACCCATGTATGACTGTTCTAGCAGCTTGCAAATATCCCAAACTACCAACAGGACGTATTTATTGCATAGATATCTTTCACTTATGCAATCCAGTTCTTTACCGATCCTATTATATTTTATTATACTTCAGCCGTCTTAGTGTCTCCATTGTCTCATTTTTATCTTCATTTATCTCTTTTCAGGTTATACTATACTGATGACTGCAAACTAATTCACTCTAATCGTTTGCATAAGCTATTGTATTAGCGCCGCTTTACGCTTTGTCCTACAGTAAGGAAATGTGATTATTCCCTCAACTCTCCGCCTGTAATAAAAGTATATTTACCAGACATCATGCCAGCGAGGCACTCGGCCGCCAGTGTCCGTGTTTCAACACAACTATAAAACTTCTTCAAAGGGCCTCGCCATGTCCTCGTGTTTTTAGTGGGCCCTGATAAGAAAGTTATAGTTTCGTAAATGTGAGAGCTTGATTTACAATCTTACACTAGACTTATGGCACTTGCTACAGTCGCTGGGATTGTTGTGTCCCTTTATCGCGCTTTTAATCTGCTTCTCTCTTCACTTCTCTTCACACTCCTCCCCTCTCCTCTTCTCTTCTGTTCTCTTCTTTCCTCGTCTCTTCTCTTCTAATATCTTCTCTTCTCTTATTTTTTTTTTTTTTTTGGTTACTAATATGTTTTCTTCGCCTTTTCTCTGCTCTTCTCTGCCTCTGTATCTATGTTTTGTGATATTAATCATTGTGTTTACAAGGTGAGCCGAAAACTGGCTGGCAGAGGGATTGATGGACTGACAGGCATACGTGCATGTCGTAAACATGTGGCTGGTAGATACGTAGTTAGGTAGATAGGCAATTTTTTGACTAATTAAGTAATATTGTCGGTAGTTAATTAGTTAACTAGGTAGGTAGTTACTATGATAGGTAAGTAATTAGTTAGCTAGCTAGGTTTTTACTGGGATAGGTAGGTAGTTAGTTAGCTAAGTAGGAAGGTAATTAGTTAACTAGGTAGGTACTGCATACAGATAAAACTACTATGGAGAAAGAAATATACATTAATGGGGGAAAATTGGAGGTGGTGGAAAATGTTGAATATCTTGGGTCATTGATTACGAACAACGGTGACACAATGAAAGAAATTAACCGGCGACTATCCATTGCTCTTCAAAGACTAAAACAGCTGAATAAATTATGGAGTAGGACAGACAGAACTACAAAAATTAGATTTTTAAGAGCATGCATCTTTCCCATTGCAACATACGCCTGTGAGACATGGACACTTACTAAACAAGCTGAACATAAACGTCTTTGAATATAAGTGTTATAGACGAGTTCTAAGAATATCTTGGGTAAAGAAAAGAACAAATGCATCCATACTTCAAGAATTGAATATTGAAGGTTGGCTATTAAAGACGATAAAACAAAGAAAATTGAAATATTTTGGTCACTTGAAACGTCACAAAAGTTTGGAGAGAACAATAATGGAAGGGTATATGCCTGGGAAGAGAGGAAGAGGAAGGCCAAAGAGAAGATGGTTGCAGGATGTGGCGGATGATCTCCAGATGGGTGTATCAGACGCGGGACATCTTGCTTATGATCGAGAGGTTTTCCGGAAGGTTGTTATGGGAGCGAGGTTCTGCAAAGGACAAAGCTACTGAATGAATGAATGAATGAGGTAGGTAATTACTGAGTAGGTAGTTTATTAGTTAGCTAGTGACGTAGTTACTCTGATAGGTAGGTAATTAGTTAGCTAGGTAGATAGTTACTGAGTAGATAGAATGACTGGCAAAAATGAATAACGGAAGTAGATAGGCAGGTGGGTGTGTGTTTTGTCGAATAACTATGCAGGTAGGTGGGAAGGTAGGTTGGTGGGTAGGTTGGTGGATAGGTAGGTTGGTGGGTAGGTTGGTGGGTAGGTAGATAGGTAGCTAGACTAGCTAAGTATGCCTACCCAGCATGTGAAGACAGGATTTGGCAGACTGCGCGGAAGAAATCATTCCTGATTCAACGTGCAAGACGGCGTTTCCCTGTAAAGCGTTGTGGAACGTAATGAGCACGGCAAGGCACGTAGAGCGCCCTGGTCATCCACTGCACCTGTATTCGTCTCCAGTCGTCTCGACTTGTCTTGCCACTGGACTCAGATGGACTCAGGCGATAGAGTGAGGTCGACGAATTGCGCAACTCTTCCTCTCTTTAATGCAAGTCATCGCGCAAGTCATTCTTCATCCAACAACACTTCCTCACTTTAATGCAAGTCATCGCGCAAGTCATTCTTCATCCAACAACACTTCCTCACTTTAATGCAAGTCATCGCGCAAGTCATTCTTCATCCAACAACACTTCCTCACTTTAATGCAAGTCATCGCGCAAGTCATTCTTCATCCAACAACACTTCCTCACTTTAATGCAAGTCATCGCGCAAGTCATTCTTCATCCAACAACACTTCCTCACTTTAATGCAAGTCATCGCGCAAGTCATTCTTCATCCAACAACACTTCCTCACTTTAATGCAAGTCATCGCGCAAGTCATTCTTCATCCAACAACACTTCCTCACTTTAATGCAAGTCATCGCGCAAGTCATTCTTCATCCAACAACACTTCCTCACTTTAATGCAAGTCATCGCGCAAGTCATTCTTCATCCAACAACACTTCCTCACTTTAATGCAAGTCATCGCGCAAGTCATTCTTCATCCAACAACACTTCCTCACTTTAATGCAAGTCATCGCGCAAGTCATTCTTCATCCAACAACTCTTCCTCTCTTTAATGCAAGTCATCGCGCAAGTCATTCTTCATCCAACAACTCTTCCTCTCTTTAATGCAAGTCATCGCGCAAGTCATTCTTCATCCAACAACTCTTCCTCTCTTTAATGCAAGTCATCGCGCAAGTCATTCTTCATCCAACAACTCTTCCTCTCTTTAATGCAAGTCATCGCGCAAGTCATTCTTCATCCAACAACTCTTCCTCTCTTTAATGCAAGTCATCGCGCAAGTCATTCTTTATCCAACAACTCTTCCTCTCTTTAATGCAAGTCATCGCGCAAGTCATTCTTCATCCAACAACTCTTCCTCTCTTTAATGCAAGTCATCGCGCAAGTCATTCTTCATCCAACAACTCTTCCTCTCTTTAATGCAAGTCATCGCGCAAGTCATTCTTCATCCAACAACTCTTCCTCTCTTTAATGCAAGTCATCACGCAAGTCATTCTTCATCCAACAACTCTAGTTAGTTAGTCGACAGATCATCCTCGTTGCACATCGGACCATTCAGTCCATAAGTGCTCGGATCCCCTCCTCAGCAAATCCCGCAGCGTGTAGCGGCTAACGACGCCAGTTCTGTGTTGGTTTATCAATCTTCTTTGGCTTCCTGCGTAGTGTTCTTGTTTGGCCACCCCTCTTTTAATTTGCTGCTCTCGCAGTCTGGCCATTGTTGTAGATTCACAGTCATCACTTGGTTCTTGCAAAAGTCTCACTTCTCGTAGAGCATTCAGAATGTCAGCCTGGTCCATGGCGCGTCCGCCCTCAACAGTAGCCTCACCTGCGAGCTTGTCAGCCCGCTCATTTCCTTGTACTCCCGCATGCCCTGGCACGAAGATGAAACTAATCTTTGCCAGCCGAGACCGCTTCAGAGGCAGCAACCATTCTCTTCGAATCGACCCCTCCTCTATCCTCTTGATCATGTTCATTGAGTCGCTAAGGAAACAAGCCCTAGTGAATGTCTGTGTCTCGAGCCATGTTATTGCTTTACTTACTGCCATGACTTCCATGGTCAGGCTACTTGTGGTTTCAGTGAAAGCACCAGAGTCCTCCTTCACAATTCTCCCTCCGGCCCGAGCTGTAAAGGCCCATGAGCTTCTCACATGTCGGACGACCGACCCATCTGTGTAGATGACCGCGTCACTGTCTAGCGAATTCTCGAAAATCAACGCTTGTACTTCAGCCTCAACAGCAGCCGGATTTTCTTGTCTGCATTTTCTATCTAGTTGGATGCAAACTGAAAAGGATGTGCAGAAGTCTGTTGGCACTTGCACCCACTCCTCGCCAGGTTCTAAGTCCTCAAGTGAACACACCTGTTGAAGAATGTCCTCGGCTTGACCCATCCACGACCGTCCTCTTTTTAACCTGCTGCCCTTCACCTTCCTAATTTCACTATGCAGTGGATGCTGTGTGTTTGCGTTAATTCTGAGGTAGGCACGTGCCCTGCAAACTTGCATTCTCTCTTCAATGGTTGGAAAATCAAGAAGGTAGCGCATCGCCCTGCATGCTGTATCTCTTGTACATCCAAGAATAATGCGCATAGCTTCATTCTGTATCCTTTCCATCCTTTCTATCTGCTTATGGCTGACAGTCAGGATTGCCATTGCATACTCCAAAACAGACATGACCAGCCCCTCGTACAGAAGACATAGATGGCGCTGCTCACAGTTTACTGCCGCCATCACCCGCATCGCTGCCAAACCCCGCTTGGCCTTTGTTATCACCTGGTCTATGTGCACATTATAAGCAAGGCTTCGATCAAACCGTATCCCCAGGTAATTCATTGCCTGCGTTCTTTCCACCGTCTCTGAACACAGCATTACAGTTGGTGTTGGATTGTTGACAATATGATTATTCAACGAGAACCAGGTCACTGTTGCCTTAGTTGGGTTGACCATTGCCCCAGCTTCATCACACCAAGTACTTATGCGATTGAGTTCGGTTTGTAGTTCCACAGCAACCTCCTCTCTATCCTTACCCTGACGATACACTAAAACATCATCGGCATATGACAATGTCCTGCCAGGTCCAGTGATCTGCTCACTGGTGATTCTCACTGTGTAGGCGTTGAACAGTACCGGAGATAATGGTGATCCCTGTGGTAGGCCAGGATATATTGTTGTTGGTTCCGAAGTCCAACTGCCACATCTAAAAACTACTTTCCGTTGGAAGAGAGCTGCAGCGATCCAACTAAGGAGGAATGGACTTACGTTTAGTTCAAGAAGCTGAAACATTAAAAAATCCAGTGGTACTCTGTTGTATGCGTCCTCAAGATCAATCGCTGCAGCAACGGTTTCAGTGCCTGAGTGGAAACCTTCATAGACATCGTGGGCAAAGACTGCTGCATTGGTCCAGGTTTCTCTTTTTGGACGGTACCCACCCAGGGTAGGTGGGAAAACACCTTGCCTCTCTAGTTGGCTTGATATTTTCCTGGCAATTACCTTCTCCAGCAGCTTGCCTATTGTATTCTGCATGGTTATAATTCGATATCCCTGAATTTTCTTGTGGTCTTTGTCAGGCTTCGGCAAGGGAATCAGATAGCTGTGTAACCATTCCTCCTTGATGCTAGCACTCCCTATACTGTTGTTGTACATGTCTGCTAGTTTCTCTAGCTCATTGTCGGTACACCTATTTATGTCGTCGTATCTTATGCCATCAGGACCTGGAGCACTGTTTTTTGATCGTCGAAGCACAGCCTTGATTTCTTTCACTGTCACTGTGTCTTCATCCGAAGTGTCCTGGGCCTTGCATCTGTCTGAGGTGACCTCCTTGGCCAGATTCCGGCCTCCCATGTCTGTCTGGTTGCTCTGCTCAAGGTAGCGTTCAAAGAGGGCTTTGCCCTTGTCCTCGTCAGTCCTCTGCCAGATGAGGTCAGCACCTTGGAAGTCAGAAATGCTCTTATTCTTGACTACACCACTCATGCTTTTATGTAGTCGCCAGAACAATTTCAGTGACTTGTCTGTGCTTACTCTTTGACACACCTCTGCCCATTTTTCGCTTTTAACCACCGTGACCAGTTTTTTGAAATAGCTTACTTTTGTGTGCATCTCTCTTTCTAAGTGCAAGCAGGAACTAGGATGACCAGCTCTGTTCTTCTTGGCATTTTGCCATCTCCTTACAGCACTACGCTTATCCACCCAAGCCTTCTCCACCTCGAAACTCCACCACGGTGGCTGCTCCCAGCTTTTTTTTCCTTTTCTTCCTGCCCTGAAACGTTCTGCGCTTGTCACGTCTTATTTTACTCACCACATCTTGCCCTGTACTGTCATACTGGAACGTCTTTACCTTTAGCTTGTGCTGCCTGGTTCTGCCTTTCTCCACCAATATGCTGCATGGGTGGTGGTCGCTGCCATGGTGTCCTAGGACACCCCATCTACACACTGTAGTGAGTGAAGGTGAAACTAGCGCCAGATCAATAGCACTGTCCTCATCGCCAGGACGGCTTGCTGTCCTGGTGACACAGCCACTGTTGATACAAACCAGGTCGATGGTTTCCAGTGCAGTCTCGAGCTCCTCCCCTTGTGTATTGGAGGAAGTGTTTCCCCATGATCTGCCTTTAGCGTTGAAGTCACCACAGAAAATAACATTTCTCTCGTGGCCTAATATGCCACTTAAGCACTGCCACTTCTGGGCGTCCACACTCGCATTGCGGGCATAAACATTAACCAATACGAATGGTATACTGGAATGAACTCTCAACGCCTGTATTTGTATATCGTCACTGTTCCAACTGGACATGTCTAGCTCTGACGCCACCATGCTGTCGCGAACGAGAATCGCCGTTCCCAGATGTCGTCTGTTATAGAAACATTTGAAGCCGGCAATTCGGAGTAGCTGATCGCCCAGTCTCGTCTCCTGGAGTGCTACAATGTCGTTCCTGTAAACTAGGGTTTCTAAAATAGAGCCCCGTTGTTTTACACTGGCACAGTTCCAATATAGAATACGGATGTTCCTGAGTCCTAGACGGTGACACTTGAGTCTAAAACGTCTCAAGCCACCGCGCTTACCTGGCTTCTTTTTCCCTGCGCGGTTACCCCGCCGCTTCGGTATGTTGACTGCTGATCCTTCGGAAAACACACGTTGTTCCGCCATGTTGAAAAAACGTAAACACAGACTTTTGATTGAGAACCACACACGCTGCTGAAAATTCACTCAAGGATGGCTTCGCTCGATGCACGAACTCCGTAGCACCCGCGCAGATCTTGAGTAGAAACTCCTGGTTTTACATCCTGGCACACCAATTACACGCAAGAAATGAATAAATCCATCCCTTACGCGAAAAAGTTAACGAGCACAAAACAACACGACCGTCCGTCGCCATCTTGAAACCGGAAGACCATCCAACAACTCTTCCTCTCTTTAATGCAAGTCATCGCGCAAGTCATTCTTCATCCAACAACTCTTCCTCTCTTTAATGCAAGTCATCGCGCAAGTCATTCTTCATCCAACAACTCTTCCTCTCTTTAATGCAAGTCATCACGCAAGTCATTCTTCATCCAACAACTCTTCCTCTCTTTAATGCAAGTCATCGCGCAAGTCATTCTTCATCCAACAACTCTTCCTCTCTTTAATGCAAGTCATCGCGCAAGTCATTCTTCATCCAACAACTCTTCCTCTCTTTAATGCAAGTCATCACGCAAGTCATTCTTCATCCAACAACTCTTCCTCTCTTTAATGCAAGTCATCGCGCAAGTCATTCTTCATCCAACAACTCTTCCTCTCTTTAATGCAAGTCATCGCGCAAGTCATTCTTCATCCAACAACTCTTCCTCTCTTTAATGCAAGTCATCGCGCAAGTCATTCTTCATCCAACAACTCTTCCTCTCTTTAATGCAAGTCATCGCGCAAGTCATTCTTCATCCAACAACTCTTCCTCTCTTTAATGCAAGTCATCGCGCAAGTCATTCTTCATCCAACAACTCTTCCTCTCTTTAATGCAAGTCATCGCGCAAGTCATTCTTCATCCAACAACTCTTCCTCTCTTTAATGCAAGTCATCGCGCAAGTCATTCTTCATCCAACAACTCTTCCTCTCTTTAATGCAAGTCATCGCGCAAGTCATTCTTCATCCAACAACTCTTCCTCTCTTTAATGCAAGTCATCGCGCAAGTCATTCTTCATCCAACAACTCTTCCTCTCTTTAATGCAAGTCATCGCGCAAGTCATTCTTCATCCAACAACTCTTCCTCTCTTTAATGCAAGTCATCGCGCAAGTCATTCTTCATCCAACAACTCTTCCTCTCTTTAATGCAAGTCATCGCGCAAGTCATTCTTCATCCAACAACTCTTCCTCTCTTTAATGCAAGTCATCGCGCAAGTCATTCTTCATCCAACGTCAAGAAACAAGAAGGTAGCTAGGTTGTTGTATGTTATGTATGTAGTTATGTAAGTAGATGCACAATTCAGTGTATTCATTTGTGTGTTAAAAAATGTATAATATATTTCAATAGTCGTAGATTGGTACAACAATACCAAACAAAATGAAAGGTTAAACTTGCCAACGACTAAGTATATAACAGACATGTCAGCAGTATGTCGGTAATCTAACAAAGTAGGCAAATATAAACAGGTATGTGATAGACATGTAGGCAGGAATGCAGGTAAGTTGACATGGTAGGTAGATGCATATGTAGACAAATATACACACCGAATGGTAGGTAATTCTGTAAATTAATAATGAATAACGGAAGTAGATAGGCATTGTGTAAGTAGGAACCTAAAGACTAAATGTCATGGCAGGGCAGACCAGGTCCTAAGCTTTGGTCGGCATCTGGTCTAGGATGGAAGCTCCGACAGGCGGACAGTTAGAGCATTGCTTTGCTGATCCGGCAGCTTCTGTAGCTTGTCTTGTTCCAGATGTATTAGTGATACCTTTCCTCTGGAGTAAATTAGACAGGCCGAGAGAGGGATCATGCTGCATGGGCGACACATGTTCTCTAATCTCAGCCTAGGCTTTGTGTTATGGAGAGTTATAACTCCAATTTACAAACTATTGTCTGTCAAGACGGCAAGGTGCCAGTCAGTCAGTCAGTCAGTCAGTCAGTCAGTCAGTCAGTCAGTCAGTCAGTCAGTCAGTCAGTCAGTCAGTCAGTCAGTTAGTAAGTCAGACATTTCTCTGTGTCAAGTCTGGACTGGCAGGATGACTGGAAGTCTCTGCTAACTTTGACTTTGACTCCGTCTCCAGTATCATAGATTCTTCTGACCCCTCACACTGGACTTCCATTACCTCAGGTCTGCCACTCAGCGAACTGTGGTTTTCACTCTCGTAACATCGAAAATTCATCCCAACTCCCATCACCCAATTACTGCCAGTCATTCTACATTGTTTTTCACTCTGTCACACCAGAAGTCACCTAGAATTCTATCACCCCCTTGTCTATCAGTTATTTTATATTGATTTTGACTCCACACCAGCATCCTAGATTCCCCCCCCCCCCCTCCAGGCTTCCATCAGCCCCTTGTTTGCCAATCCCTGTACCTTGGCTTTCCCTCTGCCACCAGCGTCATAGATTCCCCTCCGCTCACCCCTGCCTTCCATCACCCCAGGTCTATCAGTCAGCCTACTCATCTGCAAACTAACAAAAACAAGCTCGAGCCGAGACAGAGAGTTATGCGACACTTAAGATGTCGGATGATCCAGGCATTGAGCAGTGGCGCTCTCCGCTCTGTCTAGGACAACAAACTAGAGCATGGGAGTTTTCCAGCCGTCTCCCTGCAGCCATTTCACTGACTAATTTAATCATGCGCATGCGCCGTTGTGAAGTTATAAAGTCCAGCTATTTCACGCGAATGCCCTAGTGTTTCTGGATGCGGTAAATGTTACACGTTTCTTTATTGTCGAGGAAACATGGTACTTTATCCTATTGTTCTTGTTGTTATAGAGAGCTTTGCTAGCGCTCCTCTCTCTCTCTCTCTCTCTCTCTCTCTCTCTCTCTCTCTCTCTCTCTCTCTCTCTCTCTCTCTCTCTCTCTCTTTCTCTCTCTCTCTCTTTCTCTCTCTCTTCTCTCTTCTCTCTCTCTTTCTCTCTCGCTCTCTCTCTCTCTCTCTCTCTCTCTCTCTCTCTCTCTCTCTCTCTCTCTCTCTCTCTCTCTCTCTCTCTCTCTTAGCACATACTCTGCCGCTCAGTTGTGGAACAATCTTCCACAAGAAATCAAAGACACCAACAATTATTTCACATACAGTCGCAACGTGTTTGTACACTACCTCAGTACAGACAACATGCCCTCCTAATAAATAAAATTAAAACAATAATAATGGACAATTATCTCAAACGACAACTAGCCAATAAACATTCCCATATGTATGGTACGTTACACCTTCCTTTGGTATTTATAATCCCCATGTTAAACATTGCCTCAGTGAGTCATGTATTATTGGTTATTTTTCCATGCGTTTTAATGCTTATTGTTCTTTTGTTGCCTAAGATTAGCTTCATAAATGATGTTGAATGAAATAGTGTATGATAGTAAATAGAGAAGAAGGGCAGAATGTCAGACGGGCCTGCGTGCCCAATTCTTAACCCTTTGAAAATAAAGTTCGTTCGTTCGTTTGTTCTCTGTCTATCCATCCATCCATCTATCCCTACCCCTATCCATCCGTCTCTGTCTGTCTGTCTGTCTGTCTGTCTGTCTGTCTGTCTGTCTGTCAGTAGGCGCACCCGCCCGTTCGAGGGTCGATGGGTCAGTCGGTCGGTCATCGTATACAGGTCACAGATCAGAGTGGTTAGTTCTGAAAGGGGCGGGGATCAATCATCAGCAGAAGCGATTGTTTTCGAGCCAGTCTGACTTTGGGGTGGACCCAGCCTCACGCGAATGGGTACTAGAGAATGTTTTAGAATGTTCTGGAAACTGTTGGGGGGGGGGGGGGGCAAGGCGACGAAGAAGGAACTGTCCAGCCCACCTCATATTTCCTGACCTAGAATATGTGAATGCCCAGCAACTTTCCATTCTGACGATACGTTCCGCTGTGGGATTCACTGGAAGCTTGCTGTCTTAGCAGACGATAGTTTAGTACACTGCGATTTACAAAAGGCATAATAACTGCAAGCAGACAATGGATGGAGCTATACCTCTCCAAATATACATCCTGGAAGGAATGTTACAGGCCATTTGTTGTCCATGCAGCATGATCGCTCTCTCAGCCTACCTACTTTTCTCCAGAGGAAAAGTAATACCGATATACCTGGAACAATCCCAGCTACAGAAACTGCCTGATCGGCAAAGTAATGCTCTAACTGTCTGCCTGTTAGAGCTTCGATCCGCGACCAGTTGCGACCATGGCCTATGGCCTGATCTGCCCAGCCATTTAGTCTTAAGGCTGCATTTCCTCGCGCAAGGATAACTCTTGCAATCTCCCAACTGCGCTCCCCGGCCCCAAGCCGTTAGCATATTGTAGGGTGTCGGGTTAGTGAGCGCCGCCCAACATTCAGCGCTAACAGAAAGCAGCCAGTACAGACTACTGTCATAAGGCAGCTCAGTCATATCTGATTAATACCCGCCATTCGGCGTTAATATAAAGCAGGTAGTACCGTCTGCAGCTCAGTCACATCTGACTCAGACCTTATACAAGTGCTATTGGACCGCCCTTAGTTAAATTACGGACCACTAGAGATCCTAAAATGGTTAGCAGGACGTGTTCCGGGAGGTTAACGCTACATCTTGATATTGACCTAATCAAAAGCACAGTACCGCTTGGGATAAACATCACACACCAAGTGCCGAGTGGGCTAAAACATCACACATCAAGTGCCGCTTGGGATAAAACATCACACACCAAGTGCCGACTGGGCTAAAACATCATACACCAAGTGACGACTGGGATAAAAGATCACACACCAAGTGCCGACTGGGATACAACATCACACACCAAGTGCCGACTGGGATAAAACATCACACACCAGGTGTTGACTGTGATAAAATATCACACACCAAGTGTTGACTGGGATAAAACATCACACACCAAGTGCCGACTGGGATAAAACATCACACACCAAGTGTTGACTGGGATAAAACATCACACACCAAGTGTTGACTGGGATAAAACATCACACACCAAGTGTCGACTGGGATAAAACATCACAAGTGCCGACTGGGATACAACATCACACACCAAGTATTGACTGGGATAAAACATCACACACCAAGTCTTGACTGGGATAAAACATCACACACCAAGTGTTGACTGGGATAAAACATCACACACCAAGTGTCGACTGGGATAAAACATCACATGTGCCGACTGGGATACAACATCACACACCAAGTGCCGTCTGTGATAAAACTTAGAGCTGAGAGCATAAAGCCAATACGTGTTAAGGCTTCAAAAGAGGCTCTTTATTTTACTTGTTCGTTCATATAAGATGGTAATCACAGTCTCTTGCCGACACATTCAAACCAGTTCAACCCCATTAAGTGTAGAATTGTAATTGTTTGCCATAAGTACAAGCATGGTATCCAGCCCTGGATACTTGAGGGTTTTCTGTAAAGGCGACGATGAAAGCAGCTAGCCACATCACCTTACACATTCCAGCTTGCTGGCCTTGGTAGGAAGACAGAAGGCAAGAGAGGTCAAGGAAGACAAAGGTGATTGTATACACCTTCCAGGCTTGTGCAACTAATAATAATATAAGCATATCAACACCAGTCAGATTTATTAGAGAAAATTGGAGACGCTTCATCGCCCATGTCTGCCCCAAACCAAGCAACTAAAGACGAAGAAGAAGAGGGGGAGCAGAGGATAAATAGATAAAGAAGATGACAATGAGGATGAAGATGAAGAAGATGAGAATAAGGATGAAAATAATGAAGAAGAAGATGAGAATAAGGATGAAAATAATGAAGAAGAAGATGAGAAGAACGCGCAAGAATGGGTAGATCAAACGAAGAACAGGAAGCAGAGGCTGAAAAAGAATAGAAACATTCGGAGGAGTAATTGGAATAGTACGAAAAAGAGGAGGAAGAATAGAGCCGGAAGAAAAAGATGAGAACGAAGAAAAAAGACAAAGGCAAAGAAGAGTACAAAAGAAGGAGGAGGAAGAAAGGAGGAGTTAGAAGAGCAGGCAGTCTGCCTGCATCCACCCTACCTCAGTCACTACACTGAAGATCAAAGCGGCGCCGAACAGTTATAAACTTTAGTGATCAAACATCTTCCTGTTGTCTCATCTGCGGCCAGGGTCATTGCCGTCAGTCAGTTTACTACAGTCTGTGTTTATCTCCGTTTAATAAAATGTGATTCCGTGGTTGAAAGTATCATATGCAAACAAGAGGCCATCCCGTGGACAATGAGGTTGTGTAGGTTGGACATAGATTAAGTCAGTTGATAACATACGGACACACATACATAAAATCAATTAATAACATCGGGACAAACATATATAACATCAGTTAATAACATACATGGCCAGACTGCGAGAACAGCAAATTTAATGAGGGGTGGCCAAACAAGAACACTTCGCAGGAAACCAAAGAAGGTTGATAAACCAACACAGAACTGGCGTCGTTAGCCGCTACACGTTGCGGGATTTACTGAGGAGGGGATCCGAGCACTTATGGACTGAATGGTTCGATGTGCAATGAGGATGATCTGTCGACTAACTAACTAACTAACTAACTAACTAACTAACTAACTAACTAACTAACTAACTAACTAACTAAACTAACTAGTTAACATACAGGAAGGTCTCAAAGGCTAAGGGCTTGCGGACGCGATTCGTAAGCCCGCTTACCCGCGTTCGTAACACAGCTGCGACCGATTTCGCAGCAGATCGCGTTGCGCTGGGTTTTACCGTGTTGGTATGGGAACCGGCAGTAAAGAAAGCAATGACAGACTATTGAACGTAAACTTGCAAAGACATCACCAAACAGCAGTAAAATGCTGGTGTTGACAGCGATGTCCTGTAAATAGGATGTGCAAAAACAAAAATAACAAACAGACACAGATAGATCAAATCAATTAATAAGTTAAAGACACACAGATATAAAATCAATTAACAACATAAAGACATACACATAGATAAAACTATATATATATAGATATATATATAATCAATTAATAACACAAACACTCTTATATAAAACCAATGAATAAAATAAAGAAACACATATATAACATCTATTAACAACATAAAGACGCATATGAGATTCTTAGCTGTCAATGAAATTCTTCGCTGTCCATAGAATTCTTAGCTGTCCTTGGGATTCTTAGCTATCCGTTAAATTTTTAGATGTCCACAAAATTCCAAGCTGCCAATGGGATTCTTATCTGTCCATGGGATTCTTATCTGTCCATGGGATTCTTATCTGTCCATGGGATTCTTATCTGTCCATGGGATTCCTAGCTGTCCATGGGATTCTTATCTGTCCATGGGATTCTTATCTGTCCATGGGATTCCTAGCTGTCCATGGGATTCTTTGTATCTGTCCACGGAATTCCTAGCTGTCTACGGAATCCCTAACTGTCCATGGAAATCTTAGCTGTTCATGGAATTCTTAGCTGTTCATGGAATTCTTAGCTGTCCACGGAATTCTTAGCTCTCCTTGAGATTCTTATCTGTCCACGGAATTCCTAGCTGTCAACGGAATTCATAGTTGTATATGGAATTCTTAGCTGTTCGCGGGATTCTTAGCTGTTCGCGGGATTCTTAGCATTCTACAAAGAATCAACACTTCTGTGACCTGCTTTCAGTAATATTATTACACACAGACATGCATACACACACACACACACGACACACACACACACGCACACACACACACAGAGACAGACAGATGTGTCACAAAAATAAAACACCGCGTTTAACCAGTTGATTACTATAGAGACTTTCTGATTAACCGGCCTATCTGCAAAGTCAAAACTATTTTAACTAACAGAAAAAACAAATTGGATGTCAAAATCCCCAGGACGGTCAAAAGTTGCAGCTGCACGTGTTTACATGGGGTCGACAAAATGGGAACATTTGGAAGTGAGTGAGATGAGTCCATACATCGCTTTGACAGTTCATAAACAGGTTGGATTTAAGCGGAAGTACTCAGCTCGGGAGAAAACAGTCCGTCTGTCATTAAGAGTTCCCGGACATCAAGCGAAATGACGGCTGGGGTTGTCACCACTCGACAGAAGAATGGCGGCTTGTTATTGAAAACTGTTGTTGGGATCATACAGTAACTCGCTAGCTTGGTGTGGGAGTCAAAATAAGTGATGACAACTCTGACATTGATTGAGCCAGGGAGGATAGATTCTTGACAATGGATGATATGCCCAAATAACACCTGTGTGGACATAATGAATAACGTCACGTGATCAATTTTAGGCTGTTTGAAAAACCTGATTTGGGACAATGAGTGTTGACCAAAACCGTGGATTAGGATGGACGTGTTTGTGGGAGAGCTCTACAGTGTTAGATTAATTTAAAATTAACTAGCATGTGTCGTTATGGCAAAGTGTAGCAGCCATCCGGGAATGAGGATAGTTTGCATAAGGTAGTTATATTATCTAAGTAGTTCTAATTACTATAGGCAGTAGTCTTGTTAAAACTAGAGTGTGATGATTAGCACTGTTAGTTGAAAACTAGTTAGAGTAGTGAAGTGATAATTGGCTCTGCTAGGATTAATAGGATAGCGGGGTGATAATTGGAGAGATTTAAGATGGGTTGGGAGATGGGGAAAGTGCTCAATGGGGAGGGATCTTTCAGTGGGTTGCCCACTGAAAGTTTGCGCTCTGTTATTGGTCTTTCCTTGTCATAGCCTGATTCGGACGTAGGTGAGGAGCTAATATGCTCTATGACAGAGCTTAGTTAGCTGTAAAATAACTGAGCAAGGCAATAGGCTTACACTCAGCCGGTAGGATCAGTGACTAGTACTGTCACCAGATGTGTTGTTTTTCTCACAGGTTCCATACCAGTTACGAGGAAGTTCAACACTAGGTTTGATGAAGTGCAACGTCAATTAGACATAACACCAGTTGGACACAAACATGTTTCTTACAAAAAAAGGAATAACGTCCGAGAAGAAAGATGGTTCACCTAAGATGGGTGATGATTGTTGATGCATCACACAGCATAAGAACATTGGTACCTAAAAAAGAACATTAAAATATAATAGTCACATGGTGTGATATATTCTAGTGAAATAGTTCAAAAGACATGATACCTGAACCTAGATAGACACTAGTTAGGTTCAAGTATATTAACAATAACAGTGATACCTAAATACTCACTACAAAGGATTTGTGCATTCTTTAAGAACGATAGGAAATTATGTGCATTGGGCAACCTGTCCATGATCAGCTGTAATTTACAAACAGTATCTATTTCGGATGATCAGGAAGATGGATTACCAGGTAGCTACAGATGACAGTCGGTGTCCGGCAGGAGAGATACAGTACCGGGTGAGATGGACTTGTTCTGACTTAACGGGCTGTGGTGTGTCCTTGCAAGGATGAACTGACTATGCTATTATCTGAGAGTCCGATCCTACACACATTATAGAACACATCACACATTTTCTTCACATACACGTTTCTCGTACATTACACTTTTCTTTTAATAAATTAATCTGTATTAATTTTTAGAAGCAAGAGTTGTTGAATATGTTGCGTTGGGAAAGTATGAGAGGGGGCATAGTACGACAGTGAGAGAGTGATAGGAAAAGGTGTCCACGGGCTGAGGGAGTGTGTTGGACGGAAGCTGGTGGATTCTCCAGGATATGGATAGGGAAGAAAAATTATAATGTGGGTGTTGACTCCCCTCACTCCAGGGACGACACTTTAAAGGAAGTCACGACAAGACGTATGCATATAGATACACTGTTCACATCCACACATGCACGCATACTATACACACTTACGTACACACATATCTATACGGTTGCCATTGTGGTCATCATGTGCCATGGCGGTACGCTTGGTCGGTCCTATTCCTCTATCTCACACGAACTCGGCCGCGTGATACAAGCACTCACCTCTTTGTCTCATTATCCCACTCGACCACTTCCTTTAACTGTATCTTTTATTTCTTACTCGATGATTTGTTATCTACTTTTCGCCTTTTCTTCTGCCTAGTATTTGTCCTGTCAGTTTTACAGGAAAGCATATTTTTATACTATTCAAATATTGTTTTCTGTAGTGACCACAAACTTGACAAATGTGTACAAATGAACAAATAAACACACAAGAATATGTCACAAGCTCTTTAAGTTATGTTTGCTGTTGGAAAGAACTGTCAGAAGTGTGCTTCTCTTGCGCCGTGCCAGTCTATTCCCCATGACTTTGTTCGCCTCGTACCTTAGAATTTAATTGGCGCGATTCTGGACAATTATAAGAGCTTTGTGAATGCAGACGATAAGGCAGGAGAAATATGGAGTCGCCATGTCGCTTGTCGTCATTAATTTGCGTTGTTTTGCCTCGCGAGCGCTGTCGTGTGGCTGCGTGCTCCTGCCCACGGATGTACTGCTGCTGTTGCTGCTGTTTTATAAGCTGTCGGTGGCAGGTGGAGTATTTGTCTGGTGTGGTATGTTATATCGTGTACACGCGAGGGATAATGAGGGCGCTGATGTTGATTGCAGTATTTCGTATATTTAGACTGCATGAATGCACGAGTCAGAAGTCCTGAAGTCTGTTTCCCCTTCTTCTTTTGCCTTTTACTCCCAATTGAGTTATTGACTCTCAACAAACTCGCCCTAAGCGTCATATCCTTAGCCCGGTACAGTTAACAGGTCAACAAATGCCCGCACAGTTCGGATGTGTCGGCCGAAAGGCGCAAGTATCGCAGCTCTGCTGTAAACAGGCAAACGCAATTACGTCTGGAAAAAACTCCGGATGAACGCAGCAGCAGAAGAAGAAGAAGAAGAAGAAGAAGAAGAAGAAGAAGAAGAAGAAGAAGAAGAAGAAGAAGAAGAAGAAGAAGAAGAAGAAGAAGAAGAAGAAGAAGAAGAAGAAGAAGAAGAAGAAGAAGAAGAAGAAGAAGAAGAAGAAGGAGGAAGAAGAAGAAGAAGAAGAAGAAGAAGAAGAAGAAGAAGAAGAAGAAGAAGAATGAGGAGGATGAGGAGGATGAGGAGGATGCGGAGGAGGATGAGTAGGAGGAGGAGGAGGAGAAGAAAGAAAAGGAAAAGAAGAAGAAGAAGAAGAAGAAGAAGAAGAAGAAGAAGAAGAAGAAGAAGAAGAAGAAGAAGAAGAAGAAGAAGAAGAAGAAGAAGAAGAAGAAGAAGAAGAAGAAGAAGAAGATCCTTAGCTATATCATGCAACTCCATCCATGTCGTCCCACAGTACTCATGTATGTCCCAACTTGTCTTCTATGTGTGATGTTGGGCCTTCTTCTTTGCCTGATGCTTTCTGGACTCCAGACAAAGGATGTTATGGTTGTAATGCTCTCAGGGTTTCACATTATGTGGCCTTGCCAGGGCAACGTCTTTTCTTCACCTCCTGGTTCACGGTATTTGTCTAGTTCTCTATACGTGTTCCACACTATTATTCGTCTAGTTCTCTCCATGAGCTTCACGCTGGTATTTGTCTAGTTCTCTCCATGATCTTCACACGACAAGCGCCCACGCAAAAAAAAAAAAAATTTTAAAGATCGACGGGGGAACAAAATATTGAAACAAAAGTAAGAAACATAAGCGATTGTTTCCACTGAATTCCTTATCAACTGCACAGCAAAAATAAACAGCACGAGTAAAATTTGCACAAATAAAATATACACACGTAAAGAACATCAAGAGTAAAATATACACACAGCAAGAACAACATGAGTAAAGTATACTCACAAGAAGAACAACACGAGTAAAGTATACACACTGCAGGAACAACACAAGTAACATATACACACGGAAAAAAACAACAGGAGTAAAATTTACACAGCAACAAGACCACGAGTAAATTACACACACAGCAAAATCAACATGATTAAAATATATACACAGCAAGAACAACACAAGTTAAATATGCATACAAAAGAACAAACATGAGAGGGAATTTCCCTAGAGACTCTTGATAATTAGGGAACGTAAAACAAACCACCATGACTTGAACGGTAATGAAAACGGATGCGAATAATAGAAAAATATGAATAATAAAAATGTTTTAGATATATAAGTAGTAGAGATAATATATATTTACAAACATATAGTGGAATATATACTGTATATATACTCACTACTATTGTATTGACATAACCCATGGAGTTCAGATTGGTCTAAAATTATGGCACCAACAGCATTTACCCAATTCGCGACATTGTCTAAACAGGTGTTATGTCCCCTGACATCATGATGTGAGTACCCAACACTTGACATCCACAGATTGTGTCCCTTGACAGATTTATTGCCTTGACCTTGAACTCTGTTATACCCGGAAGACCCTACCAGCTGCCAAGGCAGACACAAATGATAACAACAGAATCATAACTCTGTTATACCAGGAAGGCCCTACCAGCTGCCAAGGCAGACACAAATGATAACAACAGAATCATAACTCTGTTATACCAGGAAGGCCCTACCAGCTGCCAAGGCAGACACAAATGATAACAACCGAATAACTCTGTTATTATCATCACGGAACCAAACAATCCATCTCACATTTTTGTTTGCTCTCGCTCGCTTTGAACCCAAGCGTAGTCAACAGACACTACTCTAGTAGCACTGAACACTATTTCACGCGTCGATTAGCTTTCCCAATTTCCAGTGTCCCTCACCATCAGGCGAACCCAATCGGACTTCACAGGTTGGGACCTGACTTTGAACACATCATCATCCGTATCGTCAGGCCGATCCTCTCTCGAAAGGCGCGCTAATACTGGACCGTGGGAAAGATTCTCGGAATGTCACCAGTTCCGAGGATATTGTTCCCTATTGATCAAACTCCCAAATCGATGGAGTCTGAAAGATCAACGGGAAGATTTCTAGAAAGTGAAGGTGTTCCGAGGATATTGTTCCCTATTGATCAAACTCCCAAATCGATGGAGTCTGAAAGATCAATGGGAAGATTTCTAGAAAGTGAAGGTGTTCCGAGGATATTGTTCCCTATTGATCAAACTCCCAAATCGATGGAGTCTGAAAGATCAATGGGAAGATTTCTAGAAAGTGAAGGTGTTCCGAGGATATTGTTCCCTATTGATCAAACTCCCAAATCGATGGAGTCTGAAAGATCAACGGGAAGATTTATAGAAACTGAAGGCGGCCGACAAGATATTTTCAGGTCATCAGTGGGGCGTCGACTGGTCTACAAATATGGGGCATGGGGAGACACCGGCTTCTGCTCCTCGACCTGCTACCTTCACCAGTTGCCCTGCCATTGCATGTTCAGATCCAGGGTATCCTCAGTGTCTTATATCCTACCAGCTCCGTGGCGAAGGGCTTACAAACACGATTCGTAATTCCACATACAACGGTCGAAACACATTGCAGCTCCATTTCCCATCTTTTACTTGCCAGGTCAGGTGCAATGTGATCTCAGTATGTCAGTGTTGGAGATACTATATTGTGCACCAGTCAGGTTCAATGTGACCACGGTATGTCACTGTTGGAGATACGATATTTTGCACCTGTCAGGTTTCTTTGATATTCGCTTTCATACAGAACATCACGGTATTTCTTCTGTTTTGATGTACATGTCTCCGAGAGTGTTGCTGTATCGCCTAAGTTCTCAGAGAGTGTTGCTAAAGCGCCTAAGTTCTCAGAGAGTGTTGCTAAAGCGCCTCAGTTCTCAGAGAGTGTTGCTAAAGCGCCTAAGTTCTCAGAGAGTGTTGCTAAAGCGCCTAAGTTCTCTGAGAGTTTTGCTGTATCGCCTAAGTTCTCTGAGAGTGTTGCTAAAGCGCCTAAGTTCTCTGAGAGTTTTGCTAAAGCGCCTAAGTTCTCTGAGAGTTTTGCTGTATCGCCTAAGGTCTCTGAGAGTTTTGCTGTATCGCCTAAGGTCTCTGAGACTGTTGCTGTATCGCCTAAGGTCTCTGAGACTGTTGCTGTATCGCCTAAGTTCTCTGAGACTGTTGCTGTATCGCCTAAGTTCTCTGAGACTGTTGCTGTATCGCCTAAGGTCTCTGAGACTGTTGCTGTATCGCCTAAGTTCTCTGAGACTGTTGTTATATCGCCTAAGTTCTCTGAGACTGTTGCTATGTCGCCTAAGTTCTCAGAGACTGTTGCTGTATCGCCTAAGTTCTCAGAGAGTGTTGTTGTAGTGCCTAAGTTCTCAGAGACTGTTGCTGTATCGCCTAAGTTCTCAGAGACTGTTGCTGTATCGCCTAAGTTCTCAGAGACTGTTGCTGTATCGCCTAAGTTCTCAGAGAGTGTGGCTGTAGTGCCTAAGTTCTCAGAGACTGTTGCTGTAGAGCCTAAGTTCTCAGAGACTGTTGCTGTAGTGCCTAAGTTCTCAGAGACTGTTGCTGTATCGCCTAAGTTCTCAGAGAGTGTTGTTGTAGTGCCTAAGTTCTCAGAGACTGTTGCTGTAGTGCCTAAGTTCTCAGAGACTGTTGCTGTATCGCCTAAGTTCTCAGAGAGTGTTGCTGTATCGCCTAAGTTTTCAGAGACGGTTGCTGTATCGCCTAAGTTCTCAGAGACTGTTGCTGTATCGCCTAAGTTCTCAGAGACTGTTGCTGTATCGCCTAAGTTCTCAGAGAGTGTTGTTGTAGTGCCTAAGTTCTCAGAGACTGTTGCTGTAAAGCCTAAGTTCTCAGAGACTGTTGCTGTATCGCCTAAGTTCTCAGAGAGTGTTGTTGTAGTGCCTAAGTTCACAAGCCTGGAGATCCTTGTTTGATGGTTGCGACATGGCTCGCTCCCAAAGTCCACATATTGCCACAGAACAGATCTATGTTCTCCAGGTAAGTATTTCTGTGCTGGAGGTATGCCAGAGGCTATACTGCTGTGTAATCTTTGCATTGTTGTGGGCATTCGCTTTATCACTTCTTTCGAACATTCATCATTTGATAATGGCGAGGCCACAGTACAAACTGCATCCGATATATTGTTTCACTGTCTATCGCAATTACACAAAGGCTTTCGATAAAGTGAAGACATGGCAACATGATAAGGAATCTTGAAGATCTACAAATTGATTGACAAGACCTTAGATTTGTAAAAAACATATATTGGAAACAATAAGCTGCCATCAGAATTGATAATGAAGTAGGCCAATATCAGCCTATTAAAAGAAGTGTGAAGCAGGGATGCGTAATGACTCCAGATCTGTTTTCCCTGTACAGTGAAAATATTGTCAGAAATATAGAAGATATGGAAGGAATCAACATTGGGGGACGGTACATCAATAACATTAGATATGCAGTTGATACAGTCTTGATTGCAGACAATGAACATGACCTGCAACATTTAATAGATGCGGTTGTTGCACACAGTGAACAACAAGGGTTAAAATTGAATAGTAAGAAGACACAGATTATTATTGTCACTGGGAAGAAGGACATTCCACAATGTGATATAAGAGTAGATGGGCATAGTCTTAAACAAGTGAACCGATACAGTTATCTCGGCACAGGCATAACATCTGATGGGAGATGCCTTGAAGAGATTAGAACAAGAATTGACATGGCGAAGGTAGCCTTTTGCAAGATGAAAAATATACTGACCAATAAAAAAGATATCAATTGAAAAGAGAAAAGAGTGTTGAAGTGCTACATAAAACTTGTACTTTTGTATGGATGTGAAGCGTGGACAATGAGCAGACAAGGTGAAAAATATCTGATGGCTGTGGAAATGTGGTTTCTGAGGAAAATGCAAAGAATACCATGGACAGAGAAAAAAAACCATTGAACAAGTCCTTCAAGAAACAAATGAAAATCATAAACTGATTAGAGACATTAGACGTGGACAGTCAACATTTTTTGCGCGTGTTATGAGAAATGACTTGAAGAACTTGGTGACAACTGGCAAGATCGAAGGGAAGAGACCAAGGGGAAGAACAGCAAGAAGTAAATATTTGGATGGCTTGGCTACGTGGCATGGTCGAGACAGGAACACGAAGCTGATCCACGACTCTAGTGATCGAGTGAGATGGCATAACATGACCGCTCACGCTTATCGGCATGGCACATGATGGGTGTAATTGCTAGTCGACATGTAGTTTTGTCATAAAACACACGGCTAGATTTGTTGTAGCATGTTGTTCCTACGCACCTATGACACACCTTGGTACACGTACAATAAAGCTGATCACACATGATGCGTTGTATGGGACAGATAGTCAAACTTTAGCTGTTACTACAGCAGTATATATAACAATACGCTTGCCGTGGTCCTCGGCAAAACACTTTGAGAATCACTGAAGCAGACTAATTAAGCGCCTAGGTATGAACAGACACCAACACAAATGAGAATACACAATGGTACAGGCTAGGAAAGCTCTCAGCAGTCGTCTGGTGACGCTCTCAGAAATAAGTGATAGGATAAAACAAAATGCATCAAATAATCCAAACACTGTATCCAGTCCATCTTTTCGTGACATTGGTAGCATGCCAGCCCGGATTTCCAGTTATAAATACTCGGATGAAATAAGGAGGAGCTTTTTTAGTTCTCCTGGGTGAATGTACGTCCTACCGCCAGAAAATTCCACATAGATATGTCAGCGTAATCCTCTTCATTTCTCCTTTCACTTGCGTGTGGCGAGAGTTCTCGGTAGGTCTCGTCTATACGGATTCCAGTTGTATTTGCCTTTCTTTATAACGTGTGCCCCGTTATGCCACACACGGACTTCTGCCGACGGTCGGGAAGACACTTTTGGGTTACCTTCGCATCAATTTAGTAAGTAGCAAAACTGGATAGCATCGTTGTCTCTCAATACATCTCGTTTTCACTCTCTCTCTCTCTCACACTATCTCGCTTCTCGGCACTCTCTCTTTGTTTCTCTGTCTGTCTGTCTCTGAGGGAAATATGTAGAAGTACTCCCGGACAGTCGGTTGCTGTCTGGGATAGTTGAGCAGCTGAAGGACAAATCTGTAAGTGTTCACTCTAGGACTGTCTGTTATGTTATTGTTCTAACTAGTTCGCTTCTTATATATATCATTTATTTTAATAACTATACATTCGCTGATGATAATTTTCTAGCTATGTATTGCCATCGAGATCATGTGTCCAACGTTTAGCATACTATACATGTGAACCGATGACATATACGTTTGCTGAGGAATATCTGTAGTTATGTATTGTCATCTAGATCATATGTCTAATGTTTAGCAAACTATACATGTGAACCGATGACATATACGTTTGCTGGCGAATATCTGTAGTTATGTATTGTCATCTAGATCATATGTCTAATGTTTAGCAAACTATACATGTGAACCGATGACATATACGTTTGCTGACGAATATCTATAGTTATGTATTGTTATCTAGATCATATGTCTAATGTTTAGCAAACTATACATGTGAACCGATGACAATTTCAAGAGGTCTGTTTTCATTAGCCTCTGTGTTTTAACTCTAAAATAGCGTGATTCAGTGTTAAAGGCATCTAAGGGTTGGTAATGTTCAAGCTGGCCCTACACTGTTGATGGTATAAGTAGGATGTTGTTCAGTGAATATTTGATAAAACAGGAGACAGCGAAATATGTGAGCCGGTCGCTCAGAAAGCAATGGCATACTACTGAGCGTAATCTTGCCAAGAAATCAACAATCAGCTGAAAGATGGTGATGTTGACAGCCATGTCCTGTAAAGGATATGCGAAAAAAAAGTTTGCCTCCACAAGTAGTGGCATCCTATCACGGGGTTAGAAATATAGTCCACAAGAACGGCTACCCATCCTATATGTGTGTTAACGGATTTTTTTTTTTGTTTTAGCATATCCTTTTACAGGACTTAGCTGTCAACACCAGCATCTTTCAGCTGTATGTTGATCTCTTGGCAAGATTACGCTCAGTAGTTTGCCATTGCTTTCTGAGTGGCCGGCTCAGTATCCCGCAAGTCACGAGCGGGGGTCGAACCGCCTCAGCTCTCGCTCCGCTACGAGACTCTGCGTGATAAACGGGATTACAGAGAGAAAGTGTTGTAACCCCACAGCCAGAGAGACCGGCGTTAACGGATTAGAATAATCAATATACTCTGAAAATATTATACATATGTCAATAAAATCAGTATATAATCTGGCAGTGTGTTAGTTTTGACATATTATTCGCTTTTTCTTGGTTATTTACTCAGTCTAGGTTGCAAAACTATCATTACTTACTTGACACGATTGCTAAGATAGAATATTATAGAATAATTCTGTTTGAGCTGGCCCAGGTGCGGACAGCGGAGTGTATCGGCTCGCGGTTGACAGTGCTAAGGTTCTTGTCTCGCCCAGCGCTCTATATACATTTATTTATATTACGAAATGTGTGAAAGTATTGTGTAGTATTATTAATATTGTATAGAGCTGACTGCATACAAACTACGCCACAGCTTTCTATGAGAGGGCCAATATATAGCATACATTAGCTTGTCTATGAGAGGGCCGACATATAGTATACATTCTCTGTATTCTATCTACTTATGCGAGGACAGATATACAGTTTACATTCTCTGTATTGTATCTATAAGAAGGCTGATATATATTATACATTCTCTGTACAGTATTCTATCTATCTCATCTCATCTCATCATGTTCCTCTTGTACCTTGCGGTGTCGAGGTGAAGTATAAACTTCGTGAGAGTGCCCGGTTATGGGCTTCGTATATCGACATTCCCATGGATTCTGTTATTCCCTCCGTCCAACGTTTACGTGGTCGGCCTCTTCCTCTGTTTCCATCTGGTCTGTACATCATTGCTTGTTGTGGCATGCTGTTGACTGGTAGTCTACTTGCATGGCCAAACCATTTGACTTGCTGCTTTCTAATAAAATCTAGAGCAGCTTTAACCCCTACTTTAGTCCTGATTTCTTCATTTCTGATCTTATCTCTTCTTGATACGTTGAGTATTCTTCTCAGAACCTCATTTCTGTTGTTGTGATTTTTCTTTTCTCTTTTTCTGTCATTGTCCAGGTTTGGCATTGGTAGCACAGAGTTGGTAGGAAGATTGTGTTGTAAAGTGCTTTCTTAGTAGTTATTGATACATGTTTGTTCTTTAGTATTGGTGCCATTTGTCCAATGAGTTGATTTGCCTTATTGCACCTATTTTCGATCTCGTCTTCTGATCTGCCATTTGATGATATTATACTTCCTAGGTACTTGAAGCTCTTTACTTGTTTCAAGGGATTTTCGTTTAGGTGAATTGTTGCTGTTTGTTCTTCTTTAGTTATAGTCATTACCTCTGTTTTGCTTGTGCTAATTTTCATGTTATGTTCCCTACACATTTCGTTTAGACTATTCATGTGGTCTTGTAATTCAGCTTCTGATTTTGCTATTAGTGCTTGGTCGTCCGCAAACAGGAGTTCTCTAATGGTTAGATTTGCAGATGGTTCTTCTTCTGTGTTCTCGTCATGCGGTATTCTTGCTGTCTCTGCTTGGCTGGTTTCTTTACATATGTTGTCTATATATGTTATGAACAAGAGAGGGGACAGGACACAACCTTCTACATAGGTTTGTTAGATGTGTACTCACTCCATATTGTTTAAGGATTTCCCACAGCTTGTTTCTATCTACTCTATCAAATGCCTTTTCTTGGTCGACAAAGGCTAACTAGAGTGTTTCATTGAATTCAATTGATTTTTCTATAAGTTGTCTAAGAGCAAAAATGGCGTCTTGTGCATCCTTTGTTTTTCCTAAATCCAAGCTGCGTTTCGCTTAGCTGGGGTTCTAAAGTAGTTCGTAATCTTTTTTCAAGAATTTTGCAAAATATTTTCCCAGTATGACTCAACAGTGAAATGCCTCTGTATTGTGTGCAATCTCTTTTGCTGCCTTTGTTTTTCCAAATTGGGATAATTATGGCGTTTCCCCAGTCTCGTGGTGTCTGTTGTTCTACCCAAACATGGTTGAATAGTCTATGTAGCCAAGCTGTTCCTACTTCCCTTGCTGCTTTAATTAGTTCATTTGGTATTTCATCCTGTCCTGGTGATTTGTTTAATGGGGCTAATCTGATGGCTTCTATAATTTCTTCTTTTAGTATGTCTGGTTCTAGTTCCTCGGTGACATCTGTGTAGGTCTCTTGAATTCCTGTGACATCTGATGGGATGTTGAGAAGTTGTTCGAAATACTGCTTCCATCTTATTAGGATCTGTTTTTGTTCACTTATTGGTTCTCCATTTTCGCTGTTAATTATTTCAGTTGGGTCAAAGGGTTCTCCTCTGGTTCGCATTGCACTTATCTTTTTGTAGAAGTTTCTGGTTGCCTCCTTGTAGTTTTTATTTAGGGTTTCTCCATACTCTTCCCAGTCTTTTTGTTTTTCCCTCTTTACTATTCTACTCACATGTCTTCTCGCTATTCTGTATTCTCTGTAATCACATTCCTGTTTGCTCTTCAACCACTTTTTATATTTTTCCTTTTTTTCTTTTACCGCTTTCTTTACTTCTGCGTTCCACCAACTTGTTATTTTCTTTATCCGTGTTTTGCGTTTTTTCGTGGTTCCGCATGTTATTTTTGCAGTATTTAAAATGCTTGATTTGAACATCTCCCATTCTTCTTCCACTGTTTTTCTTTCCGTAGGTAATTTTACAAAGAGTTCAGTTAGTTCTTTCTCATAATTTTCCCTTACTGCCTCGTCTTTAAGGTTTTTTAAGTTTACTGATTCGCATGGCATGTATTTTCCTGCTCTTTGTTTTCTTCTTCTAATGGTTCTTATTGTGGCAACGACTGCTTTATGATCTGTGTTTATACTGAAATTGGGCACTGCTCTTGCATCTAATATATTTCTCTTTCTGTTATTTCTTGTTAATATAAAATCAATTTGGCTTTTAGTATCTAGGTTGTTCCATATATACCAGGTGTATACTTGCGAATCTTTATGTTTATAGAATGTGTTTGTTATATAGAGGTCGTGTTGGCTGCAAAGATCTATCTATGAGAGGACAAATATACAGTTTACATTATCTGTATTGTGTCCATCTATTTGAAGGCTGATATATAGTATATATTCTCTGTATTGTATCTGTCTATTGAACATCATCTAGAAAATTCTTCACAGGACATAGCCCTGGTCACAGTCCTCAGGACAGACTCTCTCCCCTCCCCCTTCTCCAGTTCTCTTGCTTCGTGTACTTACAGGTCTCGGGTGTAGTGAACACCTTGTACCAACCTTCGTAAGGATCGAACCCTTAAACTCTTCCCAGGGACAATATCTTCTATAACTGTTTGATCTAACCGATATAACATTTAATACGGCTACAGTATTTCAGTTTCCGCGATATTGTGCTCTCTGTGTATCAGGTTTCTACAATGTTCAGATCTTGTAACACGTCAGTATTTCTTCGTTTAGGCTCTGAGTATTCTAGAACTCGTATGGAACATCCAGTTAACAAGTCTTCTTCAGTCATTGTTATGTCTTTGATTGCGATCCTATGTTGCCACAGAAACGACACATGTTCTCAAAAGAGTTCTTCTATTTGTTTGTTGGTATTGTGTTCTAGCATTTTGTTGCTATTTAACCTCTGAACTGCTATTGTCAGCCTGTTTCTGACATCCTTTTAACTGATTCAGCGCCAAATAGACAGTAGGTTTGTACCAAACATGGGACACAATCAAATGAACAAATATTATCATGTGAATTTCCGTTCACTGAACATTGGAATTGTGGAAGATACCGCGAAACAAAACAAATAACACGAGACCCCTAGTATGGCGATATATCATCCTCCTGTCCAAATGGGAGGTGACATGTAGCGATATATGAAGGGAGAGTTTATTCCGAGCTGCAGTCCGAATAGACAGAGTAGTTTATTCCGAGCTGGAGTCCGAATAGAAACTTTCATATATTATCCTTCGGCAAGGAATTAGTTATTAGTCCCGATGGTTGTTTATTGTAACAGCATCTACCAGCTATCTACTCACTATCTACTCACACATGTGCGATCAATTTTAGTCCACAGTTACCAGTAACTTTTTCCAGACCACACATATACAATGTCGGTCACTTTAGGCTGTTAGGCTCGTTGGCTTAACATAATGTTTTGCGAATTCTGACCGGAAAATTATGTTTACGAGGCGTGCTTCACTCACTATGAACGCATCAACTCACTATACGTTCATCCGTTTCCCAAAATGATAGTTAGCTGCACCGTACTGTAGTTAGATATCCGAACGTTCATTTGTTACTATCTACCGTAAGACCAATTCTTCATTGGTTACTCTATACTGGGATTGGATATCCGTACTTTCATTTGTTGGTTACTCTATACAGTGATTGGCTATCTGTACATTCATTGGTTACTCTATGTGACCGATTACGCGTACGTTCATTGGTTAATCTATACTGGGATTGGATACCATACGTTCATTGGTTGGTTAATACTATAATGTGATTAGTTATCTGTGCGTTCATTGGTTATTGAACACTGTGATTAGTTATCCGTACGTTCATTGGTTACTCTATAAGGTCATCGATTACTCCATATGTTCATTGATTACTCCATATGTTCATTAATTACTCCATATGTTCATTGGTTACTCCATAAGGTTATTTATTACTCCACAAGTTCATTTATTATTCCACACGGTGATTGCGCCTTTATTTATGCAATTATTTTTTTTTCTTTATTTCGTTTATTTCATATCGTTCTTTATTTCTTCGTGTATTTATTTTTTCGTTCATTTTTTTAATGTTTATTGATGTATTTATTTCGCGACTCTTCGTAATACCGTGCTTTTGAGTCCATTTTATTGTATTGTATTTTCTGTGTTAGTTTTATCTGACAAGACTCGCCTTCATTGCGCATGTGTACTTTCACACGTGACCAAGTCTCTTCCGATAGATCACCCAATCTTGGTTTAACGACAGTGTTTATGTCAACAATTGTTTTAAAACTCACTCTTAAATGCCACTCTCTTGGTTTAACAGCTGTGTTTATGTCAACAATTGTTCTAAAACCCACTCTTAAATGCCACTCTATTGGTTTAACGACAGTGTTTATGTCAACAATTGTTCTAAAACCCACTCTTAAATGCCACTCTATTGGTCTAACGACTGTGTTTATGTCAACAATTGTTCTAAAACCCACTCCTAAATGTCACTCTCTTGGTTTAACGGCTGTGTTTATGTCAACAATTGTTCTAACACACGCATGTAAATGTCACTCTCTTGGTTTAACGGCTGTGTTTATGTCAACAATTGTTCTAACACACGCATGTAAATGTCACTCTCTTGGTTTAACGGCTGTGTTTATGTCAACAATTGTTCTAACACACGCATGTAAATGTCACTCTCTTGGTTTAACGGCCGTGTTTATGTCAACAATTGTTCTAAAACCCGCTTAAATGCCGCTCTATTGGTTTAACGGCTGTTTTTATGTCAACAATTGTTCTAAAACCCACTCCTAAATGTCACTCTCTTGGTTTAACGGCCGTGTTTATGTCAACAATTGTTCTAACACACACATGTAAATGTCACTCTCTTGGTTTAACGGCCGTGTTTATGTCAACAATTGTTCTAAAACTGTATGTAGATGTCACATTCGTGGTTGAACAGCTGTGTTTATGTCAACAATTGTTCTAAAATCCCCATATAAATGTCACTCTCTTGGTTTAACGGCCGTGTTTATGTCAACAATTGTTCTAACACACGCAGGTAAATGTCACTCTCTTGGTTTAACGGCTGTGTTTATGTCAACAATTGTTCTAAAACTGTATGTAGATGTCACATTCGTGGTTGAACAGCTGTGTTTATGTCAACAATTGTTCTAGAAATCCCCATGTAAATGTCACTTTCTTGGTTTAACGGCTGTGTTTATGTCAACAATTGTTCTAAAATCCCCATGTAAATGTCACTTTCTTGGTGTAACGGCTGTGTTTATGTCAACAATTGTTCTAACACACGTATGCAAATGCCACTCTAATGGTTTAACGGCTGTTTATGTCAACAATTGTTCTAAAATCCCCATGTAAATGTCACTTTCTTGGTTTAACGGCAGTTTTTATGTCAACAATTGTTCTAAACCCCGCTTATAAATTTCCCTGTCTGGGTTTAGCTGCTGTGTTTATGTCAACAATTGTTCTAAACCCCGCATGTAAATGTCACGCTTTTGGTTTAACGGCTGTGATTATGTCAACAATTGTTCTAAAACCCGCATGTAAATGTCACGCTTTTGGTTTAACGGCTGTGATTATGTCAACAATTGTTCTAAAACCCGCATGTAAATGTCACGCTTTTGGTTTAACGGCTGTGATTATGTCAACAATTGTTCTAAAACCCGCATGTAAATGTCACGCTTTTGGTTTTGGTTTTTGGGTGGAGAAGAAATCAACACTGGCTGAAATTTAACCAGATCTGAAGAAATCTGACTCATCAATTACAACATATCCCGGAATCTGACAAAAACCTGCCCACAACAAATGTGACTAAACGAGCCGCCGTGGCCAGGGATTGGCATGTCGTCACGGCGGTTGTGGGTTCGAGTCCGTGTCAAGGCGGATTTCTTAAGCTTGACTTGGGCGTGTGTGTGCCTGCTTGCTGAAACTTGCTAGTGGTTTAGATTGTAATGGAAGGCCTGGAAGGAGAGGCTGGGGATGGCCAGCTGGACAGCAGGCACAAAGCGTGAGATAAACCCAGAGTGAGCTACAGCGCGAGACAAACGCGTGAAATAAACCCAGAGTGGGCTACAGCACGAGACAGCAGACACAAAGCGTGAAATAAACCCAGAGCGGGCTACAGCACGAGACAGCAGACACAAAGCGTGAAATAAACCCAGAGCGGGCTACAGCACGAGACAGCAGACACAAAGCGTGAAATAAACCCAGAGCGGGCTACAGCACGAGACAGCAGACACAAAGCGTGAAATAAACTCAGAGCGGGCTACAGCACGAGACAGCAGACACAAAGCGTGAAATAAACCCAGAGCGGGCTACAACACGAGACAGCATACACAAAGCGTGAAATAAACTCAGAGCGGGCTACAGCACGAGACAAAGCGTGAAATAAACTCAGAGTGAGCTACAGCGCGAGACAACGCGTGAAATAAACCCAGAGTGGGCTACAGCACGAGACAGCAGACACAAAGCGTGAAATAAACCCAGAGCGGGCTACAGCACGAGACAGCAGACACAAAGCGTGAAATAAACCCAGAGTAAGCTACAGCACGAGACAGCAGACACAAAGCGTGAAATAAACCCAGAGCGGGCTACAGCACGAGACAGCAGACACAAAGCGTGAAATAAACCCAGAGTAAGCTACAGCACGAGACAGCAGACACAAAGCGTGAAATAAACCCAGAGCGGGCTACAGCACGAGACAGCAGACACAAAGCGTGAAATAAACCCAGAGCGGGCTACAGCACGAGACAGCAGACACAAAGCGTGAAATAAACCCAGAGTAAGCTACAGCACGAGACAGCAGACACAAAGCGTGAAATAAACCCAGAGCGGGCTACAGCACGAGACAGCAGACACAAAGCGTGAAATAAACCCAGAGTGGGCTACAGCACGAGACAGCAGACACAAAGCGTGAAATAAACCCAGAGCGGTCTACAGCACGAGACAGCAGACACAAAGCGTGAAATAAACCCAGAGCGGGCTACAGCATGAGACAGCAGACACAAAGCGTGAAATAAACTCAGAGCGGGCTCCAGCACGAGACAGCAGACACAAAGAGTGAAATAAACCCAAAGCGGGCTACAGCACGAGACAGCAGACACAAAGCGTGAAATAAACCCAGAGCGGGCAACAGCACGAGACAGCAGACACAAAGCGTGAAATAAACCCAGAGCGGGCTACAGCATGAGACAGCAGACACAAAGCGTGAAATAAACCCAGAGCGGGCTACAGCACGAGACAGCAGACACAAAGCATGAAATAAACCCAAAGCGGGCTACAGCATGAGACAGCAGACACAAAGCGTGAAATAAACCCAGAGCGGGCTACAGCACGAGACAGCAGACACAAAGCGTGAAATAAACCCAGAGCGGGCTACAGCACGAGACAGCAGACACAAAGCGTGAAATAAACCCAGAGCGGGCTACAGCACGAGACAGCAGACACAAAGCGTGAAATAAACCCAGAGCGGGCTACAGCACGAGACAGCAGACACAAAGCGTGAAATAAACCCAGAGCGGGCTACAGCACGAGACAGCAGACACAAAGCGTGAAATAAACCCAGAGCGGGTTACATCACGAGACAGCAGACACAAAGCGTGAAATAAACCCAGAGCGGGCTACAGCACGAGACAGCAGACACAAAGCGTGAAATAAACCCAAAGCGGGCTACAGCACGAGACAGCAGACACAAAGCGTGAAATAAACCCAGAGCGGGCTACAGCACGAGACAGCAGACACAAAGCGTGAAATAAACACAAAGCGGGCTACAGCACGAGACAGCAGACACAAAGCGTGAAATAAACCCAGAGCGGGCTACAGCACGAGACAGCAGACACAAAGCGTGAAATAAACCCAGAGCGGGCTACATCACGAGACAGCAGACACAAAGCGTGAAATAAACCCAGAGCGGGCTCCAGCACGAGACAGCAGACACAAAGCGTGAAATAAACCCAGAGCGGGCTACAGAACGAGACAAAGCGTGAAATAAACCTACAGCGAGCTACAGCACGAGACAGCAGACACAAAGCGTGAAATAAACTCAGAGTGGGCAAAAACATGAGACAAGGAACTTGGTTGGTCTTTCCAGTAAACTTTGTTGAGAACTGCGTTCTGCACTGGATTACGATGATAATCCTGCGATTCCTGGGATTGAACCCCGACTACTGTGTCTGAAAGCCAGCGCTTTTTGTACCACATCGCCAACACTGTTATAAACGTATGGAATAATGAACGACAAACAATGAATGCCTTTAATGTGCATCCACACGCATAAACACCCGCCCCAACACACAAGCACACACATCGTAAAAATGTATACAGAAAGGAAAACAGAAGCAGAAACCAGCCAAGACGATTCTGCGAGACCGAATCTTCAATCCTGAAACATCAAGACGATTCTGCGAGACCGAATCTTCAATCCTGAAACATCAAGACGAATTCTAGTCTGGCTTTTCAACAGGTTATATCTCGCCAGCGGACGGAAGCATTTCCCCATCTGTAACCACGCGCGGAACTCTGGGAATAACATGCACGCATTGCCCCGGATAATAGGTTTTCTGTTTTTATTTTATTGGCTAAAAATTGGAGCAAGGCGTAGAGATGGCTGTACAGGCAGGAGTTTCAAGCTGTCTCTAAAGAGATACGCTGGCAACGAATGTCAATTACAGTTCCATCGCTGGCTGCTTGTTCTATCTGTGTGGTCTGAGCCAGCTGCAAATAGTTCTGTTCTTTTAGCTATAACAAATATTGCCGTAAAAATTCTCTTCTCTGAACTATAGGAAATGTTGCAGTAAACTTTCTGTTCTTTTAACGATAGCTATTTCTTCGGGGAATATTCTATTCTCTTAGCTGTGTGATTTACCGCAGAGATCTTTTGTTTTGATTGTGTGCTACCGTTCTCTTATCTGTGTGATTTACGTAGATGAAGATCTTTTATTTTAATTGTGTTTGTTTTAACTGTTTACTGATGTTTTCTTTACTCTGTGATTTACTGTGGAGAAAAACATGTTATTGTCTAATGCCATTGTCTTATCTGTGTGATTTAAGTAGATCTGTCGTCTTAACCGTGTGTGTTTAACTGTTTACTGATGTTTTCTTTACTCTGTGATTTACTGTAGAGAAAAACATATTATTGTATAATGCCGTTCTCTTATCTATGTGATTTACGAAAAAGAAAGCTCTCTTGTTTTAACTGTATTTGATTTAACTATTTGCTGCTGCCGTTTTTTTTTAAACTATGTAATGTACTATAGAGAAAGAGATTTTGCTTATAATGATATCACGGTTCTGCCGTCAATGTGATTGACTTGATGGGGCCGGTATCTTGTTAGAACTAGTTGTGTGTGAACCATTTACTGCTGTGTTTCAACCATTTACTGCTGTGTGTGAACCATTTACTGCTGTGTTTCAACCATTTACTGCTGTGTTTCAACCATTTACTGCTGTGTTTCAACCATTTACTGCTGTGTTTCAACCATTTACTGCTGTGTGTGAACCATTTACTGCAGTGTTTCAACCATTTACTGCTGTGTTTCAACCATTTACTGCTGTGTTTCAACCATTTACTGCAGTGTTTCAATAGTTTACTGCTGTGTATGAATTTATTAGTCATTGTTCCCAAAGCAGTTTCTTGCTATGCTTCTGTGATGTGATAATACCTTCACATTTTGTAGAGAGAGCAGGGGGGAACAAGTGGCTAATCTTTCTCTCACTTTGCCAAGCGACGAGCCCCAGAGTCGAACTCGCGTGCGACAGTGTTCATGAACTACCAGCGCAGATAGCTATCAACTACACTAACCCACCGGCCCTAGTAGAGAGACCGATTTCTGGTTTTAACAGTACACCCCTTTCTCGACGATGTCCAATTCAATCTAATATTCACCGGGGAAAACATAAACATTCTGACTCGTTCAACCTGCTTCTGCAGCGTCGGTTTTTTTTTTTTTTCTTTGGTGCGGTTTGATATTATTTCCTTTCTTTGTTCTCTTTCGAGTGAGTCCTAAACAGGACTCTCTGCTCTTCGGGTTCGGTTGGGTCTGATGTGGCTCGCGCCGACTGGCATTTTCTTTACTGCGTTGAATTGGTCCTGATGGGGACCGGTCCTTAGGAGAACCTGTCAAATTCATTGGCCTCCCAGTTGTTCGGTGCTTACTCTAATAGGACTGGTCTTTAACTCTTTAAGTCCTCATAAGGACTGGTATTGTCCTGATACATTCGGCGAGGATTCAACCATGTAGACGAGAGTCAGGGTTCGTAACAAAATGCTGGCGATGTGTAACACAGACCTCCTTGCGTATGGTAGTAGTCTTCGGTCGTTCAGACACACAATGTAGACAATTGCCTGGTAAATTACAAACTGCCATGAAATGCTGGGATTTATTGCAACGTCCTGTAAAGGGCAAGCAAGTAACTGCATGCTTTATACCAGAATCCAACACAATATGTGCTCATGTTGTAGATTGCTTATACCAGAATCCAACACAATATGTGCTCAAGTTGTAGATTGCTTATACCAGAATCCAACACAATATGTGCTCAAGTTGTAGATTGCTTATACCAGAATCCAACACTTTAAGTACTCAAGTTGTACCTAAAGATTTTTGTGGTAACGTATTCAACCCGCACACAAGTCCTTCCAGTTTTGTTAACATATTCAACACACACACACGTCCTTCCAGTTTTGTTAAAGTATTCAACACGCACACACGTCCGTCCAGTTTTGTTAACGTATTCAACACGCACACTGTTATGTTAACATATTCAACACGCACACTGTTATGTTAACATATTCAACACGTACACTGTTATGTTAACATATTCAACACGCACACTGTTATGTTAACATATTCAACACGCACACTGTTATGTTAACATATTCAACACGCACACTGTTATGTTAACATATTCAACACGCACACTGTTATGTTAACATATTCAACACGTACACTGTTATGTTAACATATTCAACACGCACACTGTTACGTTAACATATTCAACACGCACACTGTTATGTTAACATATTCAACACGCACACTGTTATGTTAACATATTCAACACGCACACTGTTACGTTAACATAATCAACACGCACTCGTGTCCTTCCAGTTTTCCGCCCCTTTCTGGGAAAGCTCGGTTTCCTATCCACTACCCGGGCTGGGGTGGTCATAATGTTCTTGTTTATCCTGGCCTAGAGGTTTGCGTCTTTCTCAATAATCCCGTATAATCTCGTGAGTGACGTGATGTGCGCGAGAATTGGTAGCGGTTCTCGGGGGTATGTGAGCCGGTTGCTCAGAAAGCAATGGCAACTACTGAGCGTAATCTTGCCTAGTACATCAAGAGCAGCTGAAAAATACTGGTGTTGACTGCAACGTCCTGTAAGGGATATGCAAGTCCACGTCTTGCAAGGAGCCGAGAGTCGGAGAAACTGTTGAACTAAACATGCATAGACAATCACAAACAAACAATAAATGTTGAAGTTGACTGCAACTTTCTGTAGAGAATATACAACTAATATACAACTAATTAACTAACTAACTAAATATGTTAATGTATCAGATACTATGACTAATTTATTGATGTATCAGATACTATAACTAAATATGTTGATTTACCAAATAATATAACTAAATATGTTGATTTACCAAATAATATAACTAAATATGTTGATTTACCAAATAATATAACTAAATATGTTGATTTACCAAATAATATAACTAAATATGTTGATTTACCAAATAATATAACTAAATATGTTGATTTACCAAATAATATAACTAAATATGTTGATTTACCAAATAATATAACTAAATATGTTGATTTACCAAATAATATAACTAAATATGTTGATTTACCAAATAATATAACTAAATATGTTGATTTACCAAATAATATAACTAAATATGTTGATTTACCAAATAATATAACTAAATATGTTGCTGTAGCAAAAATTATGATTTAATATGTTGATGTTAGTTAGTTATCCTTTACAGAACGTCGCAGTCAACCCCAGTATTTGTTGGCTGTTTGTGATTTCTTGACAAGTTTACATACAGCAGTTTTCCATTACTCTCTGAACAAACGGCACTCATACCATTTTATAACATGCCAACACAAGGCGGATCTGCTGCCAAATCGCCCACAGATGTGTTTCGAGAGTGGTTATGTGAGATCGGGAACGGCGTCCGTTACTCCTTCGCCACAGAGCCGACATGTTGGTCTACCAAATAATTTAACTAAGTATCCTCCAGTATGGTCCAAATACAGACTGTTACAGTGATCACAGATTGATTACAGACACATTGAAGGTGAAGTTACAGAAAGTCAAGTAAGCACCAGGGGACATTAAATATGATCTGTACATTGAGAAATAATAAAGAAATACAAGGCAATTTTCACATAGAAGTCAAGAACAGATTTGATATATTGTACTAGCTAGAGATCCTATTTCAAGATGTGGATGATCAATGGGAAATGTCGAAGATCCCACTCAGTTTTGCTGCAGAAAAAAAAACTATTCCAAAATTAAAGAAAGTAGGTCTTACGAAATTGATGACTGAAGAAATTTTACAACTAATGGAAACAAGAAGAGACAACAAAAATAATCCTGACAACTATGAAGATAGTCACAGAAAAGTTGTATTACAGAGTAAACAGTTTGAATGACATAGTTAAGTTGAGTCCCGATTGTATTTTCAAAAGGTTTATTTAACGAAATAAGTCCAACTGTATAGAACAGGTTACATGATAATTTTCAGAATATATTCGATGTTGACATGTTCAGATCCTGGCTGTAACTAACTACCCTAAGCACTGCGTCACGGCTTGAGCGTCCTTCCCTACGTCTTCCTAGGATGCTCAACCGATGCCCAGTCCTTGCACGTCAACTCCTCCTAAACTACTAACAGAGACGGTGCTCTGTTACAGTTGGAACATTATGTAAGGAGGAAAAAGAAGATGGCTGGAGAAAAATTATATAGAAATTGAAAAAATAACATAATAGAAAAATATACCACGTTAAAAATACAAAAGAATTCAAGAGCTTACTAATAAAAGACTACATACATTAACAGGCTGCATAAAAACAACAGATGGAAAAATCAGAATAGAAAAAGATAATATTTTACATGTATGGTCAAATTATGCGAAACACCTTCGTAATTATATAACAGAAGGACAGTATGATTATCGAAATAATAATGAAGTATCATCAATTTTAAAGATGGAAGTACAGAATGCTCTTAACAATATGAAAACTGCAAGACTCCCCCCCCCCCCCCCCCCCCCCCTTTCCCCATTCAGACAACATCACAACAGAAATGATCGATGCCTTAGAAGAATATGAAACAGACCAAGTCACCAGACTGCTGAACACAATATATGATACTGGAGATACACCTTCTGAATTATGTAATTTTATATTTATTGCAATTCCTAAGAAATTGGGAGTCTTTAAATGTGATCAACATCGAACAATTAGTATAATGAGCCACATCACGAAGATTTGGCTAAGAATTATCATGCAAAGGAAGAAAATACAACCTGAAATAGGAGTTTGTGGGTTTGTAGAAGGCAAGGGTACAGTAAATGCTGTGTATATACTGAGACAGTAATTGAACGTTCTATAGAAGTAAACAAAGACCTACATCTTTGCTTTATTGATTATACAAAGGCTTACGATAAAGTGAGACATGTCGACATGATAAAGATGTTAGCTGATCTACAAATTGATGGTAAAGACCTTAGACTTGTAAAAAAAAAAAAAAACATATATTAAACACCACAAGCAGCCATATGGATTGATAATGAAGTCAGTCAATGTCAGCCTATAAAGAGAGGTGTGAGACGGGGATGTGTAATGTCTCAATATCTGATTTTTCCTGTACAGTGAGAATATTTTCAAAAATGTAGAAGATATTTAAGGAATCATCATCGGAGGATGTAACATCATAACATTAGATATGCAGATGAAACAGTATTGATTGCAGGCAATGAGCAGGATCTGCAACAATCAGTAGATGCGGTTGTTACACACAGTGAACAACTAGGGTTAGAATTATATTGTAAGAAGGCGCAGATTATGGTCGTCACTAGGAACGACGAAGTACCGTATTGTAATATACAAGTAAATGGGAATATTCTTCAACAAGTGAATCGATACAATTATCTCGGAACAGTCATAACATCTGATGGGAGATGCCTTGATGAGATTAGAACAAGAATCGCCATGGCAAAAGTAGCCTTTAGCAAGATGAAAAACATTCTGACCAATCAAAAGATGTCAATTGAAACGAGAAAAAGTGTTGAGGGGATACATAGAGCCTGTTCTTTTGTATGGATGTGAAACTTGGACAATATGCAATCAAGCTGAAAAACATGTGATGGCTGCAGAAATGTGGTTTGTGAGGAAAATGCAAAGAATACCATGGACAGACAGAAAAACCAATGACCAAGTCCTATATGAAACAAATGAACATCGTAAACTGATTAGAGAAATTAGACGTAGACAGTCAAAAATTTTGTGGACATGTTATGAGAAGAAATGGATTGGAAAACTTGGTGACAACTTGCAAGATCGAAGGGAACAGACCAAGAGGAAGACCGAGAGGAAAATACCTGGATGGCTTGGCCACATGGCATGGACGAGACAGGAACACTGAGCTGATCCACGACTCTGGTGTTCGAGTGAAATGGCGAGTCATGACCGCCCACGCTTTCCGGCATGGCACATGATTGATTGATTGATCAAATAGTATAACTAAATATGTTGATATATCAAATAATATAACTAAATATTTTGATATATCAAATAATATAACTAAATATATTGATCTATCAAATCATCATTCTGAAGTGCCCTGCCGGCTGGCGTAGGCGTTCATGGCCCTCCACAGATCTCGGTCGTTTGTGTTCTGGATCAACTCTGGTGATGATATTCCTCCATGCCACCGTCTCAACCCATCCAGCATCATTTCTCTTGGTCTGCGTCTGCCTCTCTTCCCCTCGATCTTTCCAGTTGTCATGATATTCTCCAATGCCTCTCTTCTCATCACATGACCGAAGAAAGCTGTTTGTCTCTTCTTTATTGTTGTATATAATGTTCTAGTTTCATTAGCCTGTATCAGGCAGTCGTTGATAGTTACTCTGGCAGTCCAAGGAATTCGCAACATTCGTCTCAGGAACCACATCTTTGTTGCCTCTAATTTCTTCTTAATTTGTTCATTATTCCAAGATTCACTGCTATACAGCAAAACTGGTTCTACATAGCATTTCAGCACTCTTTCTTACATTCAGTGATAGTGACTTTTTGCATAAGAAAGTCTTCATTTTCTGAAATGCGGCCTTTGCTTGCCCTATTCTGTGTGTATCAAATACTATAACTAAATATGTTTATGTACCAAATAGTATAACTAAATATGTTAATATTCCTAATGGTATAAATAAATATCTTAAATATACCTAATGCTATAACTAAATATGTTAATATACCTAATTCTATAACTAAATATGTTAATACACCTAATGCTATAACTAAATGCCGGGCTCCCTGGTCTAGGGGTTACACGACTTTCTCCGTAATCCCGTATACTCTCGTGAGTAACTTTACGTGTGCGAGAATTAGTAGCGGTTCTCTCCGCGTCGGTAACTTACGGGGTATGTAAGCCGGTCGTTCAGAAAACAATGGCAAACTACTGAGTGTAATCTTGCCAAGAAATCAACAGTCAGCTGAAAGATGCTGATGTTGACAGCGATGTCCTGTAAAGGATATGCGAACCAAAAAAATATAACTAAGTATGTTTATATACATAATGCTATAACTACATATGTTAATATACCTAATGCTATAACTAAGTATTTTAATATACCCAATACAATAACTAAATGTGTTGATGCATCAAATATTGAAAATAAATATATTGATGTACCAAATATTATAACTAAATATATTGATGTATCAAATAATATAACTAACTATGTTGTTGTATTAAATACTATCACTAAATATGTTAATATACCTAATGCTATAACTAAATGTTTTGATGTATCAAACAGTATAACTAAGCATGTTAATATACCTAATGCTATAACCTAATCTTTTTGATGTATCAAATATTTTAAATAAATATATTGATGTACCAAATAGTATAACTAAATATGTTAATATACCTAATACTATAACTAAATGTGTTGATGTATCAAATACTATAACTAAATATGTTGATATATCAAATATTATCTCTGTTTGGCTGGTTTATTTACATATGTTGTCTATATCTTGTTTATAACATATATAGACAACATATGTAAAGAAACCAGCCAAACAGAGACCGCAAGAACACCGCATGACGAGAACGCAGAAGAAGAACCATCTGCAAATCTAACCATTAGAGAACTCCTGTTTGCGGACGACCAAGCACTAATAGCAAAATCAGAAGCTGAATTACAAGACCACATGAATAGTCTAAACGAAATGTGTAGGGACCATAGCATGAAAATTAGCACAAGTAAAACAGAGGTAATGACTATAACAAAAGAAGAAAAAGCAACAACGATTTACCTAACCGAACATCCTTTGAAACAAGTAAAGAGTTTCAAGTACCTATCATCAAATGGCAGATCAGAAGACCAGATCAAAAATAGATGCAATAAGGCAAACCAACTCATTGGACACATGGCACCAATACTAAAGAACAAACATGTATCAATAACTACTAAGAAAGCACAATCTTCCTACCAACTCTATGGTACCATTGCCAAACCTGGACAATGACATGAAAAAGAGCAAAGAAAAATCACAACAACAGAAATGAGATTCCTGAGAAGAATACTCAATGTATCAAGAAGAGATAAGATCAGAAATGAAGAAATCGGGACTAAAGTGGGGGTTATAGCTGCACTAGATTTTATTAGAAAGTAGCAAGTCAAATGGTTTGGCCATGCAAGAAGTTACCATCTAACAGTATACCACAACAAGCAATGATGTACAGACCAGATGGAATCAGAGGACAAGGCCGACCACGTAAACGATGGACGCAGGGAATAACAGAGTCAATGGGAATATCGATACATGAAGCCCATAATCGGGCACTCACCCGATGTTTATACTTCACCTCGACACCGCAAGATACAAGAGGAACGTGATGAGATGAGATGAGATCAAATATTATAACTAAATATGTTGATATATCAAATACTATAACAAAATATGTTGATATATCAAGTATTAAAACTGAATATGTTGGTGTACCAAATATTATAACTAAATATGTTGGTGTACCAAATATTATAACTAAATATGTTTATGTATCAAATGGTATAACTAAATGTGTTAGTATACCTAATGCTATAACCAAATACACATTTTCTTTATTGACTACACAAAGGCTTTCGGTAAAGTGAGACATGTTGACATGATAAGGATGCTTGAAGATCTACAAATTGATGGAAAAGACCTTAGACTTGTATAAAACATATATTGGAAACAACAAGCTGCCACCAGAATTTATAATGATGTAGGTCAATATCAGCCTATTAAAAGAGATGTGAGACAGGGATGTGTAATGTCTCCAGATATTGTTTTCCCTGTACAGTGAAAATATTTTCAAAAATATAGAAGATATGGAAGGAATTAGCATTTGGGGACGATACATCAATAACATTAGATATGCAGATGATACAGTCTTGATTGCAGACTATGAACAGGACCTGCAAAATTTAGTAGATGCGGTTGCTGCACACAGTGAACAACTAGGATTAGAACTGAATATTAAGAAGACACAGATTATGGTCGTCACTGGGAAGAAGGAAATACCACAATGTGATATACGAGTAGATGGGCATATTCTTAAGCAAGTGAATCAATACAGTTATCTCGGTACAGTCATAACATTTGATGGGAGATGAATTGAAGAGATTAGAACAAGAATTGCCATTGCGAAGGTAGCCTTTTGCAAGATGAAAGACATACTGACCAATAAAAAGATATCAATTGAACCGAGAAAAAGAGTGTTGAAGTGCTACATAGAACCTATACTTTTGTATGGATGTAAAGCGTGGACAATAAGCAGTCAAGCTGAAAAACAGCTGATGGCTGTGGAAATGTGGTTTCTGAGGAAAATGCAAAGAATACCATGGACAGACAGAAAAACCAATGAACAAGTCCTTCAAGAAACAAATGAAGATCGTAAACTGATTAGAGACATTAGATGTAGACAGTCAAAATTTTTTGGGCATGTTATGAGAAGAAATGAATTAGAGAACTTGGTGACAACTGGCAAGATCGAAGGGAAGAGACCAAAGGGAAGACCGAGAAGTAAATACCTGGATGACTTGGCCACATGGCATGGTCGAGACAGGAACACGGAGCTGATCCACGACTTTGGTGATCGAGTGAGATGGCAGAACATGACCGCCTACGCTTACCAGCATGGCACATGATGGATGGATGGATTATAACTAAATAAGTTAATTTGCCTAATACTATAACTAAGTATGTTGAAATATCAAATATTATAACTAAATATGTTGATATATCTAATACTATAACTAAATATGTTGAAATACCAAATATTATAACTATATACTTTAATATACCTAATAGTATAACTAAATATATTGATGTATCAAATATTATTACTAAGTATGTTGATGTATCAAATATTATATCACAAACCAGTCATAATAAAAATAGATTTCAACATACAGGAAAATAAGCAAACAAAAAGGTAACAACACATGTTATCAATTTGGGAGGCTTCAGGAAAATACGGTTAAAGACGAATTCAATCAAGAAATCAAAAGACTGTCATAAAACTGTCATTTACTGCCAATATAGTTCCTTGTGGTGTATGGCAGTGGGGTCTTCGAGCCTGAGGAATTAAGGCCGCCTGGCTAGTGCAGTCGCCGCGAACTGTGCAGGTTAGGCTTGTCTTTTTGCCCCCGACAGAAAAAAAATCCCACACCTTACCGAGGGATCGAACCCGGGTCTCCCGAAGGAGAGTCCGGCTTTCTAGCCACTCGGCCAGCCGCTCCTCATCAAAACACTAACTAAGAACATTCCTGATAAATACTCAAACGTAGATAAGGAATGGACAATTTTCAAGGCTGCCATGCTCAACACACTGGAAAATAAATATGGAACAAAGAAAGTAGGACAGGACAAAAGATTAAGAACAGCTTGGTGGAACAATGAAGTTAAAGATAACATACTCAAACAGAAGGTAGCGTTCAAAAAATGGATCACAACTATATCTGAACAAGACTATGTTACTTATAGAATAGCACGACGTAATGCCAAACGAACAATTAGAGAACCTAAAGATGAATCCTGGAGAATATACGGTGAACAGATGGCTACCCTTAGCAAAGACTGTCCAAGAGAATTTTATAAAAGTGTCAACACAATGAGAAACTGAGATGCATGCTACAACCCAACCACCATCATAAACAATAAAAGGGGTATACCAATATTTAATCCACAACAAAGACTAGCAAAGTGGGCAGAATACTTTCAAGAACTACTTAACCCCACACATAATAACATAGAAAACCTCACTTTTGTGCCTAAAAGCCATGGACAACAAGAACCAAATTTCATCCCTGCAGAAGTCAAAGCAGCTATACAGAAAAGTCTTAAAAACAAATCACCGGGTCCAGATGGAATAACCGCAGAAGCTATTCAGACCTGTGTTAAATGGCTAACACGACTTTTTAATTATAGCATGGGAAGAAAGAAAAGTCCCAGATGATTGGCAGCAGGCAATAATAGTACCAGTATGGAAAAAGAAAGGCAATATGAGAGAGTGCGAAACATACAGAGGTATATCACTCATGAGTCACATAGGGATAATGTACGCAAAACTATTGGAACAAAGAGCTAGACCCATAGTTGAACAACAGTTAAGCTAAGTACAATTCGGTTTTCGGAAAGGTAAAAGTTGCACTGATGCACTATTTACGCTTAGACAAATATGTGAAAAAACTGTCGAACAAAGTGACCAGCAGAATATTGTGTTTGTAGATCAGGAAAAGGCTTTCGATAGAGTAGACAGATACAGATTATGGACCTTCCTTGAAGACTATGGCGTACAAGGTCAATTGCTAGGAAATATCATAGCCATGTACCACTCGTGCCGGAGTGCAGTAAGAACACAAGAAGGTGTATCAGATATGTTCATAGTCAATACAAGAGTGTGACAGGGATGTGTGCTCTCTCCTCTGCTATTTAATATCTTTCATTCATTCATTCAGTAGCATGTCCTTTGCAGAACCTCGCTCCCAGAACAACCTTCCGGAAAACTTCTCGATCATAAGCAAGATGTCCCGCGTCCAATACACCCATCTGGACACATCCTGCACCCATCTTCTCTTTGGCCTTCCTCTTCCTCTCTTCCCAGGCATATAACCCTCCATTATTGTTCTCTCCAAACTTTCGTGGCGTTTCAAGTGAACAAACTATTTCAATTTTCTTTGTTTTATCGTCTTTAATAGCCAACCTTCTTCAATATTCAATATTTAATATCTACATGGACAGAATATCCAAAGAAGCAAGCTTTGACAGAACAGATTCAGAAAGTTTAGAACTCTTTACTCCAGATGAAACAACTGATTCACAGGAAATAAATGAACTTCTATTTGCAGACGATCAGTGCCTGTTTTACAGCGATGAGAGTAGACTACAAAATCATATTAATAATCTGAGTTCAACATGCAGCAGATACAATATGAGTATAAACATAGCCAAAACCGAATTATTGCAAGTTAGCAGATCGCCGGGCCCACTAAGTATACAGATAAATAGCACAACTGTGAAACAAGTTAAAGAATTCAAATATCTTGGAAGTATGATCACAGAAGATGGCAAATTGGACAGAGAAATCGACATAAGATGTCAAAAAGCTAGTGCACTTACATATCAACTATCACCCTTACTGAAAATCCAAATACACCCATGTCCGCAAAATGACAGATAATAAACAGCATATTCACACCAACCCTATGCTACCAATCTCAAACTTAGACTTTATCCAAATCACACGTTCGCAAAATCAACACCCTGCGAGCTGAGATGCCTGAGGAGAGTTGCCAACCTAACAATCCGAGACCGAGTAAGAAATGCTGTTGTCAGACAGACTGTGGGATCAACACCTTGTGCCACATTTATTGAAAGACAGAAGATCAAGTGGTTTGGACATGTCGTTAGAATGCAACATCATCAACTACCATCACTCCCCTTACATCCATGATCATCTGCGACGAGACCAAGAGGACGTCCAAGAAGAAAATGGATTGACGACATCAAAGACACTGTACAACCACAAGGAATGACACTATCCTGTACCGCCTATCGGGCGCTGGAGCACAAATTATCCCTCCCCACGACGCTTGACGGTAGAAGTGGAAAATGATGATGATGATGATGATGATGATGATGATGATGATGATGATGATGATGACGATGATGATGATGATCAAATATAACTAAATATATTGATGTACCAAATATTATAACTAAATATGTTGATGTACCAAATATTATAACTAAATATGTTGATATACCAAATATTATAACTAAATATGTTGATGTATCAAATATTATAACTAAATATGTTGATATACCAAATATTATAACTAAATATGTTGATGTACCAAATATTATAACTAAATATGTTGATGTACCAAATATTATAACTAAATATGTTGATGTACCAAATATTATAACTAAATATGTTGATGTACCAAATATTATAACTAAATATGTGTATGTATCAAATATGTTGAGTTGTTTGTTGAGTGTTGAGATTGTTTGTTGAGTGTTGAGTTGTTTGTTGAGTGTTGAGTTGTTTGTTGAGTGTTGAGATGTTTGTTGAGTGTTGAGTATGAACTAAGAACCGACATCACTGCACTCAGAACATTCCTATATCCACTTCGTCCCCTCGTTCAACAGCCAGCGAAGAGTCACACTAATAATCGTTTCCACCGCTATCTAATTGAAAGTTCTCGTTGGTCTTCCCTCTCAGATTTGAGATTCTACCAGAACCCCTGCCAATCCCCCGCAATCTCCTCCTTTCCACATACGGGTTCTCAATCTGTTCCTCCACCTTCTCCACCTGGTCCCACAGGCGCACGGCCACCTCTCCCTTGTTCATAGGTAATCTACCACCAAGAAGTGTGTTCTCTGCTGTGATGAAGACAATGTGCGTTGCAGTGGTCTCCTCTAACCAACAGAATGCCGCCGTGACTGCTTCCACCTCCATTCTCATGCTGGATATCGTAGCCTCATATGCCATACTCTTCTTTTTCAAGAATCGTCCATTAGCCTTCCCAACGAAACCCCAACCACTCCGTTTGTTTCTCACAATTGACCCATCGGTGTAGATGACTATGTCACCTTGATGTGTGTTGCTCTGGATCAGTTGTTGCACTTCAAACTCAGTGCGGCCCGCTGCTCATTCTCTGCACTCACGACCCAGTGTTGCTATTACATTGTGCCTGTCCATCCTGTCTGCCGGTACATAAAACCCACTCTTTTTCACGATTGATGGTCTATAGGTCACAAAACTAACGTATAGATATTTCCACCTGTCCCATCCAGGACCTGCTTCGTATCAGTCTATGATCCTTAACCATATCCATGACTTCGTACAGGGGGTGATCCCTATCTGCGGCAACTCCCAGGTACCATTTGGCCTGAAGGACCCTATGCTTGTCCGTCATTGTTGGTAGCGCCTGGATATGCCTCATGCAGATAATTATGTGTCCTTTGTGCACCCCAGAATCACACGCATGGTCGCTTGTTGTATGCGCTCCAACCTTTCAAGTTGGCTCTTTGATACTGTCGGCAGCCCCAAACCATATTCAATGACATAAATTATTAACTTCTGAAAGAGCCTGTAAAGCATCCTTTGATCTACCCCGGTTGCTGCCATCGCTCTCAATGCATTAAGTCCCCTACCAGCCTTCACCACCAAAGCCTCCATATGATCTGTAAAAGACATACACCTGTCAAAGGTGATACCCAAGAAGATACCTTCTAAGAGGACATTTCTTCAATATAATGCATGTGACATTTGCCTTCACAATCCGGTTATCCTGGGAGTACTACACAACTGATGCCTTGTCTGGGTTTATAACGGCCCCTGCGTCCCTGCACCACTCTGTCACCCTATTTACTGCCACCGGTAAATCTGCAGCCAAACTGTCCCTATCTCTGCCCTGTCTGTACACCAGCACACCATCTGCAAATGTCATTCTACCCACACATGGTGTCTCCTTAGCTGCGACTTTGCAGGTGTAGACATTAAAGAGCACTGGGGACATGGCAGATCCTTTTGACAATCCAGGTGTAATAGTACAGGGGTCAGATGTCCAGGAACCCATGCGCAGTGCAACGTTGCGCTCATAAAAGACTGCAGCAACCCATCTAACAAGGCAAGGGCAGACCTCCATGTCCAACAGTGTGTGTGTCAACCGATCATGCCTGACCCTGTTATACGCATCCTCCAGGTCAAGAGCTACCGCCACTGTCTCTTGTTTATCCTGGAAGCCCTCGTAGACATCAAATGCAAAAGTTGCAGCATTGGCTCAGGTGTCCTTCCCAGGCCGGTAACTCCCGAGTCCTTGGGGAAGCAGATTACGAATTTCCAAATATCGCTGGAGCCTGCGGGCTACTTACTAATCTTTTCGAGGACTTTAACAAAGGTGTTTTGCAGGGTTATGATTGGGTATCCATTAAGTTTTGAGTGATCCTTACCTGGCTTTGGAAGTGGGACCAGGTAGCCGTGCATCCAATCCTGGGGTATTTCCGTCGTATTCATGCTTAGGTTGAAGCAAAAGGCCAGCTCCTCTAATTCCCCATCATGCATGTTACTCATATGGGTAGTACCTCACCCCGTCAAGGCCTGTATCTTTAGCCCTCTTCAGTACCCGTTAATGTCCTCCACCTTAACCTCACAGTTCTCCTTCATAGTGAGCGGCTACGATGCTTCTCTGACCATATATCTAATAGCTCTAATGAATCAACTAACAATATTGGTGCATCAATTATTATAAAAATATGGCGGTGTACCAAATATAATAACTATACATGTTGATGTAACAATTATTATAACTAAATATATTGCCATTCCTAATGCCATAACTAAATGTGTTAATATACCTGATACTATAACTACATATGTTGATGTATCAAATATTATAACTAAATACGTTAATTATATCTAGCACTATAACTAAATATGTTGTTGTATCAAATAAGAAAACAAACAAGAAATATTAACTAACTATGTTGATGCATCAATTATTATAAAGATATGGTGGTGTACCAAATATAATAACTAAACATATTGATGTACCAAATATTATAACTAAATAAACCAAATGTTATATGTAAATATTGTGATGCACCAAATAATAAAACCTTTGATAAAAGAATACATAAATTTATACGAAACAATTGTTTTACCTATCTCACAAGTATTCAATGCGGCAAACACACTGGTTTTTAAGAGAAATAGAATTGAGACAATGAAGTACCAGCGTTTTGAGCACGTAAAAAGACATCGATTTCTGGAGAATATAACTATGGAAGGCGGTGTACCAGAGGAGCGAAGAAGGGGGAATACTACAGCGAAGATAGATTCAGGATATGATGACATGACTTACACACGACAACAACACACCCAGAGTATATATCTTATAATAGAGAGACATTTCTGTAGACCAGTAAATGCTATGTGTGTGCATAGGTGTGTATGCGTGTGCTTTTGCGTGCGTGTCTACGCACACACACACACACACTCACTCACTCACTCACTCACATCCACACTCTCTCCCACACACTCACACACACGCACACACACACGCACACACACACACACACACACACACACACACATTCATTCATTCATTCATTCAGTATCATGTCACTTGCGCGATTCTTCGCTCAAATAACACCCGTCGGAAAAACCTCTCGATCATAAGCAATATTTCCCGCGTCCGATACTCCCATCTGGAGATCATCGGCCATATCCTGCACCCATCTTCTCTTTAGCCTTCCCCTCTCTTCCCAGGCATTTCCCCTCCATTATTGTTCTCTCCAAACTTTCGTGATGTTTCAAGTGACCAAAATATTTCAATTTCCTTTGTTTTATCGTCTTTCGTCTTTAACAGCCAACCTTCTTCAACATTCTGCTCTCGAAGTAAGGATGCATTTGTTCTTTTCTTTATTCAAGATATTCTTAGAAACCGTCTATAACATTTATATTCCAAGGCGTTTATGCACTGTTCAGTTTCTTTAGTATGTGTCCAGGTCTCACATGAGTATGTTGCAATAGGAAAAATGCATGCTCTTAAAAATCTAAATTTTGTAGTTCTTTTTGTCCCACTCCACAATTTATTTGATTGTTTTAGGTTTTTGAAATTCGTCTTTTAATGTCCTTCTTTGTGTCACCATAGTTGGTAATTAATGACCAAGAATTTCGAAACTTTCCACCACCTCCAATTTTTGCTCATTAACATATTTTTCTTTCTCCATACTACATTATCTTTGTTTGTGCTATGTTAAGATATAAGTTGTGATTGTCACTATTCTGTTGAGTTGAGGTTGTTAGTTTGTGTATACCATTCTAGGATACGTATAGTAAAACCGTATCATCAGCTTATCGAATCTCTGGTATTCCATGACCACCAGTATTTAGGGCATCACATTGCCCTAACAAGTGTGTGAGTGTATATATGTGTGTATGTGTGTGCGTGTGTGCGCGCGTGTGTGTGTATCTGTGTTATGCTGACTGTGTGGATTTGCTTGCAGTAAATAGGAGCAGGTACAAGAAATGACAGACATAGCTGCAACAGAAAGACAAAACAAAAGGACTTAGTCTGCATTACAGGGGGGGGAAATCAAGAAACAATGGTTATTACAAAGAAAATGTATACACCCAAATGAAACATTAAAAGTTTAACGGAACCAATCTGAAACAAGTCAATGTATTATAGTATTTGTGTTTTTTAATAACAGCAGATGGAAAACGAATTAAGGAAGTTAGATGTAGAATAGGCCGAGTAAAGGCGACATTTCACAAGATGAATACTAATCTCTGTAATTTATATTGTATCTACAGAGGTGAAGAAAAGAGTTCACTAGAGAAATATTGAGCCAGTCTTGCTGTACAGACGCCAATCATTGGCAATTAGCGCATTCTCCTAAACATTCTGTTAAATCCTATTAAAGACAGAATGAATGATTTTCCACACAACACAAGGTCTATCAAACGTTACATAAGTGTCTATTGCCTTATTATATTTTTGTACTTTATCGACGCTTTCTGAAATATATCCTTGTTAACGTAAAGATGAGATGCCTTAGTGGAGCTGCCGGAGTAACTGTGAGAGATAGAATTAGGAATGGGGAAATTATGGGACGACTAGGTCTGAATCCAGTCATGCACTTTATTAAAGAGCAGCAGATTAAATGGTTTGGCCACCTCTCAAGGATGCCCTGGTACCATCTGCCTCATTAAAGAAATATAATGGATACGGAACAAATGGAAGACCACTTAAAAATGGAATGATGGTATTAATAACAACTTTAGATAAATGAATACTAACTTTTTTTTTTAAAACATTAGAAAGCAAAAAAGAGATCTTTAAATCTTTAATAGGATGGGACTGCCTGTAAGACCATTTGCATTTTTAAAACATATACGTTTCATATAAGTATTCTTCATAATGTTTTCTTAAATAGGAAAATGTAAATGCGGTGATTAAAATAAAACAAGTAAGAATATTAATATTTCACATATAAAAGAATGTGTATTCTTCATGGGTAGTCTTTACGAAATAACAAAACGTATAGTTTGACTTCCCTACCACATTTCATACGCATAATCTACATATGTTCCACACAATTTTAACTTCAAATATGTAAATGCTATTATTACATACCTAAATAAATCAATGAATAAATACTTCACTTATAAAAGAATATATGTTCCACGTAATATAGTTTGTATGAAATAATAATACATAATATGTTATTTGCCTCCTGCGCCTTGACGTCATGTTCAGAGCTGTAGAACTACGACAGTACATTTAGAGAAGAGAGCAAACACTGGCAGTATGTGTACTTTACAGGAGGGAAAAAAGAGGGGAAAAATCGCAGACGGGAGCACACTTCGGGGAATTTAACGGAGTACTGCGTGAGCAGTGGAAACCGGGGGGGCCTTGCTCGACCGAAGCCTATCGTGCGTTTTGTCTTATTAATTTCACAGTAGTGTTTGAAATCCATTTGGCCGTGGCAATGTGTGTGGGTTCCCCGTGCATTTTATGTTTTTATTTATAGTCCCATCTTGTTAACTTTATGACGGAGCTCTGAGGTAGGTCTCCCTGTGTGTGGGAGCTGTGTGTGGGAGCTGGGTGTGTGGTGAGAGAGGCATGCCAGTGCTGGAGGATGGAGATAAATTACGCTGAATTAAGATGAAAGTACAGCGTTTAGGCTGGAAGGAGAGGGGCGTAGGCGAATGGGTGTTATTGTATGTGTGAGAGTTTGTGTGTATGTTTGTGCTGGGGGGTGTGTACAGTCTGTGTGGCAGTGGGGTGTTCTTGGGAATTTCTGTTAGCGAAGTGGTGGAATGTAAGAGAATTTGCAGAAATTATCATATTCTTGTGTGACTGACGGAATGTATACAATGAAACCCAGAGGAAGTACGTCCGCAGGAATGACCTAGTAAGTAGCAATAATAACATAGCAAAAGTAGCAATAATAACATAGCCAAAGTAGCAATAATATCATAGGAAAAGTAAGCAATACTATCATAACAAAAGTATCAATAATATAATAGCAAATGTAGCAATAATAACATAACAAAGGTAACTACGCAAATAAAGTATTTTGTATAGAAGGTTGCATTAAACTTAGCTAATTCATTATTAAATGCTTTTCTATTCTTCATTGTAATAGCATCTTAGAATAGAAATAAATTAGTAACAAATATATATTTACAGAAGTTTACATTCGATTCAGATAATTCACTATTTCATTGTTAGGATAGTTCAGTGTAACATCATGTTGGAACAGAATCAAGTAATCAACGAATAATTATGTACATGAATTTAAATTCGCCTTAACTAATTCATTATGTAATTATTTGTTATTTTTCATTGCAATATGTTACAGCAGAAACAAATAACTAATATATGATTGTATACATGAGTTTAACTAAATCAATATTTAATTTTGGCGATAGTTGATTGTAATATGATGCCGAACATGAACAATTAACCAGCAAAGAATTATGTACACGAGTTTACATTAAGCCAAACTGTTTCATAATGCAGCTATTTGAGATTCTAAGTTGGAAATTACATGTCCAACAATAACATATAATCAACAAAAAAATGTGCATGCGTTTACATTAGACTTTACTAATTCATTGTGTAATAAATTGCGACTTTTCAAAAGTAATATGTGGAACAATAACAAATAATCAATAAAGAATTATGTACATGAGCTGGTACTTAACTTAGCTAATTCGTCATTTATTTGTTTGTGATACTTCATTGTAATAACTTGTCGAACAGCAACACAAAATTAATAAAGAATTATGTGTAGAAGTTTGTAATAGAGTAAATTAATTCACTATTTCATTATTTGCAATTCTTCATTGTAATAACATGTCGAACAGCAATAGATAATCAATAAAGAATTGCGTGCAGAAGTTTATAGTAAACTAAATTAATACACCACTTCATTATTCGCGATGGCTCAGTGTAATATCATGTCGATCAAAACCAAATGACTATCATATGTGTGTGTACATGAGTAGTCATAGTAATTAACCTTTCTTTTCGTTTTTCGTTCATTGGCTACTGATTATGTAAATGCAAAGCCATTTTTCCATTCGACGTCACTAATTCACCGTTTACTTGTTAGCGATAGTTCACTGTAATTCATGTCGAACAGAAACAAATCATCAGCAAAGAATTATGTACATGAGTTTACATTCGACTTAACAAATCAATTCAGAATGTAATTATTTGCTATTTCTTTTAATAATAGCGTGACGAGCAGAATAATATAATTAACAAATGTTTGTTAATTGTATTGGAATACTTCATTGTAATATATTGTCGAACAGAAACAAAAAAATCAATCACACATTCTGTACATGAATTTATATTAGACTTAACTAATTAATTATGTTATTACTTGCCATTTTCTATTGTAATCACATTTCTGGCAGAAATAAAACAACAAAGAAGTGAGTACATGTGTTGACACCAAACTCAACTAATTCAGTATGTAATTAGTTACAATTCTTTATTGTAATATATCTATCTTGAACAAATAATCAACATAGAATTGTGTTCTCGCGTTGACACGAGACAACCAGTTCTGTATGTAATTATTTGCTGTTGTTTATTGTAATGTGTCTAACTTGAAGAAATAATCAACAAAGAATTGCGTATATGAGCTGGTACTTAAATTAGCTAATTCACTATTTATTTGTTTGTGATACTTCATTGTAATAAAATGTCGAACAGCAACAGATAATCAATAAAGAATTGTTTGCAGAAGTGTACACTAACTAAATTAATTCACCACTTCATTGTTTGCGATATTTTATTGTAATATCATGTCGAACAGAAATAAATAATAAACAAATGTATTAATTATAGTTTACAATAGACTTAAGTAATTGACTACTTCATTGTTTGCGATAGTTTCATTGCAATGTCTTGTCAACCAGAAACAAATAATAAAAACAAAAAATGTGTGTACGGCAGTTCACATTAGACGTGGCTAATTGACTGTGTGATTATTTTCGATTCTTCATTGTAATATCTTGTCGACCAGAAACAAATAATCAACAAAGAAATGTGTACGTGTATACCCAGCTTAGCTATTTCAATACTTAATTATCTGTGATACATCACTGTAACAGCATGTCAAACGTGAACATGGAATCCATCAAAGAAGTGTTCACATAAGTTTACATTAGATTTAGCTCATTCACATTTATTTGTTTGTGATTGGCAGTCTAATACCACAACGAACATAAACAAATAATAAACAAAGAATTACATTAACATTAACTCATAGCGGCCGGGTAGCCACTGTGTGTCACCGTTGGGTAGATGATGGACTCACTACTACCGAATTTATTGGTTTGTTTTACTCTGGTTATTATCATTAAGTGCCTTCCCGACTGGCGTTGATGATCATGCGTCTCCACATCATGCGATCTCTAAAGGCATGTACCAATACATGTATTGAGTCCCATCGGTGCCATGACACAGGACTGTCCAGAATTTTCCCTCCCTGTCTTCCTTTATCTCTCTTTCTATAAATCTTTCCAGTTGTTATAACATATTCCAGTTTTTGTCCTCTCATTAAGTGGCTAAAAACTGATGGCTGCCTCTTTCTGATGTTTCTGATAAGTTGTCTTTTTGACTGTCAATAAAATGTCCAGATTACTCATTTCGCCTGTTCAAGGGAATCTGGAAGGTCTACGGCACTCTAGATATGTGTTATAAATATCCGTCTGTTCAAGGGAATCTGGAAGGTCTACGGCACTCTAGATATGTGTTATAAATATCCGTGTCAAGTCAGTTTAGTTTTTAAACTCATGGAAATAATTATAATAATATAAATTTGCCATTCATTAAAATGCGTTCCTAATTTTATTTAAATTACTTAACCTTTCTTTTTTGTCGTTCATTAGCTACTGATTATGTCAATGCAAACCGACCTTTCCACTCATGATTGTGTCGTCTTAATTACTTAAATATAGAAATAATTGTTATCATTCATTGAAATAAAGAACTACCGAAGCAAAAGCAGCATTTCACGATATGAAGACTATTGTTAGCAATACGTCTCTGTCAATCGAGGTCAGTGAGAGCTTTATAGAGCTATGTGGAGCCAATCCTCTTGTTCGGAGGAGACTCATGGACAATTAGAAGACGAGAGAAGAATTCTGTAAACGCTACGGAGATGTGGCTTTATAGCAGAATGAGGATACCACACTAGACGGATCATAAGAGTAATGAGAGCAAGTTGACTGACAACGAGAACTGGCTTCTCACACCAGAAGATGACATTGCACACTCATTAGACATGTCATGAGAACAGGGGAAGCTGGATTAGAGGAACATCAGTATCAGATATAATTGGGAGTTCAACGACACAGAAAACTATGGACAGAAAAGATCAACTACGCCACACGGCATGGACTATAAGACGATTGGCAGTACACGAGACAGAAGGTTGAGGATAGACACAATCACCAACGCTACATGGCATGGACTCTACGACAATTGACAATATACGAGATATAAGGCTGTGGACAGACATGATCACCAACATCACACGGCATGGACTATAAGAAGATTGGCAGTACACGAGACAGAAGGTTGTGGATAGACACAATCACAAACTCAACATGGCATGTACTATAAGAACATGGACAGTATACGAGATAGAAGGTTGTGGACAGACAAGATTACCTGATTTTTTGGGGGGATTGCAATAAATACAGAGTTACATAATTCAGAAGATTTATCTCCAGTATCATATAATGTGTTCAGCAGTCTGGTGACTTGATCTATTCCATATTCCTCTAAAGCTTTAATCATTTCTGTTGTGATGTTATCTGCACCGGGGGCCTTGCCAGCTTTCATATGCTTAAGAACATTTCGAACCTCCATCTTCAAAATTCGCGGTCTTTCATTATTAAATCTAATATCATACTGTTCCTCTCTGTTATCATCATAAAGGTTTTTCACATAATCTGTCCATACATGTAGAATCTGATCTTTTTCTATTATGATTTTGCCATCTTTAGTTTTTAGACAGCCTGCTGATGTACTTGTTCTTTTATTAGTAAGTTCCTGAATTCTTTTGTGCACTAATTTGGTATTTTGACTATTGTGTTGTTTTTCAATTTCTAAGCACTTTTCCTCAAGCCATGCTTCTTTTGCCTCCTTACATAATATTTTCACTTATCTGTGAATTTCTTCATATTTGGCAGAATTATTTTTGTTGAGTCTTGTTTCCATTAGGCATTAGGTGTAAAATTTCTTCAGTCATCCATTTCTTACGACCCCCACCCCCTCTTTAATTTTGGAATAGTTGTTTCTGCAGCCAAACTGATTGAATTCTTCAACATTTTCCCATTGATCATCCACATCCTGGAAGAGGATCTCTAGATCAGACAATATATCAAATCTGTTCTATACTTCTAAGTTGAATTTATTTTGTATTTCCTTGTCATTACTCAATGTACGCAAATCATATTTAGTGTTTCCTGTTATATACTTGACTTTCTTCAACTTTATCCTCAATGTTCTTATAAGTAAGCTGTGGTCACTATAACAATCAGCACTGGGAACTGTTTTTGCTATTGTTAACGCGTTTCTAAATCTTCTGCTAAACAGAATGTAGTCAATCTGGTTTCTAATCCTGCTATCAGGACTCCTCCATGTCCATAATCTTTTAGGGTGTTGCTTAAACCAGGTGTTTCCTACAATCATTTCCTGCTCTTTTGCCCACTCTACGAGTCTGTATCCTCTTTCATTTCTCTCTCCTAAACCATAGTTTCCTACTGTGTATCTATCACCTTGATTTCCTACTTTTGCATTGAAGTCCCGCCTATTATGATGTTTATTTCTGAATTTTTACATTTCTTTAAGGCAGACTCTATGTCATTATAAAATGTCTCTACACTATCTTCACTGGATTCTCCTTTTGGGACATATACTTGAATAACATTTGTGCTAAAAGGTCTGCCACTTAATTTAACTAGTAGAACTCTGTCCGACAAGGCCCAATATCCTTGAACAGATTTTGATGTTTTCCGGTCCAAGATAATTGCCACTCCCCTTTGTCGATCTTCACCTGCAAATTAAATAATCTTAAAATCTTCATCTATCTTGATGCCTGCTGCTGTCCATCTCGTTTCGCACATCCCTAAAATATTAATTGTTTCTCTTTCCATTTCTTGTTTTATGTTATCTAATTTTTTGTCGTCGTTTAACGTCCTAACATTCCATGATGCTAATTTTAATGTCTCTTGTCTTGCGATGATCAGTCTTTAGGCGAATCATAATGTACTAGGCACTTTTAAAGAGGTAGTTTGCCGTTGCTTTCCTCTATGGCAGTGACCATACTGGCCGGATGACCGCAACCATTGTCTCGTGAAAGAGATCCTCTGCCTGCCGTCGCGAAACTTGAGACCATACCCAACAAATATATGTTGGCTCCCCTCAAAATTTAATCCACCACCTGCCTTCCGTGGCCTCTTTTGAACACTTCCAATAAACGAATACGGAATAACACCACATAATCCACAGGAAAACACTAAACAGCGTCTCCCGAAGAATAAACGCGTCCTGTCGTCGCCATTTGTACCGGAAGATTAGTATATCTTCTTCTTCTTCTTCTTCTTCTTCTTCTTCTTCTTCTTCTTCTTCTTCTTCTGCGTTCATCCGGAGTTTTTTTTTTTTTTTTTTTTTTTTTCTGGACGTGATTGCGATGTGCCTGTTTACAGTAGAGTTGCGTTCTTGCGCCGTTAGGCCAACACATCCGACTTCTGCGGGCATTTGTTGACCGGGTTAACCTTCCCGGGGGATTATTATATATTATACATTATTTAAATATAACAAACGTTGTTGTTTTTTTTGGTTTTTTTTTGTATCATTAAAGTGCTTTAATTATTTGTTTTTCTATTCATTTATATGCAATGCGAATTGTTGATATTTAAAATCACGAAATTCTTACAAATTCGTACCTTTTCCACTCATTAATGTGTATTCAGTTGCAATTATGCATTACCCCTACACCTTTCAACCTCAGTAGAGAAGTTATATTAAGGTCCATCCCTGACTATGATCAATAATCCTATGACTAAGCCAGCCACAAATCGTGACAAATTTTAATTTAAATTACCTCTTCTTTTTATGTTATGTTTTACGAATTATTTAAATTTAAAATTGCATTTTCCTGTCATTAATATGCGTTACTGAATTATTTAAATATAATAACAGCTTTCCCATTCATGAATACGTCTTAAGAAGTATGTAAATACAAACTTGTGTCAGCGTAATTTCTGTTTTATATAAATGCTCCATTTATTTACAATGTGTTGTTGAATATTTTAAATAATAATTTAAATGTTGTCTTTTATTAATATGCGCTTGGAACGATTGACATTTATAAAACAAATATTTAATACGATGCCTTGTAATTATTTAACTAGGGAAAGAGCCTATCATATCGTAAACATGGAATATTAATTACTGTATATTTAAAATAAATTAAAAAAATACATAATCTTTTTATTAATATACGTTTTGGATTTTTATATCTCATCTCATCCCATCTTGTTCCTCCTGTACTTTGCGGTGTCGAACTGAAGCATAAACAGCGGGAGAGTGCCCGTGTATGGGTTTGATGTATCGATATTCCCATGGACTCTGCTATTCCCTACGTCCATTGTTTACGTGGTCGGTCTCTTCCTCTGCTTCCATCTGTTCTGTACATCATTGCTTTTTGTGGCATACTGTTAGTTGGTAATGTAGTTACATGCCAAACCATTTGACTTGTTGCCTTCTAATAAAATCTAGTGCTGCTATAACCCCAACTTTAGTCCCGATTTCTTCATTTCTGATTTTCTCTCCTCTTGATACATTGAGTATTCTTCTCAGCAACCTCATTTCTTTTGTGATTTGCCTTTTTTCTTTTTCAGTCATTGTGCAGGTTTGGCATTGGTAACATGGAGTTGGTAGGAAGACTGTGTGGCTTTCATAGTAGTTACTGATACATGTTTGTTCTTTAGTATTGGTGCCATTTGTCCAATGAGTTGGTTTGCCTTATTGCATCTATTTTCGGTCTCGTCTTCTGATTTGCCATTTGATGATATTATACTTCCTAGGTACTTGAAGCTCTTTACTTGTTTCATAAGATGTTCTTATAGGTGAATCATTGTTGTTTTTTCTTCTTTGGTTATAATCATTATCTCTGTTTTACTTGTGCTAATGTTCATGTTATGTTTCCTACACACTCTATTAATGTGGTCTTGTAATTGTTTGTAATTCTGTTTGTAATTCTGTTTGTAATTCTGTTTGTAATTCATCTTCTGACTTTGCTATTAATTCTTGATAGTCAGCAAATAGGAGTTCTTTAATGCTGTAATTTGTCGATGGTTCTTCTTCTGTGTTCTGTTCTTAGTGCGGTGTTGTCTCTGTTTGGCTGGTTTCTTTACATATGTTGTCTATATATGTTATGAACAAGAGAGGGGACAGGACACAACCTTGTCGTACTCCAGATCTTATGGTGAAGGGTTCTGAGTGTCCTCCAGTTGCTCTCACTATGCATTCACTGTTGTTGTATAAGCTTCTACATAGGTTTGTTAGATGTGTACTCACTCCATATTGTTTAAGGATTTTCCACAGCTTGTTTCTATCTTTTCTATTGAATGCCTTTTCTTGGTCGACAAAGGCTAAGTAGGGTGTTTCATTGAATTCAATTGATGTTTCTAAAAGTTGTCTAAGAGCAAGATTGGCATCTGGATTCTTATAGTATTTTTTAAAATATACATTTTTCTTTGTTAATATAGGTTTTAAATTACTGAAATACTTATTGATATGTATAAACTAATAATGCATTTATAAATGTGCGTTATCAATTATTTATATGGACAGAAGGTACATTCCGTTTACTAATACGACTTCGTAATTATTTGTATATTGACAACACCTTCTCCGTTTTGTACTATGCGTTATGTAAATATTGAAAACTCCTTTCCATTTATTAAAACGTTGTGAATTATTTAAATAAATAAAGCATATTTCCCATTTATTAAAGTGCGCTTTCAATTATTGCAATATAAAAAATAAATTGTCAATAGGTAAGTTCTTAATTATTTACTTGTAGAAATAATATTGTTTATGAAGCCCATAAACGGGCACTCTTCCGCTGTTTATGCTTCCCATAGACACTGCAAGGTACAAGAGGAACACGATGAGATAAGAAATAACACAAACAAATGTCAATGTGAGTTCTGAACAATTTATATACGGAAGGGCATTTTCAACTAATTAACATACGTTTTAATTATTGTAGAAATAAGATAAGGAAACACATCTCCCATTTTTTCGCTGGTAATCATTTACACACACACACACACAAACACACACACAAACACACGCGCGCGCAGAGAGAGAGAGAGAGAGAGAGAGAGAGAGAGAGAGAGAGAGAGAGAGAGAGCATAAACATAGAATCAAATAGCGAGTGTGCTTTCTAAATTGTTGATATTTGGAAATTAAAGTAGTTTATATAGACATATTACAGGATGTACCGCTGTAGCCAAGAGGTAACGTAGGTAACTCGCAAGTCCGCATACCCAGTTCGAAACACAGCTGCGGGTGAATTGGAAGTAGACCGCCTCCCGTTGGTTTTCATACAATGGCATGAATTTGGATCGTTCAGACAACAATGGCAAACTACTAAACGTACAACTTGCTCAGAAACTACAAACAGTCAAAAATACTGGGATTGACTTCTTCTTCTTCTTCTTCTTCTTCTTCTTCTTCTTCTTCTTCTTCTTCTTCTTCTTCTTCTTCTTCTTCTTCTTCTTCTTCTTCTTCTTCCTCTTCTTCTTCTTCTTCTTCTTTTTCTTCTTCTTCTTCTTCAGCATTCCGAGCCATTGAGGTTCTTTGCTGCAGATACAAGCCGTCTCCATTCGTCTCTCTGGTTGACCTTCTCTTGCCAGTCGTTGATTCCAAGTGCTTGTAGGTCTGTATATATATTATCTCTCCACCGTCTTCTTGGTCCACCTCGGGGTCTACGGTCATTTATTTCCTGAGTGTAAGCGAGTTTTGTTTCCCTATTATCTTCAATTTTTTCTATGTGCCCCAGCCATTGCAGTCTAATAGCCTACATGATACCAGTGATTAGCGGGGACTTAAACAGATCATAAATGTCTTTGTGTTGTTTATAAAATAAAAAACGCACAAATACGTACAATAGGACGGTACGTATGTGTATGTTTTTTATTTTATTATTTCATTTTAATATTCATTGATTGGTTCTGATTTTTGATAAACCACTGACTTTGTTTTCATCTGTCTACAATGGATTTCCTTGTAAGGTATGTGCAACGTGTCTGTGTTTAGTATGTTTCTTCTCGCAGTAGCTAAATATACCTATTTGTTTCCAATTCATATTGTTATATCCTGCTGCAGCCGCTGTTTTGTCTGAATGACTTCAGGTATTACTCTCGTCATTAATAAGTTGTCAGTGTCTACACAGACCCTTCGCGGGAAGTGCCATTTCGTGTGATTCTACGAACCATTTCAGCTGCCTACAAATGTTGCTGTTATGTTTATTCATTATTCAATACATTACTTACACACTATTCATTCCTTACGAGAATAGGGAACACATTAATTAGTCGGTAAGTTACTGTAGCAAATTCACGAATAACTGATATATTTGTTAAGCTAACAAATTACAAGTGTAGGCCTCACAAGATTATACATCCATTGCCACTGTTCTCAATGCGCGCTCATAATTAAAACATCTAACCACCAAAAAAAACAACTAATTAGTTAACAATTTATAGGCAGTCGATATTTGATATATTGATTGTGAGATATGCGGCATGGTGGTCGGGTTGGTAGATAGTGGGTCAGATACATAATTACGCAACGGTTCGCATCTCAAGCAATGCGCCTGAATGAAATGTTTTACTAGTGACTAATGAATGCAGAGGGACAGAGAGAGCTACAAAACTGAGGTTTTTAAGATCCTGCATCTTTCCCATTGCAACATACGCCTGTGAGACCTGGACACTTACTAAACTAGCTGAACAGCGCATAAATGCCGTTGAATATAAATGTTATAGACAAGTTCTAATAATATCTTGGATACAGAAAATAGCAAATGCTTCCATACGACAAGGGCTGAATATTGAAGAAGGTTGGCTACTAAAGACGATACAACAAAGAACATTGACATATTTTGGTCACTTGAAACGTCACGAAAGTTTGGAGAGAACAATCATGGAGGGATATATGCCTGGGAAAAGAGGAAGAGGAAGGCCAAAGAGAAGATGGGTGCAGGATGTGGCAGATGATCTCCAGATGGGTGTATCGGACGCGGGACATCTTGCTTATGATCGAGAGGTTTTCCGGAAGATTGTTATGGCAGCGAGGTTCTGCAAAGGACATGCTACTGAATGAATGAATGAATGAATGAATGAATGAATGAATGAATGAATGAATGAATGAATGAATGACATGAACCAGGTATATGGGGATCAGTTCAGCAACTGTCCTGTAGCTACTCTATACATGACTAAAACACATTCAGTTGTCTTCACGTCTTCAGCCCCAGACAATTATTACTGTAACTCGTTCAGGTCCAGATTGTCAATACTTTAACTCCTTCAGTTCCAGACAGTCATTGTTTTGCCTACTTTAGATGCAGACAATTATTACTTTAACCACCACCTACATTAGATACTTTAGATGCAGACAATTATTACTTTAACAAATTAATTTCCATGCAGTTATTTCTTAAATTCTTTCAGATCCAGGCAGTTATTACTTTGTCCGTTAACCCTTGTTATTTCTTAACATTTTTTCTATCCGAGATACTTATTCGAGATGCAACTTTAAGTCGTCAATACCGAGATAGTTACCGTAGATGTTGCTTTACGTCTTTCATTCACAGATAGTTATTCTAGATGCAACCTTAAGTCGTTCATTCACAGACAGTTACTCAAGATACAGCTCTGTATCTGTGTGTTCCAGAAAGTTACTATTGATGCAACATTAAGTCTGGCATTCACAGATAGTTATTCTAGATACAACTCTACATATGATTGTCCCAGATAGTTACTCTATATACAAATCTATATCTGTCTGTGTGTCCCAGATGTTTACTCTAGATACAACTCTATATCTGTGTGTCCCAGATAGTTACTGAACACCTGATCACTTACAGCGTTAGTCTCCCGCAATGTTAACTCCCTGGATCATATACCCTGGGAATGTCATGCACACAACTTGGTCGCTGTACTGGCAAGCTGCGTGTCGTCATCGGTCATTTCATACATCTTTCCGTCACAAACCAGAAATGGGGCCATTGTTTTAATTGCAGTTGTGTTTATTGTTATAGAAGTTAAGCCTCCTCCTCCTCCTCCTCCTCCTCCTCCTCCTCCTCCTCCTCACTCTTGCACCTCCGGATTCATTATCATCACGCAGACAGCTCTTTCACGAGGACGACGTCATGACCCCCCCCCCCTTTTTTTCGACAAGGTTCTGGATTTGTTGCCAGATCTTCTGCCTCATGCAGCTCACACCAAGCCCATCCCCTCCCCCCTCCCCCCCTCCCCATCCCTTCCACAATGTCCGTCTCCTCCAATTCTCGTCTCCGTGTCCCAAGTCTCCCACTACTTCTGTTACCCTGCCTGTTCCAGAAGAAGCCTACTAGCCCCTGCGCTGTTGTAACTCCCATACTAAAGTAACAGTTATCCCCTCATTATATTCACTGTTAATGTTTAGGTATATATGCTGTTTTTTTATATTCGCTGTTAATGTTTAGGTAGGTTTGTTGTTACCGCGTTATTATATTCATTGATAATGTTTAGGTATATATGCTGTTTGCATTACTATATTCGCTGCTTTTGTTTAGGAGTGTATGTTGTTACTGCGTTATTATATTCACTGTTAATATTCGGGTATTTATGCCAATACTCCGTTATTACATTCGCTGCTAATGTTTATGTATGTATGCTGTTACTGCGTTATTATATTTGGTGTTGATGTTTAGGTATATATGCTGTTTGCGTTATTATATTCGCTGCTTTTATTTAGGTGTGTATGCTGTTAATGCATTATTATTTTCACTGTTACTGTTTATGTATGTTTGCTGTTACTGCGTTGTTACATTCAGAGTTCATGTTTAGGTGTATATGCTGTTACTGCGTTATTATATTCGCTGTTACTATTTAGGTATGTATATTGTTATTGCGTTATTATATTCGCTGTTATCATTTGAGCTGTTCCTAGGCTCTGTGTCGAGGGAGTTACGAATGTAATTCGTAATCCCAAATATCGCGTTCGAAACATAGCTGCGGGCGATTTGGAAGCAGACAACGTTGCGTTAATTTCCATACAATGGTATGAGTGTCGGTCATTCAAAGAGCAATAGCAAACTACTGAACGTAAAATTGGCATGGAATCACAAATAGGCAAAAAAAAAATGTTGAAGTTGACTGCTAAGGATATTGAACTAACTTTTTAATACAGTGGGAAATGATAAATAATGATATAGTAGTAAATGATAAATAATACCAAACACAACTCATCTCATCTCATCTCATCTCATCATGTTCATTTTGTACCTTGCGGTGTCGAGATGAAGTATAAACATCGTGAGAGTGCCCGATTATGGGCTTCATATATCGATTTTCTCATGGACTCTGCTATTCCCTCCGTCCAACGTTTACGTGGTCGGCCTCTTCCTCTGTTTCCATCTGGTCTGTACATCATTGCTTGTTGTGGTATGCTGTTGACTGGTAGCCTACTTGCATGGCCAAACCATTTGACTTGCTGCTTTCTAATAAAATCTAGTGCAGGTGTAACCCCCACTTTAGTCCTGATTTCTTCATTCTTGATCTTATCTCTTTAGGAATCTCATTTCTGTTGTTGTGATTTTTCTTTTCTCTATTTCTGTCATTGTCCAGGTTTGGCATTGGTAGCATAGAGTTGGTAGGAAGATTGTGTTGTAAACACAACAGTGAAGTAAAATGTCGAGATAGAGGACCGGCTGGCCGAGTGGATAAGAAACCCGTGTTCTCTTTCGAGAGACTTTGGTTCGAATCCTAGGTAAGGTGTGGAGATTTATGTCGCGGGCAAAAAGAAATGCCTAACCTGCACAGTTCGAGGCGACTGCACTAGCCAGGCGGCCTGAATTCCCCGGGCTCAAGACCCCCTCCCCAATCCCCCCCCCCCTCCTGTCCTATACTGCAAGGTATTATAGCCAGTAGGTGACAGTATTTTTATTTTTATTTTATTTTATTGCAAATGTTAAATAATGAAATGTACGTAAGATCAATCACCACAGTAAAGTGAAGTGCCAAGACAGTGAAGTGAGGTGTCAACATAGTGAAGTGAAGTGTCAATATAGTGAAGTGAGGTGTCAATATAGTGAAGTGAGGTGTCGATATAGTGAAGTGAGGTGTCAATATAGTGAAGTGAGGTGTCAATATAGTGAAGTGAGGTGTCAATATAGTGAAGTGAGGTGTCAATATAGTGAAGTGAGGTGTCAATATAGTGAAGTGAGGTGTCAATATATTGAAGTGAGGTGTCAATATAGTAAAGTGAGGTGTCAATATAGTGAAGTGAGGTGTCAATATATTGAAGTGAGGTGTCAATATAGTGAAGTGAGGTGTCAATATATTGAAGTGAGGTGTCAATATAGTGAAGTGTCAAGACAGTGAAGTGAAGTGTCAATATAGAAGTGAGGTGTCAATATAGTGAAGTGAGGTGTCAATATAGTGAAGTGAGGTGTCAATATAGTGAAGTGAATTGTCAATTTAGTGAAGTGAGGTGTCAATATAGTGAAGTGAGGTGTCAATATATTGAAGTGAGGTGTCAATATAGTAAAGTGAGGTGTCAATATAGTGAAGTGAGGTGTCAATATATTGAAGTGAGGTGTCAATATAGTAAAGTGTCAAGACAGTGAAGTGAAGTGTCAATATAGAAGTGAGGTGTCAATATAGTGAAGTGAGGTGTCAATATAGTGAAGTGTCAAGACAGTGAAGTGAGGTGTCAATATAGTGAAGTGTCAAGACAGTGAAGTGAGGTGTCAAGACAGTGAAGTGAAGTGTCAAGACAGTGAAGTGAAGAGTCAAGATAGTGAAGTGTCAAGACAATGAAGTGAGGTGTCAAGATAGTGAAGTGAAGTATCAAGATAGTGAAGTGACAAGACAGTGAAGTGAGGTGTCAAGATAGTGAAGTGAGGTGTCAAGGTAGTGAAGTGAGATGTCAAGACAGTGAAGTGAGATGTCAAGATAGAGAAGTAAGGTGTCAAGACAGTGAATTGAGGTGTCAAGACAGTGAAGTTATGTTTCAAGACAGTGAAGTGAGGTGACAAGACAGTGAAGTGAGGTGTCAAGACAGTGAAGTGAGGTGTCAAGACAGTGAAGTGAGGTGTCAATATAGTGAAGTGTCAAGACAGTGAAGTGAGGTGACAAGACAGTGAAGTGAAGTATCGAGACAGTGAAGTGAGGTGTCAAGATAGTGAAGTGAGGTGTCAAGATAGTGAAGCGAGGTGTCAAGACAGTGTAGTGAGGTGTCAAGACAGTGAAGTGAGGTGTCAATATAGTGAAGTGTCAAGACAGTGAAGTGAGGTGTCAAGATAGTGAATTAGTTATTATTATCAATTGAAGTAGACATTGTGAACATAATTTTACGATAAATAAAATATCCTGAAGTGTTGATTGTAAACATAATAAATCAATGACTATGAACATATTAAAGCAATGTCTGTGAACAGCTCAAATGATACCACCGAGAATAATAACGCAGCAGCAGTATACATATGCAAACAGTAATAATGAACATAATGACGGGTTAATTGTGAATATAAGTGTTAACTGAATATCCCGAATTTGTACAGTGAACTTGAACAAGTAGTCAATTAGAAATTAATATGAAAGAAAATGAACGTGATATTTAGGTATGTCTGTATGTGGCAATCAGATACGCTTATAAATCGGGTGGGGTGGGGGGGGGGGGGGTGGGGTGGAGATATTCAACCTCTTTCAAACTGCCTCTCCAGCGTCGGTTATAAATGAGTTTAGTTTTATTATTATTATTATTATTATTATTATTACTATTATTATTATTATTATTTATTATTATTATCTCTCCTTTGTTTGCTCTCTTTCGAGTATGTGCTATTATTATTATTATTATTATTATTATTATTATTATTATTATTATTATTATTATTGTCTCTCCTTTCTTTGCTCTCATTCGAGTTAGTGCTAAAAAGGACTATTTTTTCCTCCTTTGTTTGTTGTCGGGTACAGTTGAGTCTTTTTCGGCTCACCCTGGCTGGGTGATACTACGTTTGACTCGCGCTCCGAAGGTTGTGGGTTCGATTCCGGGCCGCGTCCTTCGGTTCACGAGTGAAATTTTTCGGAGACTCCTGTGGGTCGTCGCTAAAAGCTACGGAGTTCGTGCTTGGTGCGACGCTTTCCGCGCTGCGGAAAGAGACCGAGCCATATGGGATAAAACCCGGTGCAATGAAGTAGACCCTATCGACTTTTAAGCGACATTTTTATAGACTTGATCCCGCAGTAAATGTCTAAATTGTGTCCAGAGCTATGTTTATGTCAATTTATAGATAGTATCCTGCAGTAAATGTGTAAATTGTGTCCAGGGCTATGTTTATATAAACTTGTAGACGCGATCCCTGAGTGATGTTTATGTAAACCTACAGATATGGTTCTAGCATCAAAGTCGACGTCAGGCGTGTACAGTGTGTGTGTGTGTGTGTGTGGTGTGTGTGTGTGTGTGTGTGTGTGTGTGTGTGTGTGTTTTTCGGCAGGTTTACGTTCAGTAGGTTGCCATTGCTTTCTGAATGACCTGCACTCATACCTGTATGAAATTAGCGCACGATCTGCTTCCATATTGCACGCAGCTGTGTTTCGAACGCGGTATGCAAGATTGCGAATTGCATCCGTTACGCCTTTGCCACAGAGGCGTGTACAAGAGCCGTTTATTGATGTATTTCACTGTATTGATGTATTTCTCTTTATTGATGTATTCCTCTTTATTGGTGTATTTCTCTTTATTAGTGTATTTCTATTTATTGACGTATTTCTATTTATTGACGTATTTCTCTTTATTGATGTATTTCTCTTTATTGATGTATTTATCTTTACTGATATATTTCTATTTATTGATGTATTTTGCTATACTGATGTATTTCTCTTTATTGATGTATTTATCTTTATTGTTGTTTTCTCTTTATTGATGTATTTCTCTTTATTGATGTATTTCTCTTTACTGAAATATTTCTCTTTTACGGAACTTCCTCTTCAGCTTTTTGTCCCTCAGTAAGGCACATCCCCCGCCTTCTCCCCCAAACCCACGTCAAGCCGTATTACTAAACGTATAAAGGAGCCTTGTTGTCTTCACAGACAATAGTTTGTTGCATTGTGCTTGACAGACAATAGTTTGTTACATTGTGCTCCACATAAACACATAATAACTCCTCCATAGCACAAAGCCTGGGTCGAATTGTAGAGATCGTGTGTTGCCCATGCAGCATGATCCCTCTCTCGGCCTGTCTAATTTACTCCAGAGGAAAGGTAACACCAATACATCCGGGAAAAGACAAGATTGGAGAAGCTGCCTCATCAGCAAAGCAAAGCTGTAACTGTCCGCATGTCGGAGCTTCCATCCCAGACTTAGGACCCGGTCTGTCCTGCCATGACAGTTAGTCTTTAGGTTGCATTTCATCATCTCATCTCATCTCATCTCATCTTGTACCTTGCGGTTTTGAGGTGAAGCATTTCCTCGCACCTGGATAAACTAAGCTTACAATTAGCGAAATTATTGTTTATTGTTGTTCTTTAAAGAATCCCATAGAGGACTGTGAGTCTTTAAGTTCTGTGCGCTGACGCACAGTTCAGTGTTCCTGTCTCGACCATGCCATTTACTTCTCGGTCTTCCCCTTGGTCTGTTCCCTTCGATCTTGCAGTTGTCACTAAGTTCTCCAATCCATTCCTTCTCATTAACATGTCCAAAAAGTTTAGACTGTCTACGTCTAATTTCTCTAATCAATTTACGATTTTCATTTGTCTCCTGTAGTACTTGTTCATTGGTTTTTCTGTCTGTCCATGGTATTCTTTGCATTTTCCTCAGAAACCACATTTCTACAGCCATCAGATGTTTTTCAGCTTGACTGCTCATTGTCCAAGTTTCACATCCATACAAAAGAACAGTCTCTATGTATCCCCTCAACACGCTTTTTCTCGTTGAAAAACATACTGACCAATAAAAAGATGTCAATTGAAAATTGTTTTTCAACGAGAAAAAGAGTGTTGAGGTGCTACATAGAGTCTGTTCTTTTGTATACATGTATAGATGTGAAACTTTGACAACGAGCAGTCAAACTGAAAAGCATATCATGACTGTGGAAATGTGGTTTCTGAGGAGAATGCAAAGAATACCATGGACAGACAGAAAAACCAATGACCAAGTATTACAGGAGATAAATGAAAATCGTAAATTGATTAGAGACATTAGATGTAGACAGTCAAAATTGTTTGGACATGTTATACGAAGAAATGGATTGGAGAACTTAGTGACAACTGGCAAGATCGAAGGGAACAGACCAAGGGGAAGACCGAGAAGTAAATACCTGGATGGCTTGGTCACATGGCATGGTCGAGACAGGAACACTGATCTGATCCACGACTCTGGTGATCGAGTGAAATGGCGAGTAATGACCGTCCGCGCTTTCCGGCATGGCACATGATTGATTGATTGTTGTTAGGTACAAACCTACATCATTGTTTGCACTGAATCTGTGAAGTTATAAGTTTTGGACACACTTTGGGAACCGTTGACACAGACGATAAATACAGCGGAAGCCAGTAATTGTATCTTGCCCTCTCTACCTTAGTAACGCTGAAGAATTTGATACACGCGAGGCGGGCCCTGGTAAGCTGTACGGCTTGTTGTCGGTGCGTTTTCCTGTAGCCACGCCAAAATCTGGGGAAAGACACGAGTTGATAGATTTAGTATAGGAGGCCAGAGTTGATAGATGTACATCAAATTTGCCAGTGATTGCTTCATTTCGCCTGCACAGGAATTTCCCCGCGAGGACAGACAAAATATGTTGGCTTGGATTAATGTTTAGGCTAGAGTTGTAAGGGCTAATCTTGGACTGGATTAAATAATGCGCCGTAGGAAGAAAATGAAACAGTTGATATTAAACGGGTTTCTATGTGTGTGGTTGTGTGGCTGCGAGTGTTTGCTTGCGATTGGTTCGTTTGCTCTTGAGAGAGTGTTCCCTGACAGTGACAGATTGCGTTGGCTTGGAGCGTCGTTTGGGTCAGTGTTTAAAGGGTTAATCTTGGTATGGATTAACTCCGTATACTCAATAAAGAAATTACCGTACAGAAGAGGCGTAGTTAAAAAAATAACTGGGTTACAATGGGTTAAAGTAACAAATATCAATGTTAGAGGTTGTGAAAATAAACAGTGGAGGGTAGAGGACAACCCACACATGCCGTAAAGTACTGGAAGTGTACAACAGCCTAGTGAACAGTAGCATTCTTAGACAATGCAGGGAACAGTTCCCTTCTACAGTAGGAGCTGATGTGAGCGCCCTGGTCACTGAATATTGGGGTGCTGGTTTTTTTTGTTTTTTTTTTGTTAGCTTCTTTTGAACTCAAGCGTGGTCCATACCCGTCCTACTGCTTCTAGTGCACTTGACTCATTTTTACGTGTGGATTACCTGTGTCCCTCGCCATCAGGTAAACCCACTCTTACTTCAGAGGTACTTGTAATTTACGTCCCCAAGTCAAGGACGAGAAGACAACATTTTAGTCCTGCTGACCGGTGTAAGAGTTGAACCCGCTACCTTGTCATCAGCACACCGGATGTTTAGACATCGCCTTCATATCCATTCGGCCATTGGCGACATTCCGTAATGGGGATGATATAATATTTACCGATGGCTGGTATCTTGGACTTTCTCGACACATTGTAAAGGTGAATATTTCATGAATTCAGTTTTGCTTTTTCAACACATTGTAACAGCCGAATATTTCAGGTATTCAATTGTGCTGTCTAAATACGTTGTATCAGCTGAATATTTCAGGAATTCAGTGGTGCTGTCTCAAGACGTTATAAAGGCTGAATATTTCAGGAATCTCGTGGGACTTTTTCAACAACTAGTAAGTAGCCTAACAATGGAGACACCAACTGTGACCATCAGAGTACATTTCGTTGTAAAATGATGACTATACGCATATGTGCATACTGAATGACTCTACCAACATGCTGAAGAAGCTACCTGCCCATGAAAAGGCGTTAGCTTAAATGGATGAAGAAATCCACGATGACAATATGACAATTGTTTTTTTGTTTTTTTTTGTGCCAGAACATGCTGGTGTCAAGGGATATTAAACAGCACACATGTTGGCTGGGTGTGTTACTGCTGTGGGGGGTCCATCAAAGAACCGAATAGACATTGTAAACGGCGTGACATTCCTGGTACAAATTCTCATTTAAGTCGACACCGTGGCAAAGATATTCCGAATGTAATTCGAAGTCACGCATACCGCGCTGGAAATACAGCTGCAGGCGATTTGGAAGCAGACCAGCTTGGTTAATTTTTATACAGTGGTATGGGCGTCGGTCGTTCAGAAATTAATGGCAAACTACGGAACGAAAATCACAAACAGATAAAAATGCTGGGGTTGTCTGCGACATCGTGTAAACGACAATCGACTAACTTTTCAACTTCTTGAGCATAGCCTACGATGGGTGACGTTGTAATATTCTGTTATGATAATTTGGCTGTGTGTCCAACGTGTGCCGCGTGGTTACACACCCGCTTCACACGCCAGTGATCCGGGGCTTGTTTCCAGATCCGGTCAGGGATATGCACTACTGACGAGCTCAAACGAGGGCGAAACTCGAGTATAGTGCTTCCATATTGACGTGGATAGGCCTTAGGTTCATACCAGAATTGCGATCAGCGTTGCCAGTGGTGGGTTGTGCTCAATATTTAAATTTTCATCTTTTGATTTCGATGACGTGGGCGAAGCAACGGCATTGCTTAGAATTAAGTCTTGTCTGTCAAACTAGAAGTTGAAAGACTTGAAGGCTTTGTTTCGGTCACAAGAGAACTGGTCAGCCAACACCGAAAGGGAGTGCTCAGCAGTCCACACACTCGTAGTAGTTCCGAGGAGGAGATGTCAGCACTGGACGTCCTGAATGGCGTGGGATATGAGCACTGGACGTCCTGAATGGCGTGGGATATGAGCACTGGACGTCCTGAATGGCGTGGGATATGAGCACTGGACGTCCTGAATGGCGTGGGATATGAGCACTAGACGTCCTGAATGGTGTGGGATGTGAGCACTGAACGTCCTGAATGGCGTGGGATGTGAGCACTGAACGTCCTGAATGGCGTGGGATGTGAGCACTAAACGTCCTGAATGGCGTGGAATGTGAGCACTGGACGTCCTGAATGGCATGGGATGTTCAAACTTTATGTCGACAACATGACCCTTTGTGATGCAGAAGCAGCGAAGCAGAAGCGGCTAGAATAAATGATCCCATCATCATCACGTGACAGGTCCTTGCAGAAAACCGTTCTTATTGCGGCCAGCCGACACCTTACCGTATACCTTACTAGTTCTCAGACCTCAGCCACTCTCATGTCCAAGCTGGGTTCCAAATGTTGCTGTATGTAGCCGAGGCGCGGTGTTGGGGTGAGCGCCCAACATTGCTCAAATACCTCAATGGCTCGTGAATACATAACCTATGCAGCAAAAGTCCAACTCCTGGCCTTCACGTGTCGGACCTGTTTAAACTAACAGGAGAAGGGGCGACGGCGAGTCTCTGGCGCCGGAAAATAACCATTATGCTCTAGATGTGTATGCACGTACATGCATGCGCAGACAGGTGTGTGCGCGCGTACACATCTACACTCGAGTGAGACCACAGTCTGCTCTAGCAAAGAAAGGTGCTGAAGACGGAGGCAACCAGCCAAGAGGCGCACCACAGAAATCAGGATGCCACGCAATCACGCAAAATGGAATATGTCGACTACTGCTAATCGTTATGGTGCTCGCCCTGCTTTGGACCCCCAGGCAGGTGCAGTGCCGGGCCCTATGTCTCGAAAGGGTCCAACCCCAACTACTGGAGGTCCTTCTCAGATGTCCTTTTTAGCCAGGGGACATGAGAATAGGACGACTGGCCATACTAAACGAAGACTTAAAATAATGCACTGGAATGCGGAGGGAGTCAGCAACAAAAAAATAGAATTAGAAAAAATCTTGGACCAAGAAAAAGTAAGCATATGTTGCTTGCAAGAAACTCACCTCAATGAAAATATAGCCTTCAAAATCAGAGGCTACCAGTGTTACCGATCTGACCGAAAGAACAGGCGAAAAGGTGGGATACTGACCCTTGTAAGAAATAACATCATGGCTTCCCAAATCAAAGTCTACATGGAAGGGGCTGAGTATCAGACACTTAAACTTAAGACAGGTAATACAGATCTACATCTGATCAATTACTACTGTCCAAGTGACCGCCCACAGGCACTGGACACTCTACCACTAAAAGAAAAAATGATTGTGTGTGGCGATTTCAACAGCCACTCGCAGAGCTGGGGCTATGATCACATGGACCAGATAGGAGAGAGACTGGAAGACTGGCAGGATGAGAATAGATTCATGTTGATTAACAAGCCGTCCGACCCACATACTTTCTACTCGAGATCATGGCACTCTACAACTACACCTGACCTGGCTTTTCATTCACCAGACCTGGAGTGGAACATTACACGAACTGTTGGGAAACAACTTGGTGGCAGTGACCATCGGCCAGTCTTTCTAACCGTAGAAAATGAGCTTGTAAGTGAAAGCAGCACCCTCTCGAGGTGGAACTACAAGAAAGCAGACTGGGCAATGTACAAGCATCGCACCAGCATACTGGTTAGAAACCTGAACACTGAGAAAGACATAAATAAAGCAGTTGAAGAGTTTGGGAAATGCATACTACAGGCAGCGCGAGAAACAGTACCAAGAGGAGCCCGTAAACAATATAAACCCTACTGGAGTAGTGAACTGGAACAGTTGCATAATGATGTTGAAGTGTGTAGAAAGCAAGCAGAGGCCACACCCAGCCAAGAGCACCACAATAAATTCCAGCATGCAAAAGCCAAATTTCAAAGGGCCAAGCTGCAGGCTAGACGGAAAAGCTGGCAGGAGAAAACAGAGTCTCTGAACTTTGAAAGAGACACAAGGAAATTGTGGAAGCTAATAAAACAGCTTAATGACGAGGGCACAGGGAGAAACTCAAAAATTTCACTACATAAAGATGGAAAAATCTTAACAAGAAAGCAAGCAGCTGACCATTTTGCGGACTCGTTCGCACAAGATAGCAATATCAAAATTAGTCCAGAGAAACAACAAGAGATTCGAGAGAAACGACAACATACAGGACAGAAGGAAATAGTACATGAGGTTCTGGAGGCACCCATCACAATCAGCGAACTGGAGCTAGCCATATCAAAACTGAAAATGAGAAAGTCACCAGGAGCTGATGGTATCTCCAATGAAATGATCAGGAACCTAGGAACAGAGGCCAAAACAAAGCTGTTGCAGATCTTCAATAACAGCTGGACCTTAGGCAGTGTTCCACAAGCCTGGAGAGAAGCAATCATGATACCCCTCCTAAAATCAGGGAATGTGGTTCCATTGCCTCTAGCTACAGACCAATTAGCCTCACCAGCTGTCTCTGCAAAACACTGGAGCGCATCATCAATCACAGACTGCAGTGGTACATTGAAAGTAAAAACATCCTTGTGCCACAGCAGGCTGGCTTTAGGCAGTGCTACTCTACGGAAGATCAGACAACCTACCTCTCTCAAGAAATTGAGGATGCATTCCAAGAGAAGAAGCTGGTGCTTGCGGCATGGATAGATCTGAAGAAAGCCTTTGACAAAGTCTGGAAAGAAGGTCTGATGAAGAAACTGAGAAACTGCAAAGTCAATGGAAGAATGTACAAATGGGTGAAAGCATACTTGCACAACAGAAGAGCCCGAGTACAGATAGACGGACTCAAGAGCAAGAAAGTACTACTGCGTCACGGTGTTCCCCAGGGCGGAGTCTTGTCCCCCACACTTTTTCTAATCTTCATCAATGATCTTGTTGCTCACCTACCGCATGGAATTAAAGCGGCAATGTACGCCGATGACCTGGTTCTATGGAGCACAAATGAATATGCATCAGTGGCCACCAGATTGCTATAAAGAGCTGTAGATACATTTGCTGCATGGGCAAATAGATGGTGTGTCAGCATAAACACTGACAAGTGCAGCACAACCCTATTTACCCTCTCTCCAAAACAAAAGGCAGGGATCATCCAGATAAATGGAACACCCCTAAGAGAAGATAAAGAACCAACATACCTTGGAGTAACATTTGATGGCAAGCTGACATGGAGAAAGCACGTCAACAAAGCAGTAGCAAAAGCCAGAAGGAAAATAGCCATCCTGAGAAAGCTAAGTGGAACCACATGGGGAGCCAGTGGGAAAATACTTAGCAAAGTTTACCAACAGAGCATACGACCACACCTGGAATATGGGTCAACTGCGTGGTGTTCAGCATCAAATACCACACTACAAGAGCTGGACAAGGTGCAAAATCAAGCACTTAGAGTCACCACAGGAGGGATGAGATCAACCCCTATAGTGGAAATGGAGAAGATGGGGAGGACACAGGCACTGAGTGAGCGCAGAGATACGAAAACGCTAATACAAGCAGAAAAGTTCCTCAGCTTGCCAGGCCACCCTATGAAGAACAGATTTGAAAACCTAGCTATGGGGCGGTTGAAAAGAAGTAGTTTTATCCACCAGGCCAAACGACTCTGCAGAGAAACCACTGATCTGCCCACAGTTGGTATCCCCCTAACAACTATTCCAGAGCGAACTCCATGGAAAGATGAGCATAGACTATCGTTACAAATCCAGACAAAAGTGAGAGGAATATTTGACAAGGAAGAACAGAACAGTGTGCAGCGCAGAACAGCCACTCTCAGCTTCCTTGATGAAGAATACCCACAGGACCTCTGGATCCGAGTCTACACAGATGGGTCAGCACAAAATGCTGTTCGAAATGGAGGAGCGGGAGTGTACATAGAATACCCAAATAATACTAGGGACACAGCCAGAGTACCGACAGGAAAGTACTGCCATAACTATGATGCCGAAATTGAGGCAATCAAGATAGCAACAGAGAAATTACTAAATAACAGCAATGGTACTCAACCTGTGGTGCTACTAACAGATGCAAAATCAGTACTCGAGGCGCTCCTCTCTGGGAAATTGCCAGTACTAAGGACACTACTTTCTGAACTTAGCAGTCAGCATAAAGTCACCATACAGTGGATACCATCCCACTGTGGAGTACCCGGAAACGACAGAGCTGATCAATTGGCTAAGGAAGGAGCCAAAGAGGAACAGCCTGATGTGCCCGTTACATACCACCATAAGAAAAGAATGATCAAATCAGTCAGAAAGCCACCAAAACCTGCTCAAGATGACTACCACATTATGGACAGACCAGAACAAGTCATTATTCTGCGCCTCAGAACAGGACACAATAGATTACGCAACCACATGTATACAAAATTCAAGATTGGTGAAACAGCCATGTGCACATGTGGATTGGCGTCGCAGACAGCAGAGCAAGACTGCCCAAAATATAACATATCTAGGCAAACCTTCTGGCCTAGAGAGACGACAGTGGAAGATAAACTCTATGGACCACTGTGTGAACTGAAAAAAACAGTTCAATTCATGCAAGAGACGACATTGCAGATATAGACATATTTCAAGCGAACGAAAGAAGAAGAAGAAGAAGAATGTCCAAGCTGTCTGCAGTATTCTGTGTCCTCCTCTACCACCCTCATGTCTTGTGTCCATCTCTGCCACCCTCATGTCCTGTGTTCTCCTTTACCACCCTCATGTCCTGTGTCCTCCTCTGCCACCCCCATGTCCTGTGTCCACCTCTGCCACCCCCATGTCATGTGTCCACTTCTGCCACCCCCATGTCCTGTGTCCACCTCTGCCACCCTCATGTCCTGTGTCCACCTCTGCCACCCTCGTGTCCTGTGTCCACCTCTGCCACCCTCGTGTCCTGTGTCCACCTCTGCCACCCTCATGTCCTGTGCCCACCTCTGCCACCCCCATGTCTCAGCCACCCCCATGTCTCAGCCAGCCCCATGTCCAAGATGTCTGCAGTGTCCTGTGTCCACTTCTGCCACCCTCATGTATTGTGTCCACATCTGCCACCCCCATGTCTCAGCCACCCCCATGTCCAAGATGTCTGCAGTGTCATGTGTCCACCTCTGCCACCCTCATATCCGCTTCTTCCAGGAAGTATGCCTCCAATCACTGTTTAGTGGATCAGCTCCGTGTTCTTGTCCCGACCATGCCACGTGGTCAAGCCATCCAGGTATTTATTTCTCTTCCTTCCCCTTATGGTCTTCCCGTCAGTCTTGTCATTTGTCACGAAGTTCTCTAATGTATTTCTTCTTATAACGTGTCCAAAGCATGTTGACTGCCTACGTCTAATTTCTTTAATCAATTTGCGGTTTTCATTTGTTTCTGGTATGACTTGCTCATTAATTTTTTTCTGTCTGTCTATAGTGTTCTATGCATTTTCTTCAGAAACCACATTTCCAATGCCAACAGATTTTTTTTTTCAGCTTGACTACTCATTGTCCACGTTTCAAATCCATACAAAAGTACAGAATGTATGTAGGACTTCAACACTCTTTTTCTCGTTGTAATTGACACAATTTTGTTGGTCAATATGATTTCCATCTTGCAAAAGGCTACTTTTGCCATGGCGATTCTTGTTCTAGTATTTCCCATCAGATGTTATGACTTCTTAAGATAGTTGTACAGATTCTTGTTCTAATCTCTTCAAGGCACCTCCCATAAGATGTTATGACTTTAGAAATAGTTGTACAGATTCTTGTTCTAATCTCTTCAAGGCACCTCCCATCAGATGTCATGACTTCAGAGATAGTTGTACAGATTCTTGTTCTAATCTCTTCAAGGCACCTCCCATCAGATGCTATGACTTCAGAGATAGTTGTGCAGATTCTTGTTCTAATCTTTTCAATGCACCTCCCATCAGATGTCATGACTTCAGAGATAGTTGTGCAGATTCTTGTTCTAATCTCTTCAATGCACCTCCCATCAGGTGTCATGACTTCAGAGATAGTTGTGCAGATTCTTGTTCTAATCTCTTCAAGGCACCTCCCATCAGATGTCATGACTTCAGAGATAGTTGTACAGATTATTGTTCTAATCTCTTTAAGGCACCTCTAATCAGATGCTGTTACTGTTCCAAGATAAGTGTACCGATTCTTGTTCTACTTCAAGACAATTTCCATCATATGTTATGAATGTCCAGAGTTAAATTCATACAAGAGGCAACATTGGGAACGAAAGGAGAATAAGAAGAAGCATAACATTATGAAGGTCAAGGACTGTGTACAAAAATAGATAATTAGAAAGAAATTTTATCAAAAATATTAAAACAATCATAATGGTATATGAAATTCTGTAAAATTCAACAAAATAACTTAATAACGAAGTCACAATTATTATTTCTAAATGCCCTCTCGGGCCGAATAAAATTAGTTGCCGGACCGCATGCGGCCCGCGGGCAGTAGTTTGCCCACCCCTGCCTTAATGTAATCACTGTAGCGATTTCTCCATGATTATATGTTGTGTTTTGTGCATTTGTTTGCTGATGAAGGCTAGTCGCCGCAACGACCTGTGTTTTCTGTAATTGTGTTCTGTAAAGCTGCATGTGTGTATCCACTGACAAAATCCCATATATCTCTAGGTATGGTTTATAGCGTGTATCCATTGACCATATCTCAGATATCTCTAGCTATGTTTTATAGCGTGTATCCACTGACCTCTCAGATATCTCTAGGTATGTTTTATAGCGTGTATCCACTGACCTCTCAGATATCTCTAGCTATGTTTTATAGCGTGTATCCACTGACCTCTCAGATATCTCTAGGTATGTTTTATAGCGTGTATCCACTGACCGTATCCCAGTATCTCTAGGTATGTTTTCGAGTGTGTATCCATTGACCATATCCCAGATATCTCTAGGTATGTTTTCGAGCGTGTATCCATTGACCATATCCCATATATCTCTACGTGTATATTATAGTGTGTATCCACTGACCAAATTTCAGATGTCTCTGCGTGAATTTTATAGAATGGATCCATTGACTATGTTTCAGATATATCCACGTGTATAGTATAGCGTGTATCCATTGACCATATCCCAGATATCTCTAGGTATGTTTTATAGCGTGTATCCATTGACCATATCCCAGATATCTCTAGGTATGTTTTATAGCGTGTATCCACATACCACATCCCAGATATCTCTAGGTATGTTTTATGGCGTGTATCCACTGACCACATCTCAGATATCTCTACGTGTGTTTTATTTAGTGTATCCTTTGACCATGTTTCGAAACCACATATTGCGACTGATCGAATGTGCTTTAAGAGAACTCTCTTTCGTAAATGAACTTGTGTTTGAAGTCATGACGTCATGAGGTGAAACGCTTGGTACTGTTTCGTCAAGCACACCCGGCTTCGACTAGGAGATGTTCGGGTTGGCTTTCCTGGCCTTTCACTGTCACCAGTCTACCTACAAGGCAGACAAGGCAGGTAATTTGTGTGCCAGGATGTAAACCAAGAGTTTCTACTCAAGATCTGCGCCGGTGCTACGGAGTTTCGTGCATCGAGCGAAGCAATCCTTGAGTGAATTTTTCGCAGCGTGTGTGGTTTCTGTGGTTTTCGGTTTTTCAACATGGCAGAACAACGTGTGTTCTCTGAGCGGTCGGCAATCAACCTAACGAGGCGACGTGACCTAAATTTGCCAAGAAATCTCAAATAGCTTAAGTCGCTGGAGTTGACTGCGACATCCTGTCAAGGATGTATAGCTAACATTTAAAGAAAGAAAAATATCACAAAACGGTCTCTATGCCATCACAGACCTCATTCTAAGACAAGTCTGACCTCTGGCATCTGTCCTCACAGTGTGACCCAGACAGGTAAATGTATTAATGTGCTCTCTTCACATGATCGGCATTCCGTGCCCAGCCGTCCAGCTGCTGGAACCTAGCATCCGTCTATGATGTGGTAGATAGAACCTGGTATCCGTCTATGATGTGGTAGATAGAACCTATTATCGGCCTATGGTCTGGTAGATAGAACCTATTATCGGCCTATGGTCTGGTAGATAGAACCTATTATCGGCCTATGGTCTGATAGATAGAACCTATTATCGGCCTATGGTCTGGTAGATAGAACCTATTATCGGCCTATGGTCTGGTAGATAGAACCTATTATCGGCCTATGGTCTGGTAGATAGAACCTATTATCGGCCTATGGTCTGGTAGATAGAACCTATTATCGGCCTATGGTCTGGTAGATAGAACCTATTATCGGCCTATGGTCTGATAGATAGAACCTATTATCGGCCTATGGTCTGGTAGATAGAACCTATTATCAGCCTATGGTCTGGTAGATAGAACCTATTATCGGGCTATAGTCTGGTAGATAGAACCTATTATCGGGCTATAGTCTGGTAGATAGAACCTATTATCGGCCTATGATGCGGTAGATAGAACCTATTATCGGGCTATAGTCTGGTAGATAGAACCTATTATCGGGCTATAGTCTGGTAGATAGAACCTATTATCGGGCTATAGTCTGGTAGATAGAACCTATTATCGGGCTATAGTCTGGTAGATAGAACCTATTATCGGCCTATGATGCGGTAGATAGAACCTATTATCGGCCTATGATGCGGTAGATAGAACCTATTATCGGCCTATGATGCGGTAGATAGAACCTATTATCGACCTATGGTCTGGTAGATCCCTCAGATTCTGAGGGCCTCGTTATACCTCATCGTAGCCCCCTGTCAGCTAGACTAACGCGCCCGCCTGTCCCGTCAGACCATGTGCTACAAACCATTGCTGTCCATGTCTAAATCCTTTCTTCAATTTACAGTTTATGATTCGCGGAGGAGGGGAGGGGGTGTTAACGTTTGGTGAGTTGCCTGGTCCAGAATAAGTCACTTAGTGGGCTGTTACAATAGAATGTAGTAATTAATGGGCTACCACAACAGAATGTGCTAATTGGTGCGCTGCTACAACATAATAAGTCAATTAGTGGGCTTCAATAATGGAATGTGGTAATTAATGGGCTGCTAAACAAAATAAGGTCATTGGTAGGCTGCTACAAATGAATAAGGTCGTTAGTGGGCTGCTACAACATAACAGGTTCATTAGTGGGCTGTTACAACAGATAAAGTTGATTAGTGGGTTTTTACAACAGATAAAAGTAATTAATTGCCTGCTACAATAGTATATATTCATTAGTGGGCTGCTACAATAGAATAAGTTCTTTAGTGGGCTGTTACAACAGTTAAAGTTAATTAATGGGCTGCTACAACAAAATGTACTAATTGGTGGGCTGCTACAACAGAATGTGGTAATTAATTAGCTGCTACAACAGAACAATTTCATTAGTGGGCTGCTGAAATATAATAAGTCAATAAGTGAGCTGCTAAAATAAAATATGTTAACATATGGACTGCGAAAACAAAGTATGTAAAGAAATGAGCTGCTAATGCATAATAAGTTAATAAGTGGGCTGCTAAAACACGATATTTTAACATATGGGCGGCTAGAACAATACACGTTAAATATTGGGTGGTACAACAGAACAAGTAAATTATTTGGGTTGCTTAAACAGAACACGTTTAATGTGTGTAAATGGGATGCCTTGTCTTTACATCACACGTCAATGAGGGGCTAGAGAGAGCAGTCATGGGGGCGTGGTTCTGGAAGAAGAGGCTGGGGCCGATCAACCCCGTGGTGGACGTATGGCATTAAGGAGACCATCAACAGGATTCTGCATGAGGTAAGGGAACTGGCCACAGATGTAGAGTCTTGTCAATGATCGGTGGTAGCCGTGACGCTTTGCAGAAGACCTTCTGCTTATTTATACTGATGATGGTGGTGATGATGATGGTGGTAATAATGGTGATGATGTTGATGGTGGTGGTGGTGATGATGATGATGATGATGATGATGATGATGATGATGATGATGATGATGATGGTGGTGGTGATGATGGTGATGATGAGGGTGATGATGATGATGATGATGATGATGATGATGATGATGATGATGATGATGATGATGATGATGATGATGATGGTGGTGATGATGATGATGATGATGATGATGATGATGATGATGATGATGATCTACCGCATATGTTTACATCTAACCACATCTGCGTACATCAAAGCGACATGTGTGTTCATCTGGACCTCATCTGTGTACATCTAACCACATCTGTATCTGTCTGAACTACGTCTGTGTACATATTGGCTTCATGTATGTACATTTGAACCACATCTTTGTACATCTGGACCCATCTGTGTACATCTCACCACATAGTGTACATGTGAACCACATCAGTGTATACGTGAACCGCATCTGTGTACATGTTAACCACATCTGCGTACATGTGAACCACATATTTGTACATGTGCACCAAATCTGTGTAAATGTGAACAACATGTGTGTACATCTGAACAATCTGTGTACATTTGAACCACGTCTGTGTACATGTGGACATCGTGGTGTACATGTGAACCACAGCTGTGTACATGTGAACGTCATCCAACATTCACGCAGACACACTATCTGAAGAGGCTCACGTTCCGTCTAGCAGACACATTCATGACGTCACTTGGTTCAGATATTCACAGCAGACGCCAGATACATCATGCTGACCTTTGCAGGCCTTTCTCGGCTGCACGAGATTTGCGACCAGGCGAGATCTGGGCCGTCTTGTGTCCTTTTTCTTTCATGTTTTATCACAAGGTATGTGAACAGAGCAACGGAACCAATTGTCGGCGGCTAGTAGTAGTGGTGGTGGTGATGGGAGGAGGGGGAGGAGGAGGTAGTAGTACTATTAGTAGTAGTAGTAGTAGTAGTAGTAGTAGTAGTAGTAGTAGTAGTAGTAGTAGTAGTAGTAGTAGTAGTAGTAGTAGTAGTAGTAGTAGTAGTAGTAGTAACTGACATAAGCCTGGGTCACTGACATTGAGGTGAGTGACCGGGCATGAGGAAGAATGGAGATGAGAGTGGGAGACAGTAAGGTGAGTGACCTGGCTACGAGGAAAACAATCAACCCTCAGAAATAATGGGGCGGATATGAGGGGAAGGCCCCAAGGGGGATGGGTCGAAAGAGAGTTGTGTTGTGTGAAGTCAAGAGACTGGAAGGTCAGTGAGAGAGGAGACCGACTGCGGGTCAGGTCGTTTAAGAGAGAGCTCCGTGTTGTGTTGTTCTTCTAGTTGGGAAGACAGGCCTGAACCCAGAGTGGGTTCTGTATTGAGTGTAGGGCCAAAACCCAGAGTGGGTTCTATAGTTGAGCAGTGGCTCCAACCCAATGTGTGGGTTGTATTGTGGAGATCCAGCCGAGGATTGTAGCTGGATTACCTGTCTTGTGGATTGAGATTAGAAGCAGGCCGTGAGAAGGCATTGATGTGTGCTGGTTAAATTGTGAGGAGGATATTTATATTCTATGGATTACATTATGTTTCTGGATGTATAAACATGTTCCGTTTGTCCGTCTTATTTCTGTAATAAAGGATTATGTGCGCCAACGGAATCTTGTTTAATGCCTGGTGAATATGCACTGCGGGGGTGAGTTACATTGCAAGACAGATATCTCCATTGACACACCATGAGTATCGTTACCTAGACAACGACCATCACACAATAATATCATGAGCATATCATCGTAAGAACTTCGTGATATTATCATCAAGAAAACGTGTGACATTTCTGGGCGCTCGTCACTTAGTAAGGAGTATCTGGAGGCTACGTCCGATCAAGAACATCTGGGGACTGTCCTGGCAAGAACGACGGGGATATATTGAGAAACCCATTGCATTATAGACATTTGTGTCATTCTGAGATATTTGTGGGCTCTTCGCTGAAAGAGAGGAGTTATTATCGGTGTACTTCGTGCCATCAATTTAGACAGTACTGCGTCACGAGATTAACAGCAATTCTTTTGTGTGTGTAAGACGCCACATCGAAGAAAAAAACTGTCAGCGCGCGGGGAGGGTACGCGGCGGAAATCACAAGCTAGCAGACAGTTCAAGTGAAGTCCACTACAGGTGATTTGGAACCAACCATATCGCTAAAGCGAGTGGGGGTGCAGCGGCAGCACAAAAGTCGGTGATAAAGACACGCCATACAGACTAACCGGGAGAGTCCATTACGGTGACAGGTAAATTTGATACCAGGCAGGAGGGCTGAAACTAAAAGACCAGTGTTGAATCCAGAGTGGCGAGGGCAGCGTGTGTGTGTGTAGAACATCCGCTGTCGGTGATAATGACAGGATTGGGAACCAAAGATAATTGACAGGTGTGTGTGTGTGCGAGGCAAGCGCACCGTGTTGTCGCAAGTTGACTGGTCAAGATTTTTCGACGCAGTAAATAGGACGGGTGGAGACACCAGCGTCCAGGTACGAGGGGAAAGTTACGTTAACCCCTACCACAGCCGTGCTAGGGCAGCAGTGGAAAGTGTGATTTTCCACGAAGTTAATATAGCAGCCGGGTGGGGCTGTCAAGTTTGTGTGAAAACTGGTTTACGGAGGAATTTTTCACTGAGAGTGATAAAGAGAAATTAGGTTGACCTTGGAAGGAAAGGCTGTTTAACAGTAAGCAGTCACTCAGAAAAATTTCCACGGCCTAGTGTGGTCAAGAGGACTCATTGTGAATGAACAAAACAAGTTGTTTTGAAAGAAAGCCAGATTTTATGTTTCGCCTTTGTTGAACTGTCCTATTATTGTCATCATTATTCTGTTATGAGCAAACAGTTTAACGTCTCATCATCGCAACCATGGTTGTATTGCTTTGCCAATAAGGATTTATATACCCAAAAATTTAAAGCGCTGAACATTGGCTGCCATTCTCCTTTAATGATACAGCGAAGCGCCATCTCCGCAACGAAAGTAACAACATATCGAGAGAACAGTTTGGATATCACTATCATCTTCAACTTTTGTCGACAGTTGGAACTTTTGATCACCACGTGAATTCAATAACCACTCAACAAAACAAGAAGTCGGTTTGAAATCTAGCGTCGTAGACATTTCCAGCGGATTGCGAATAACGATTAAAACGAACAAAAACTTTGGTGACTGAATAAAAAGAACTTTTGGCGACGGATTAATAGGCCCATATTTGTCGGCCAACCAGTTACACATTATTATTTTTTATTGTTTTGCTCCCATCGTCATATTTATTGTTGTCGGGTGTCACGCAATTATTTGTATGTGGTCCAGTGTTTGTCAAGAGTAGGGAATTGTTGGGGTGTTTCTCGAGAGTCGGGATACAGCACAATAATTTATTAGTCTTCTGGTGCTTACGATATTTTTGTAAGAAAAACGTTAATGAGTTGACGTATCGTGCAGGGGCATTGAAATAGTCTTAACCAATATCTAGAGCCGAGTTGTCTGACGTCAAATCTGTGTATATTTTCAGTATATATTCCTTTTCTTTCTCTCTTTCTTTTCGTTATATTTACATATGATATTTGTTGTGTTCGGATATATGTTTTTATTGTGATCTTTCGTCATTTCTGCTGTCTAGTGGTCTTGGTCAATTTATATTTATATTTTACGCGCACTGTGGATGTCCCTACACAAGCTTGTATTTGTTACTGTGGTTTATTTCTGTGTCATCATCGTCTCCGTGTACTCAGCTTGTGAAGTCTAGCGTTGGATAGTCATCACTTAGTGTTATCATCCATTTGTTTGTATATGTATTTATATGTATGTTTAACAATATTTCCAGGGACTTTATGAACTTTTGGTCATAGATATATAGATATAAGGGAGTATAGGTGATACTTCCCCCCTCACTACCTAGTGCTTATAGAGTGACTGGGTGAGTACAGAGTGATATTGTAGCACTACGGATTTACGTACACAGGGAGTGCGGGTGTACTTAGGGAAGTGACACAAAGACTAACAGCAGAGTCTGTACATTTATAGTTGGCTGATTCACAGCAAAGTGTCCACAAGTACAAGATGCCTACTTTAATGGATTATATTGAAGCAGGTGAAAGAATAGGCCTGAAAGGTAAAGAGTTACAGGAGTATGCAGAAGCAAAAGAACAACAACAGATTGAAAGAGACCAGAGACAAGCCGAAAGAGAACAGAGACAGGCATGAAATCGGAAGCCAAGCGTCTACAGAAGAAAAGTTAGCTGAGAGAGAGACACACATGAGAATGGAAATTGAGAAAGAGAAGATTAAGATGGAAGCGGAAATTGCTATTAAAAAGTTAGAATTTGCATCGAAGGGTCAAAGTGAGGAAAGTAGAAAACCGTCGCAGTCGTCACAGAGATTAAAACTGCCATATTTTACGGACCGGGATTGCCTTGAGGCCTATCTTTCGAGATTCGAAGCATCAGTGAAGGTATTAGGCATCCCAGAAAGCGAGTACGCAATTAGACTGGGCGAGTATTTAACGGGTAAGGCCCTAGAAACAATGTTTAATTTACCTGTAGAAGAAAGGAACAACTACACTATCTTACGTCAACGTTTGCTGACAAAGTTCCAACTAACTGAGCATGGATATAGAACAAAGTTTAGACAGTTAGGGCCAGAGACAAATCAAGATTTCACAGATTTTGTTAACACAGTAAAGAATACATTTAATAAGTGGATGGAGCTTGCAGAAGTAGGGAAAGATTTTAATAAATTAGTAGATCTAATGTTAAGAGACAAGGTTGTATCTGCATGCAATTCTAATTTAGTGGCGTTCTTTGAGGAACGGAAGCCAAAGGACATAGACACAATGTCTCAGTTAGGGCAAAACTACATGACTGCACATCCTAACGTATCTATTGGGAAACTAATGAGTGAGGAAATAGTCTGTGCAGCGTACACTAAACAGAACCAGAATCCAGTTATCAGACCAAGGGCGAAAAGTGTGGATTCAGCACAGAAAGGTGAGCAGCAAGAACTTCAAGATAATGGTTTCCGAGGAAACAATGTTGGTAGAGTAGGACGGTACCCATATAGAAGAGGGAACTTCCAGAGACGTCCAAATTATGCCGGATGTTGGAATTGTGGGAGCTGGAGACACAGGGCAGCAGAGTGTGATGCACAACCATCAGATGGACCAACGAACAGCACTAAAAGGGAGATTACTTGTTTCAAATGTGGAAAGAATGGGCATATCAGCCATCAATGTAGGATGAGAGAAACAGAGCACTCAAATGCAGCGCAAGTAATTGAGACGCTGAACAATGAAGATTGTAGTGGGTGCAAACCTCTTTTTGAAAAAGACAGTCAGCCAGTCCTAATATGTGGTCATACAGTAAAAGCAGGATCAGCAGTGCATGAAGGAGGAAGTCTGAAGCTGCATCAGGGATTTGTCAATGATAGACCAGCGTTAACAATTAGGGATTCCGGATGTACGTCTATCGGAGTGAGGAGAAGTTTAATAGATCCCTCGGATTATACAGGGAAAAAGATTAGATGCATAACATTCAACG